>CM040120.1:38981882-39480057 GCA_022559845.1 Amorphophallus konjac | reverse complement strand
CGCCATGCTGCTGCCGTCTCTATGTCAGTCGTCTCCACTCGCCAGGGGGACGACCCTCTGTTTCCAAGTGTTGGCCCTCTGGCGGGTTCGTCTGGCCACTGCATGTCCATCCCTCCAGCATGCCCCCCCTCTCTTGCCAATGCCTTGCCGGGCTCCCTGACTGCTGGTTCTCCTGGCATCGCTGCCCCTCTGGGTTCTTCTACTGGCCCCCTCCAGCCGGCCTTGTGCTCCTTCGCCCCTGCCCCTCTCTCGTCGGATTCTCCTCCGTTGCTTGCAACGGTTTGGCTTAAGGGTATGCTAGGGCCTGGCCCCTCTGCTCCCCCAAGCACCATGCTGCCCACGCAGGTGGCGGAGGTCACCCCGACAGCCTTTGTGCAACGTCATCCCGTCGTGGATTTGTTTGATGCGTCTGGCTCGTGCCCTGTGCATTTGGACGAGCACTCCCCTGCCATCTCTCGAATCATCCAAGTCTTGCCGTTGCCAGGTTTGGAGCCGGCATTCTTTGGGAACTCCCTCCCCGCGGGTCTTGCCATGCCCGGTGGCTTGCTTGCCGTGGCCCGGCCTCCTGGGATGGCCTTGCTCTCGCCAGACGGCCTACCGCTTGCTGCTGCAGCTTCCATGGCTGTTCAGCCCGCTGTGCTCTTGCCTTCTTCTACAGCTGCCGCTCCTTCTGAGCCTATCGCTTCTGTTGCGGCTCTTTCAGCTTGGCCGCCGACGTTATCCCTTGTCCGCTCTTCTGCCTCCGTGGTCTTGGGCCTTGCTGCACCCTCCGGTGAGCCGTCTGCTATCCCTGGCGCGGGGCTCAACGCCTCCGCTCCACCTTGGTCCCCGACTGCCTCCCCTCAGGATGTAGTTGGCTCTTCTGCTATTGCAACTCCGTCCACCTCGGCTGCAGGTCCGCAGGTGGAGCCGGCTACCACTCCCCTTGGTCCTACTCCACCGGCCTCTCGTGTCTCTTTTGCCGACGCCGTCAAGCGTGCTGCTAGGTCTTCTTATCATCGAGCGCTATCCTCCGATGAGCATGCGCCTCCCTCCCCCGACCCCCCCTCTCGGGCCGCTGGGATTGAGGAGCATCCTCATGCCTCTGAGGTACGGATCAGCTTCACTTCCACCGTCCAGCGCCTCCACATTCAGGGCGTCGAGCCGATCCCAAATGCACTGTTTGATCTCACCCGTGCTCACACCATCTTCGTTGGTGAGCACCGTGAGGATCGTTCGCGACCGGTCGCGCGAGCTGGCGGCATTGCGACTAGGAGCTCCCTCCGCAGATCCAACTCTACCAGCTCCACTCGGGACCGTTGACGTCGACTGCTGGGGTGCTCGCCAGCATTGGCAGATTATCTCTCTGCCTTCGTGCCTTTTCTTTCTTTCCTTGTATCTTGCACCTCCTTTTGTTATCGGTTTGGTGCTCCTTCTCTCTCCTCCTCCTGTACCACCCTTTATTTTGCATTGCTTAATGGAAAGTCTTGCCTGGTGGCCGGGATAGTGTTTCATCTTCTTCCGCAATGAAGGGATGAACCCTCTCTCCCGTCTCCCCCCTTGCAAGTATCAACCTTAGTTAAAAAAAAAAGATTGGCCAGCAGTCTGCCCGCCCGCTCGACGGCCGCACTAGAGCTTCCCTCCCGTGCCGACGGCATCCGGCGTCTTCCAGAGCATTCAGCAACCCTCGCTGCCCACTTCCAGGGGTCGTGCTTCCTCCTTGGGGCCAGGGACTCGCCCTCCTTACTACGAAGTTCAGATCGGTTCGTGAGTACCACCGTCCACGGCCGTACGTGGGTGACAAGCTACACCGACCCGGTACCCGTCACCCCACCTCGCACGATCCCGGAGATACTTTGTAGCCTTTTACCTCCCTGCGAGGAGTGGGCATTAGTTTGGATTGTATCTATTTGTAGCTTGTACCGTTGATCATGTGACTTGGCCGGGTTTCTTCCCCACGTCCCGAGCGTGGAGGTATGCGTCCGCTTCCTTGCATGTGTAGACACGCCAAAATTGACGTTTTGTTGATTAAATCTCATGTTATTATATAAATGCCCCAAGTGGACTTCAATATTCCTATAATATGAAGTTTTTCTATTTTTGTGATTTTTCCTGCATTTTTCCTGCATTTTTGTGATTCACGACTTTGGTAAGGGCGTTAATTTATAAAGTCACGACCTGTAATAAGGCGTTTTCACAGAAAGGACGACCGTGCGACAGGGCGTCAATTCTTGGTATTATACGCTAATTTCTGGAATTATCATAAAAGGGCATTTTATGAGTAACGCCTTTCCTCAAGGCGTGTTTTTAAGAAACGCCGTTATCATAGGCGTGTTATATCAGCGTTTAAACAGAGCAAGTTTTATTTCTAAAATTAAATCCAGGAAGAAACGTCCTTTGCTAGGTCGTGTTTTAAGAAACGCCTTTGTTGCGGTCGTCAATTCATCAAGAGACGCCCTCGATTAAGGCGTGTTTCGCTCCAGAGTCCTTCCTTTTTCGAACTTTCCCTCACAGTTCCCTATCGTAATTTGGTCTCTTGCTCGATCTTAATCCTTCCTTGAATGCCTCATTACCCGTTCTGATCTTACCTTGCTTGATCACATCCAATCGAAGCTATAAATTGAAGCCTTGATCGATCGAAAAAAAGGTTGAAAGGGTTGAAGCGTTGAAGCATCCGTAAAAGAGGTTGAAACATTTGCAAGAGGGTTAAGCATTTTTTTTCACGAACAGAGCCTTCTTCATCCGGCTTCATCCATATATTTCTGTCGTCTTCATTCATTTTTTTTCCTTTACTGTCGCCAGGGACAGCAGGATTTCACCCCTTTTCATCTCTTTATTTTATTTATTCATATCACTCCATTCATCATATACGTTCATCCTTTATATTTATTCACACTTTATTGTCATACTCCCCCTCCCTTAAGTCTTGTTAAGGGGTTTTAAAAACAACCAAAAAATAAGGTGCGCATGTGCCTTTCTTTCCTTCATTATTACATGTCTATTTGGATAGATGCTACTGCGTTTTGGGCTGACCCCTCTCTTCTTGTTTGTGTTTATTGTCCGTTTTGCAAGGTAATCAACTAAGAAGACCCACTTCATCGGCCGGCCGATTGAAGTTGGAGGAAGAAATCCACATCCATCCCGCGTCTCAAATTCCACCAGGTATACGCGATCACTTTTCTTCTTATTGAGGTAATCCCTCTGGCGATCACAACTCCTTTTAAGCACCTCGTGCTTCATCATATTCACTTTATTATTTTTATTTCTATTCTTAAGTGTGGATTTTAAATAGATCTACAAATTGGCGATCACGGTGGGACTTCCACTGTTTTCTTTCTTGATTACCATCTCCATTGGCACCCTCGAGTGCCCTTTCCCCTTGACACCCTCGTGTGTCCTTTCCCCTTAGGCACCCTCGCGTGCCCTTTCCCCTTGGTACCCTCGGTGCCCTCTCCCTTGTGCCCCTCGGGCACCCTCCATTGTGCACTCTGCACACTCCCGGGTCAGTCGATTTCTGCTTATTGACGCCTTTCACGAAGGCGTCTTTTGATTTCACGCCCCTCACAGGGACGTGTTTTGTTGAATCACGCCCCCTTCCAGGGCGTGTGTTTATTACACCTGCTGGCTTTTTGGTTGCTTATTTCATCGTCTGATATTTAACGCCCCTCTCAGGGGCGTGTTTCTCTGAGTAACGCCTATTCCCAGGGCGTCTTTTACTATAACTGCTGCCTGCTGCATGATTGTTTTATTGTCTGTGGAATTAACGCCGCTCCAAGAGGCGTTCCATCTACTGTCAACGCCTGTCATCAGGGCGTGTTTAATTATTATCTGAGTTTTGACGCCCTCCAGTGTAGGCGTCCTTTCCTGAGAACGCCTCACCCTAAGGCGTGTTTTTCCTACTGTCTGTGAGCCCCTCACAGAGTTAACGGCAGCCACCCTGCCGTGTTTTAAGTTTGTCACGACCTATCGCAGGGCGTGTCTTTCTTGCTGTTGTGAACACGCCCCTTCCCAGGGCGTGTCTTTACTGTTCATTTTCACAGATTGGCTATTATTCATTGTTTGGCATTTGTGTTGATATTATTATCTTGATTTGCTGGCTTGGTTGAGAGACCTCCTCTCTCTATCCTAGGATCCACACACCTTTCTTGGAATCGGGACGACCCTCCATTGAGCATTCCGTCTCTTTGGACTGGAAATCCCTTTTCCAAGACCTCCATAAGTCCCCGCACCCGTGGATTCCCTCACGGACGCTGGGCTGGTTGTACCCTCGAAGTACCTGGAGTTTAGAGAACCCATGCGTTGTTAAGAGAGGAAGAACTTAGTTGACCCGGAGATTACACTCGGATCAAACTAGGTCTCATTTGGCAAAAGAGTGAACTTTCACAAATAATTCACCCTAATTCAAACATCAAACCTTAAAATCTTGCGTTTCTTGCCAACCTTGTTTGCATAAACATAGTTGGGTGATTTGATTGCTTGGTTTGGATTGATTATTTTGTGATAGTTCCTTCATTAAAAACATTCTCTCTCTTAAGAATGAAACTCCGTTCAGGTAAAACCATCAACATGTCGGGAAACGGGTATTCTTACGATGATGAGAATGAGAACATATTTGGTCAATATGAGGACCCTCTCCAGGATTCGGTTTATTATGAGGAGAACTATCTTCCTCCTCATCCCTATTACTCTCAGGTTCATGTGGTCGATACCACTAATCATGAGGCGGACCCTCCGTCTCAAGTTCCACCTTCTAATACTTCAGGGAACCCTTCCCCATCCATCAACGTCACTGATTTAATCCAAGCTCTTTCCCAGTTGGATGACTCCCAGCGGCAAGCTGTTCAGGCCGCTTTAAAGGGGAAGTCAGTTCTTTCTTCTTCTTCTAATCCCCCTCCGGCCGTGGGTGGCCATCAGATTATTAATGACCAGGCGGTCTTGCATTCCCCCTCCTCTCGTCCACAAACGCCTACTGCGGCCATGCCGGCCCCACAGGCGAGCTATTCAGCGGTTAGGCATCAATCCTTTCAACCTCCTCAGATTTTGCGAACGCCTATACCGCGTGCTTCCATTCAGAATCAGGTCCCGGTCGAACCCGATACCAACACTCTGTTGCTTCGAAAGCTAGCCAGCATGGAGGAGCAGCTCAAGAAGGTTACGGCAACTAAGAATGCTCCGGAAATCTCTCTCCCTACGTTGCCGGTGTTCCACTTACCCCCTTCTGAAATGCCGCACTTTCGGCGATATAATGGAACCGGTAACCCGTTCATTCATTTAAAGGATTTCCGTTATGAAACTTCTTTCTGGCAAGACAACAAGGCCTCCCTGGCCTATTTATTCAGGAGATCTCTTGAGGGACCCGCCCTCGAATGGTTTTATTCTCTGGAGCCAGCTGATGCTGGCGATTTTGATATTATTCAAAGAAAGTTCCTGCAAAAGTACAGAGACCGGGTGGGACCCTCCCTCTCTGTTACAGATTTAGTTGCTGAGAAGATGAAGCCCGAGGAGGACTTCATTGTATTTGCTGATAGGTGGCGGTCCATGGCCGAAAAATTAAAGGACACATTGTCGGAACAGGAGCAAGTGAAGATGGTCATTTCTAATGCAACCCCTCAATTCCGGCACATTTTGGCCATGAATCGGCTGACAACCATGGAGGAGCTCTATGAAAGAGCTCGTTATATACAGACACAAATGAAGGATTCGCCCATCATGGGCATGTTTGAGCCGAAGCCTCGGCTGTTTAAAAAGAATACAACTGTCAACAGTGGGCCCACAACTGAGGGCACTGTCACAAACGAGCAGGTTGGCGTAGTTGGCCACCCCCATCACCATTCAAACCCACGACCTCTGCCGCCTCCACAGCAGAACCCCCATTTTACCTCCGCTCCACAGCGCCATTTCACACCCCAACCTTCTTTTGCTCCATCACCGAGCCAAGCGCCTCGCAACGACCCTCCAGCACCACCACAATACCATCAAGTCCCTCCACCTTCCCACTACGGCCAACAACAGCGGAGACCACCACTTGGCCCCAAGAGGGCCCATTATCCGCCACTCCCAGAGAGTCTCCCTGACATTTTTAATGCTTTAATGGCTGCCAACCTGCTCGTTCTACCAAAAGAAAGAACAGTGTGGCCCGACAATGTTGACACATCCCGCTACTGTGCATTTCACCGCGCTCCTGGTCACAACCTTGACCGTTGTTTCCACTTCAGAGATCATATTTATGATTTGAATGACCAGGGAGGCATTAATTGGGATGAAATGAGGCAAGTCATCGCCACCATGAAAGAGAGAAGGCCGCCTCGGCAACAGCAAAATCAGCAACAGCAGCATCCAGCTCCGCAGCAGGCTCAACCACAACAAGCTCCAGCACCCCAGCAGGATATGGGGATTGTCCGTAATCCACTACCGGACCACACTCCTAATCAGCACGTGAACCCTGTCACGTCTCTCTACGAGGTGGAGAGAGGGCAGGGATGGCACGAAGAAAACGCCTCTGTCGGGGCATTTCACCATGATACAACCCGAAATCAAACCCCGCGCCTTTTGCGCATTCCCCCTTCTTCTTCTAATCTCCTATCGGGACGTTCCCTTTTACGCCCCGTCAACCCGTCTACCTCCACCGATTCTACAGTCTTGCCAACTCGTCCCCTTCTTAACCACGTACCACCCCAACAATCTATCATTCCATCTTCCACCATCAATCCCACACCCGCGCCATCCAGGCCACTCCTACTTCGCTCACCGCCAGCGCCCGCTACCTCCTCTATCACCCCTACACCGGCAAGAGTTCCTTCACCATCTCCCCAACCACCTTTTGTGCCACGATCTCTCCTTATTCCACCACCTACCAATACTCCTCGCATTCGGATATCCCTCACCTCTCCGGTGAGGGCCCCTTCTTCAAATGCTCCTCCCATGCCTCCCTCGGGGGCACCTTTATTGAACACCACTACCACGTCTCCTATGGAGACACCCCTTTCATTGAATTCCCCTTTATCCCCAAGTGCGGTTTCTGCTACCGACATTCCTTCTTCTTCTTCCAACCCTCCTCCTAAGATTGCCCCGACAGAGGCGCGTCAAGGCGTAGCACCCCTCCGTAGTGGACGGATATTCCACCGTGTTTTCCCCCAGAGAGAGCTAGAGCCCGTGCAGGGGCCACAAGAGCAAGAGCAGGAACGAGATTCAGTGCCGGGAACTCAGTATGATTTGTTAAAGCACTTGGATCGCACTCCAGCCAGAATCTCCATTCTGGAGTTAATCAAGAGGTCCACCACTCATCAGCTGGCCTTGAAGGAATATCTGCAGAAGGTCATGGTCAATGAGGACCTTCCGGTTGAACAGATAATTACAGTCTTAACCCCTACCAGCAGTCAGCCGGCAATCACATTCCACGAATATGAGTTAGCACCTCTACCAGCAAGAAAATATGCCCTATGTATCACGGTTGATATCAACAAAGTGGCCGTTAAGCAATGTTTGGTAGACACCGGTGCATCTATTAATGTGTTGCCTCCGAGCACTCTAAAGTCATGTGGTATCCCTGAGAGCCAGATTCGGCCATCTACCATTACTGTCACGGCATATGATAATACAAAGAAACCTCCTCTGGGCATGGTTACTCTCAAAGTCAGCTTGGGTCCAGCCACTATTACGGCAGATTTTCATATTCTGGATATGGACCCAACCTTTAATGGCATCCTGGGTCGCCCTTACATTCAGCAACTTGATGCGGTGCCTTCTACAAACCATCAGTGCCTCAAGTTTCCGCACAAGGGGCGTATTATCAAGGTGACCAGTGTGCCGATCTTGCCAGAGGAAGACATTCATGTAGCTTCATCAGTTCCTTCCATATGGCCTGCCAACAAGCCGTTATTATCTGTGCTGGACATTCCCCGTCCGCGGCCGATGCCGTCCGAGACAGTTACCACAGTTGCCATGACACCTCTGCCTTCTAAGGGGAAGAAGAAAAAGAAAAATATGATGAATACCCCCGGCTGGAACATTCTTATAAGAATGGGATATCAAGATGGTAAGGGCCTGGGCGCCAAACTCCAGGGCAGAGTTAGGCCCATTAAGCCTCAAAAGATGATTGCACGAGGCGGCTTAGGCTACAAAGCACCGGGCAAGAATGAAGGGGAGCCGTGGGCTGTTATGACGTCCACCTTCAAGCCAGATCGCCAACCGCTCACCTGGACTTTAAAGGCACATTTTGTCACCGGTGGCATTCAAAACAACGAGCAGACTACTGTCATTACTTCATTATTTGATTGTCAGGATGTGCACGCCAGACAGTTTGCGCGGCACATTGCCCCACTGGCCACTTACAAAGCCTTGGAGACTTTAAGGCCCGATAAAAGAAGAAGATGGGTGATCCGGCATGTGACTGGTACAGATGGTTTGACATGAATGATATCACTTTCTCTTTAAGCCGCTTGTTCATGCCGACAGATCCAGAATGGCCACCATTGATTCAAGAACTGATTGAAATGCCTGCCGCAATCACAGATAAAAGGCAGCTGTTAAGTGACTACACAGATACGGGAGAACCAGATGTCCCCTTTGAAGAAGATTTCTCCGTGGATAGGCTGTGGGCCGGCCTTTTCTCCCTCACTTCTGTGCATCCATCAGTGTTGGCTTCTTTCTATTCCCGTTGGTTTGGTCACGTGCCGCGACCACCACCGATTACCATTAACTTGTCTCCTGATTCAATCAGATTTCCCTTTCGATTGCTCCTTCGCTCCTCGAGCGATTTTCTGAAATCTCCATCTCGCCCCCGCATGGGCCGTCTTTGATTAAATCTTTCTCCAAAATTGCAATCTCCACTCCCACCGCTATTCTCCCTTCGCATTGCTTTTTACTTGAAAAAGAAAATAAAAACAAAGGAAAAACTAAAAACGAAAAAAAAACGCCAAATCTCCAACATTCCAGTCCTCCATCTCTATTGAAGAGATTTCCTATTTTTCTTCCGAGTGCGTCCCAACCCAGGGGCTGCTCTCTCAAAATTCCTTGATAAATCTTTTCTCCCCCTCTGGTGAGGGGCCCTCCTCTGTATCACCTCCTGTATCCGCTTTTTCATCTCCTTCCCCTAATCAAGCTAGTTGCTCTTCCTCCTCTTCTTCCTCTTCTTCTTTTAAAAGTCAGGGGTTAGTTCCACATAAGAAGGCCAAGGGTAGGCAGATTCCTCGAAGATTTTTGTTAGAATTGGCTGCCAGATGCCATGCTTGTTTAGCAATCCCTGAGTTTGTGGAGGATCCAATTATCCTGCCGGAGCTAGAATATGAGGATTCCATTGCTTCCTATGAGGGTTTGGGCGTTTATGAAATAATGAATGATGAAGACCCTATCGAAGAGGGGGATGAAAGTTATGAAGAATATGAGGACGAGGCTGATGCTTTTGCTAGTGGCATAAGACGATTCGACGAACCATCAGCCTCAGTAGAAGAGCCAACCAAAGAAATCAATCTGGGTACCGAGGAAGACCCTAGGATTGTCCTCATCAGTAAAAATTTGCCGCCCTCCGAGGAGGAGGCGCTTATTTTGGTTCTTCAAGAATACAAGGACACGTTCGCTTGGAGCTACGAAGATATGCCTGGATTAGACCCTGCGCTCGTTGAACATCGCCTTACACTTAAGCCAGGGTCTGTCCCGGTAAAACAACGGTTGAGGCGTTTCCACCCTAGCATGGCTTTGAAAATGAAAGAAGAGGTCGATAAACTCCATAAGGCTAGATTTGTTAGAGTCGTCCTTTATCCCAATTGGGTGGCTAACATTGTCCCGGTTATGAAGAAAGATGGAAAAGTTCGAATTTGCATAGATTTTCGGGACCTCAACCGGGCGTGTCCTAAGGATGACTTCCCCCTCCCTCATATTGATGTGCTGATTGATAACACGGCAGGATTTGAGACTCTTTCGTTCATGGACGGCTTTTCAGGCTACAATCAGATTCGTCTAGCTGAAGAAGATCAAGAGAAAACCTCATTCACTACACCATGGGGCACATATTGTTATGTGGTCATGCCCTTTGGACTTAAGAATGCTGGAGCCACTTACCAAAGGGCTATGATGGCAATTTTTCATGACATGATTCATATTTATATTGAGGTGTATGTGGATGACCTGGTTGTGAAATCAAGGACAAGGATTGAGCATCCTGGGGTTCTGGCTAAGGTTTTGCAGAGATCCCGAGAATTTCAGTTAAAAATGAACCCCAAAAAGTGCGTATTTGGTGTTTCTTCAGGGAAATTGCTTGGTTTCATTGTTAGCAAGAGGGGTATTGAAGTTGATCCCAACAAGGCAAAAGCCATTAGAGATATGCCTCCTCCCAAGAATTTGAAAGAAGTTCGAGGATTAATAGGGAGGTTGCAATTCATTCGCCGCTTCGTCTCCCAGCACTCACAAAGATGTAGGCCGTTCTACGAGCTTACTAAGCCGGGAGTCAAGTTTAATTGGGATGACAAGTGTCAGGCAGCCTTTGACGGATTGAAGGATTATTTGGTCAATCCTCCTGTCCTGAGGCCGCCAATTCCAGGCAAACCACTTATTCTTTATGTTTCAGTCCTGGATGACTCCGTAGGTGCTGTCTTAGCTCAAGTGGATGAGGAAGGTAAAGAGAGGGCAGCATACTACTTATCTAAACTCCTTAACCCCTGTGAGCAGAGATACTCAGCTATGGAAAAGACTTGTGCAGCTTTGGTTTGGGTAGTTCAAAAGTTAAAACACTATTTCTAGCTCACGAGGTTCACCTCATTGCGCGCATGAATCCAATCAAATTCCTCCTTGAAAAATCTGTCCTCACTGATCGATTAGCTCGCTGGCAAAGCTTCCTTTCTCAATTTGACATCACTTACATTCAGCAAAAAGCTATCAAAGGTTACGCCATTGCCGAGCACCTTGCTCACCACCCTCTTCCCCACTTTGATCCTGTCAATTCGGAGTTCCCAGATGAAGAATTAATGTCCATTAATCAACCCCACGATCCTATGTGGACATTACATTTTGATGGAGCCCTTAACTCTCAAGGAAGAGGGATCGGCATGGTTCTTTTAACACCCGAAGGGGTCACCATTCCATTTGCTGCTCGGCTTACTTTTCCCGTCACCAATAACATAGCCGAGTATGAAGCTCTTTTGGCCGGTCTCAAAACCGCTCATCAATATGGTGTCACTCATTTGCGAATTGTCGGTGACAGTCAGCTTATTTTGCGCCAGGTGCTGGTCAAGTGTCGCACCATCAATCCTAAGCTCAAACCCTACCAGGAACTCGCTTCAGCTTACGCCAAACTCTTCACTAAATTGATTTTCGTTCATGTCCCGCGTAGCCAGAACATCTTGGCCGACGCACTTGCTTCTTTAGCTTCCGCCTTAGTCTTCCCTCCTCAGCGTGATTTTCATGTTCCCCTGATTCATCAGCGTGATACTCCAGCTATTAGGGATCGTGCTTTTCTTGATATTAGGGATCAGGTGCTCGAGAAGGTTAGACGGAAAGAAGCTCTTGAAGGCAAAGAGGTCATGTTATTGGATTGGCAAGAAGAGTTGGCGGATGAAGAAAAGCCTTGGTTTTATGAGATTGCCAGATACTGTAATGATCAGTCTTACCCCGAGGAAGCCACAGCCGAAGAAAAGAAAGCAATTAGGAGAGTGGCTCAACGTTACACTTTGGTTGGAGGTGTACTCTACAGAAGAGGGCTCACCGGTGTTTTATTAAGATGCCTCGATGATGATGAATCTTGGAGGGTCGTGGAAGAGGCGCATTCTGGTGTGTGTGGGGGTCATGTGAATAGCCAGATGCTAGCTAAGAAGATTCTTAGACTAGGGTTCTATTGGCCCACTCTTGAAGAAGATTGTTCTATCTATGTTCGAAGGTGTGTTAAGTGCCAACTGCATGCCGACAAGATTCATTCTCCTGCTTCTTCACTCCACCCTACATCCTCCCCATGGCCTTTTTCCATGTGGGCTTTTGATATCATTGGACCTCTTGGTGATTCGAACCTCCTGACCAAGCAAAAATCATTCATTCTCACGGCAACGGAGTACTTCACCAAGTGGGCGGAAGCAGAAGCTTACGTGGAAATTAAAGCATCAACCGTCTGCAAATTTATCATGAAGAACATCATCACGAGGTTCGGCATCCCAAGCACCATCGTCACCGACAATGGACCTCAATTTATCTCCCAAGATCTCAAGGATCTCTGCAACAGGTATAACATTGCATTGCATCATTCTTCTCCCTATTATCCGCAGGGCAATGGCCAAGCAGAGGCCACTAATAAAACCTTGATCAAAATTGTTAAGAAGACGTGTGAGGCTAATAAATTTTCGGACTGGCCAGACAAGCTGGTTGAAGCTCTTTGGGCCTACCGCACTTCCATTCGAACCCCCACTGGGCAAACCCCTTTTGCCCTTACTTATGGAATGGAGGCCGTAGTCCCTTATGAGATTCTTATCCCCTCTTTGCGAGTACAATTGGATGAGGAGCTCTCTATCGATGAGCGTCGTGATTCACTCCTTGCCCAGTTGGAACTCCTTGACGAGAAGCGTCTGGTCGCCGCTGAGCATGCGCGCGTTTATCAAAACAGGCTCTCACGTTTCTATCAAAAGAAGGTAATTGAGAGAAAATTTAAGGTTGGTGAAATGGTAATCAAAAGAATTTTTGTAAAGCCGGGTGGCCCTCGTTCAAAGCTCCAACCAAATTGGGAAGGGCCGTTGTCATAAAAGATGTTTATCCTGGCAATGCTTATAAACTAGTTAATGCTGAAGGAGAGGAATTAACTCACCCCTGGAATGGTTTGTATCTCAAGAAATATTACCCCTAAACAAAAATCCAAACAAAAATTGAAAAACTTCACAAAAATCCAAAGAAAATAGAAATCTCCCAGATAATCCAAAAAAAATCTGAATATTTCCAAAATCCAAAACAAAAGAGTTTTCTTCATGGTTCTCCTTTTATTGGGCTGACATGACATGTAAAGGTCCCCGGTCCGAAGGGTTAAAATTCAGAATCCATTTCATCAGTCTTGCTAATTTAAAATGGGAATTGACCCCGCACACACTACACACTTTACTCTTGAGATCAAGCAGTGCAAAATCTGATGGAAAGTTGAAACCGGATCAAAGGTGAAAGACGATATCCATTCTTCTTCTTCTTCGGCCCACAAGGGAGGAAGGGAGGTCTCGAGGTAGACCTGCCAAGCCTATCCGCCGCCCTAGTAGGAGGAAGTCAAGGCCCAAAAGGGAACAAATGCCACAAAAGCCCAAGTACAATTAGGTTGTTCATCAGTTCTATTTCAATGCAAGCCAAGTTCCAAAGTGAAAGTCAATGGTGAAAAGAAAAGCATGTCAAGAGGGCAAAGTCCCCGCAAGGAAAACCTTGGGCGTATGCATGCAATGTGAAAAGAGGCAAAAAGGCAACAAAGCGTCCCTACGCCAAAGACCGAACCCCAACAGGCATAGGGTAGGGGAGGTGGCTTTGCCTCGAGCATCTTTAAATCTCTTGTGGGCTTCCTCATGCTTTCTCTTTTATTTTGGAAAAAGTCATGAACCAGCGGAATGGTCGAAACCAAACTGAAGAGAATGCACTGTACGAAATCTCGTGTATAAGTCCAACTATATGCACGCCAATTCCCCTTTTAATTATTCAAGAAAGGTTAATGGAACTTAGAAGATGACCAAGTAGGACCCACCACCTTGATTTCTTTATCAGCCCAATTTGGGAGGAATAAAAATTAACGCCTTTGTTCAAGGCGCTTTTATGCTGATTCACGCCTAGATCTTAGGCGTTTCTTTAAAAATAACGCCTCTTGGAAGGTCGTGTTTTCAACAAAATTCAAAAATCTTTTCACAGTAACGCCGTCTCCGAGGGCGTCTTTTACGAGATTAACGACCTAATCTAAGGCGTGTTTTTCAGAAAATCAAAAAAAAATATATATATACAGATAATGAAAAGAACAAAAATAAATTCTTCATGTTGCATGAATTGCACTCTTGCCTGGACAGCTTTTAATTATTGTTTGCATATGTGTGATTGCATGAGGCATCTCCCAGTTTTGGTCATTTCATTTTTGCCTTATTTAATTAAAGGCTTGGCCCCTTGACCCATTATTAAGGTCAAAATATTTACACCCCTTGCTCAACGGGCAAGGGGCCAAGTCGAACAGATGAATTAACCTGTTTGTTCAAGTGAAAACCACAGCCGCAGATACAGGGCAAAAGTAAAGCAAACACGAGGAACGAGAGAAGAAAAAAGTGCACAAACACAAGTCCACAACCATACAAGTACTCAGGTAACAAAAGCTCAAATTCATATATATATCATCATGTATATCATGTACAGGTGTGAAGGTGGAGGAGTACAAGTACAAAACTCTCAGCTCTCGCCTCCACCCTCCTCTACTCGCCTGCTCTCAACCTCCTCCTCACCGCCCCGAGCTGGCGCTGGTGGAGGAGGCATAGGCCCCCGCGAAGAAGCCGGAACCCGAACGTGTCCCCCTGCCTCGCTCCTCTCTCGGAGGGAAGAACCCGCCACAAAGGTGGAGCTGGTGAAGGAGTACCCCGCAGCCCGTGCTCGCTCACGGCCTCGCTGCAGCCGCTCCTCGGACACTCGAAGCCGCTCCTGGGAAAGGATCAACTGGGTCCTCGAGTCCGCCAGCTCACGCTCTCGTGCCAACAACTGCTCCTGGAACTGGGCACGCTCCGCCTGGTGCTCCTCGCGCTCACGAGCACGCTCCCTCCTCTCCAGCTCCAGGGCAACCCGCAGCTCGGCCACGTCCTGAGGAAGCTCACTGCGCTGCTGCAAGGCCCGCTGAAGCTCTACGATCCGCTGATCACGGATCGACAACTCGGTACGTATCGCCTTCAGCTGAGCAACCTACAAACAGGTAAACAAATCATCAGTTCCACAGTTCAATAATTCATGAAATGAAATAACAACATGTGACTAAAGGTAGGTCACGCACCTGTGAGCTCGTCGCTCGGAAGCCCTCATCCACGCAGATAAGAGTGGCTCGAAGCTCTTCAGTCTGTAAAAATGAATTTTTATCAGTGCACAATTTATATCTGACCATTATTTGAATGAGGTTTCGAGTTCAGAATTTACTCGTGAAGCAAGGTCACGCTCCGCTGCCTCAGCTCGTGCAACCGCTCTGGCCAGCTGCTCCGTCAGTGCGGTCACCTCTGCACTAGGCCTCCTCGAGCTGGAGGCCTCCCCCGGATCTCTCCTCACTGCTCCCTGCTGGGCACGCTGCATCCATTAAGGACCGTCAGTGGCTAATCATTAATTCAACAAAAAATTTCACTTGCATATAGGAATAATTTAAACACTCACCAGGGTCTCCAGGTCGGCCCGTGTGGCGGCCAGCTGGTCCTCCAGGCTGTGTAGGTGGGCCTGGGCATCTATAGCTGCGATGTCCCTCGCGTCCTGCATCCATTGCATGTTAGTCACATGATAGTCACATAAGCATTTGCATTTAATTTAAAAATAAGTGCATACCCCTAAGACCCTCATCTGAGGTCTGCCGGCGTGAACCTCCCAGTAGCGCCGGAGGTACTCGGAGCTGTCAGTCGCGTGGGAAACGACTGTGGTCCCGCCTCGCTGCCAGTCGGCGTACTGCTCCTCGAATCGCACCCTCCAGTCGGTCGTCTTGGTACGACCGCGGGTCTTCTTACCAATTCCTCGAGGCTCTCCGACCTCGATCCACTCCTGGGGCAGGCCCAGGGTCCTCATCACCAGTCGAAGCCGTAACGGCTCGATCTCGCTCAAGCAGTGAAGCCACAGCTCACGCCCGAAGCGAGGTCGCCCCGATACGACCCAAGGCTGGCCCTCATCAGTCATCCCCTCATATGGTCTCCATTGCACCTACATTCATGAACACATTATCATTTCATCATATTCAAATAAACAACAAAAAAGAAATGTATATCATTCATTCATACATACCAGCGAGGGAGGGAAGTCGCGGAACTCTCTCCGTAAAACCCACAACTCGTAGTCAAGTGGGGCACCAAAGATAACAGGCACCCAGCGTCGCGCCAGAGGAACGGATCCCTCAGCTCCTGGCCGTGGGTCAACACGCCCCATCGGCATGTATAGGTGGCTCCACACCTGCATCCATACATCGCATTAGTACTATATTCACATGCATCATAATATAGAATAAAAGAAAACAAAAATTGCATACCTGAAGAAGAGGTGAGAAGCCACTGACGGTCGTCTCACGGCCTGTCCCCGTGGACAGATCGGCCATCAAATGCGCCAGCAGGGCCGCTCCCCAAGCATACGTGCCAACCGTCTCCAGATCCTCAAGGATGCCTAAGAAGCGGCAGTTGATGACATCGGCTTTCGTCCCCAGCAATAATCTCCCGAGCAGCAGCAGCAGGAACCTCCTCAGGTCTCGGTCCGCTCTCTCATGGTCAGTCGGGTCCTGGCAGCATGCCGCTCTCACCCCGTCGGTCAGCCGCTGAGTAAACTCACCTAAGGTCTCCCCCGACCTATGTCTGGCATCTCCTAGACCCATCACCGTAGTCAGGTCCGTGCGGAAAATGGTCCTACACTCGCTAGGTCCCTCGTAGACCATCTCAAGCCCTAGTAGCCTCCGGGCCATCTCTGAATAGTCAGAATAGGTGAACCCACTCACGGCCTCACCATCTACCCGTAAACCTGTGATCCTAGCTACATCCTCTAAACTAGGAACCATATGCCCCCAGGGCATCAGAAAGTCCGGCTAACCCTATCCCATCTCTCCCTCAAAACCTGGATCAGTGCTAGGTCAGGTCTAAAAGGCTCAATGGATAGAAAAGCCCCAAACCCCATGGCCTCTACTCTAACCCTCTGGAAGTCGGGGAGACCCTGGTATGCTGCCCAGACCATGACCCATGAGATACGGGTCCTCATCAGCCCCTGCATGTATTAAAAGAGAATTAGTTTTCTTAATTATGTGAGTATCCATGTGGAATTACATTTGATTTGGGTTAAATATTGAATTTTAGCATTTTTGGAATTCACGGCCACCCTCAGGTCGTTTCTTGATAAATTCACGCCCCTGTGGGGGGCGTTTTTCAGAGTGAACTTTAATGTAACGCCCTTAATGAGGGCGTTTTTTATGTTAATCACGCCTCAGTCTTAGGCGTTCTTTGGTGGCTGTTTTGCTATTTCTGAAATATACTTTTAGTCACGCCTCGGTGATAGGCGTTTCTTGTTGAATTAACGCCCTGTGGTAGGGCGTTTTCCTAAAGATGGTTAATTTTTGGGTCGTTAATGAATGAAGCGACGCCCTCTGGTCTGGGCGTCTCTTGTTGAATTAACGCCCTGCTGGAGGGCGTGGGTTTCTCAATTTTACAGAAAAATCAAATAACTGACAGCATGCGAAATAATTCATGAAAATATTTTTGGAAATTGTTTAATGAGCATGGAATTCATGAAAAATCATAAGTTTTAAGAAACGACATGCTTCGGGGCGTGTTTCATGAAAATTAAGTAATAAAAGGAATTCACGCCCCAGGATAGGGCGCGTCACTTGTGATTAACGCCCCCGTGGGAGGCGTGTCTTTTCTGAGTTGCAGGTTCGTGCCCGAGGGCTATGGCGATCAAAGGAAACCAAATAAAATGAAAATAAAAAGTGGAATTGGGGGAGAGGAGCTTACCTTCCTGTGCTTCTGCGGTTGAGGCCGGGGCAGTGGCCGTCTGGGCCGCCGGAGTTGGCCCCGGGAGCGAGCGCCGCCGTCGGCGGCGGTCCGTCTCCGCCTTCCTCTTCTTCTTCTTCTCCCTCTTCTTCATCTTCTTCTTCTCCGTTCCCACCATCATCTCCTCTTTCCCCTTCCATTGCTTCGGCCTCGTCGCCGCCGGCCGTGGCCGGTTCTTCTTCATAAGCCACAATGGCGAGCTCCTCTACGGAGATTTCACCCTCTTGAGTGCGAGAGGCGTCGAGATCGACCACCTCTGGGGCACTCACCCTTTGGCGTTTGGCCATGGCTAGGTTAAGGGGGAGGGAGATTGAGAGAGTGAGAAGAGAACGAGAGAGAGAGGGAGATTGAGAGAGAGGGGTTTCGGTTAGGGTTTGCAGAGATGAGGGGGCAAATGAACGAGGGAGGAAGAAGAAAGGGGCCGCTGGCTTTTGGGCTTCGAAAGTGAGACACGCCTTTCAGGGAGGCGTTTTAAATATAACTAACGCCCATACCCAGGGCGTTTTATTGAAATTGACGACACACATTAAGGCGTTAATTTGTTTTGCATGGGGAACGATAACCGTCGTCAGACGCATTGAATGGGCGTTGATTGATGTAACGGACGTCATCATTGCTGTTTTTTGGTCACGCCTCTGGTAAAGGCGTTTTATTGTTGAAACATGACTAAGGAAGAGGCGTTACTTTTAATGAAGGAACGATCATTTCTTTTGGGTTTGAATCTAGTCACGCCTTTTGGGAAGGCGTTATTTAAGTAACGCCCACTATGCAGGCGTCATTTGTTCACGCAGGTCGCTTTAGACGCCTTGAGGAAAGGCGTGCTTTTTTTGAATTCACGGCGTTTGTTGAGGCGTTTTTCACAACAGAACACAGGCCTTGGAAGATTTCGTTAATAATCAGTAACAGTGGACTCAATGAGAAATCAATCTTCACTTATTTTGAAATAAAGGAACTACAATATCTAATGAGCCCCTTTGGCCCTTATTTTTCCCAGTGAAGTTACATAATTCTTCCATTGTTCTTTGTCTTCATCCAAGTCTTCTACAGGTTGGTGGAGTTTGTTTAGCCTCCAGAGAGCTTGAATTGTAATGGCATCCTCGCCATCTTCATTACTGCTTAAGTCTCTTGATTTGATGGGAGGGAGATGAGAGATGTCTTCAAAATGTTGCCTTGGAAGACCCATTTGAGGAAGGCACCGGTGTGCATTATATAAAACGAAGTCCGAAGCACCAATAAGACGAAGGTCCGTCCCGATGGAAAAGCGTGCACGAAGTTCCTGCATTTTAAATACACCCGGGGCGCAAGTAAAAAGATTCTTTGGCATTACCTTTAGGTGCTCCCTCCAATCCCCTCTCTTCTTGATTTGAGGAATTCGGTTGGTCACTCTATTGCTTATACCTAATGAGCCGGTTATATATGAGAGTGGGCTCTTTGAGAAAATTCTTGAGGATTGTTGGGCTTCGTGGCATAGGTCGAACTTGAAGTGTAGATCAATCCAACTCGAGAGTGCTAGCATGCACCCATAGATGGGCCTCCCATGGCCGCCGATGTGAGCCCACTATAGAGATATGCTAGGATCGCCGGTCCAACTCTTTCTTCTTCCCATAAGCTCACAACTGCGCTCAATTGAGATTCCTCTAGAAAGTCTTCCGTGGATGGGAATAGGAGTGCTCCTGCCAAGCACACCACGAAGGCTTTGGACACTCTTTCTATCTCCTCTTCCTCTTTAGCTTGCTCCGCTCTCTTATACACCCATGAGGCGAGCTTCAAGAGGTTAACTCCTTTAGTGACCTTAATTTGGTTCACTATATTTGGGCTAGGTATCAACGAGGTTAGTAACTCATGGGAGGAGATGGGCCTTGGCATGATGGCCATCTTTTCTTCTTCTCCTTGCTTCATCTTTCTTAAGCCTAAGATCATCTCCACTTCCTCTAGCAAGATGGTGGCTTCAAAAGTGGAAAATAAGAAAGTATGGGTGGAAGGGTGCCATATCTCAATCAATGCTCCTATGGCAGCCCAGTCTATGTGGATTTGACTATAATGCTTGGCATGGATTATCAACCCCAGGAGATGCCATCTAGCTACATATACCCTCATGTCTGATGTGAATTTAGAAAGGAGGAGGGGCAACCATTTGATTTGAACATATCTCCTAGCCCCTGGAAGATTTGGGTACTCCTGTGAGGGGAGGGAAAGAAGACAAAAGAAGAGCACATGAGCATAAGAAATAAGCATGTTCGACAACAGTATGCACAATAAAAAAAAAAACACCAACCTGATTCATGCATATCCTGTTGCTTACATGACCTTGGATGTCGTTAATCCTGGGAGTTGAGGCCTTTTGTCTTTTTAGCGCCCTGTCCATCGCGGAAAGATTGGAGGACGCAACCTGCAGAGCGGAGGAAGCAGAAGAAAGGAAGAAAAGAAAAAAAACAAAGGTTCGGCGGGGTTGTGATTGTTTAGGTTGAAGGAGGGCCTCCTATTAATAAAGATCTGGAGAGTTGTAAGGCTGTCGGAGATTAGAAGTTCGATCAAATTAAGGACTGTGCTGTTAAAGTACGAAACGGAAGTTCGTGATGAATTAACGACGTTGGTTAGGGCGTCTATTTTAAAATTGACGACCTGACTGACGACGTGTTTTTTTTATAACGCCCTTCATGAGGTCGTGTTTCTTCTAGGCTTTCGTTATTGATAACGCCTTATGTGAGGGCGTGTTTTTTGATTTTGACGACCTGTGGTTTGGTCGTGTTTTATGTCACGCCCTTTATAACGGCGTGTTTATTTCAAGTTCCTGCTATTGGTTGCGTCTTCAAGTAGGGCGTGTTTTCCATATTACACGACTTGTGGTCAGGCGTCTTTTATTCTGATAGCGCCCTACTCTTAGGCGTGTTCTTTTGGCCTGCGTTTTTTGCCCCATCCACACTTTTTGATGAACTTAAGTGCTGTTATTTGATGGAAATTGTTTATAATTAAGCACTTACGATCATGTTCTAAATGAAGAATAACAAGTTTCAAAGTGTAAGAATTTGCAGGATTCAAGGCGTTTGGATCGCTGGTGGGAGTAACATCTTGTCACCCTGTATCCTTTTCTTGTAAGCATTGATTACTATATGATATCTACGCTATTATAGCATATCAAGGACCTTGTGATTCTGATAAACCTGAAATTTGAGTTCCCCTTCATCAAAAACGATGACGATTTGAGGAGAGTCTTTATCACACGGATAGGCCGTTGAGTTATTAAAGGTTTGGGACGATGGTTCCACTTTCTGAGTTGATACACGGGTAAACGAGCTTCGGCTTAGTGTTAGCTCAGAGATATGGATTCTTGACCAGACCTAAATAGCTTAACAATATTATCCTTGATTATTTTCTAGTTTTAGTTTATTTTAATCTTTTTTCTTTTAGCCCAGCATGCATCATGTAGGACTTTGAGTTTCATGCTGAAAATCTTCGTATTATGGCAATAATGAAGTTCGCTCGTTCTCAATTGAGATAACATGAGATATTCCACTCCAAATCAAGTACTTCATTCTATTTGAAGCCATTCAGGCTGATTCCTTGGAAGTGACCCTTTTGTTGGACTTCTATCCCAATTCTTTTACTTTCCTGCAAAATTTACCTTGGTTGCAGCACATCCACGTTGGCTGGTAATCGCTCTCCAATGGTCTTTCCCTGTCGTGCCCACGCGCACACCTTTTATTACTTAGTTTAACCTCCTTTTATCCAACAAATTGATGTTCCTTGGAATCACTCAGAGTTGTTTCACTCAAGAATCTTGGAAAGATTTCAAATGCTCAATGTCTGAGGCGTGTCACATCACACCTTGGCATCTACTTATCAGTTCGTTCCACCTCATTTACGCTCGTGGCACTTCACTCCATTTCCGTCTCACTCCCTTGCAAAGTAGACGCCAAGGCGGGGCAGCTGTAGACACGCCAAAATTGACGTTTTGTTGATCAAATCTCATGTTATTATATAAATGCCCCAAGTGGACTTCAATATTCCTATAATATGAAGTTTTTCTATTTTTGTGATTTTTCCTGCATTTTTCCTGCATTTTTGTGATTCACGACTTTGGTAAGGGCGTTAATTTATAAAGTCACGACCTGTAATAAGGCGTTTTCACAGAAAGGACGACCGTGCAACAGGGCGTCAATTCTTGATATTATACGCTAATTTCTGGAATTATCATAAAAGGCATTTTCTGAGTAACGCCTTTCCTCAAGGCGTGTTTTTAAGAAACGCCGTAATCGTAGGCGTGTTATATCAGCGTTTAAACAGAGCAAGCTCTATTTCTAAAATTAAATCCAGGAAGAAACGTCCTTTGCTAGGTCGTGTTTCAAGAAACGCCTCTGTTGCAGTCGTCAATTCATCAAGAGACGCCCTCGATTAAGGCGTGTTTCGCTCCAGAGTCCTTCCTTTTTCGAACTTTCCCTCACAGTTCCCTATCGTAATTTGGTCTCTTGCTCGATCTTGATCCTTCCTTGAATGCCTCATTACCCGTTCTGATCTTACCTTGCTTGATCACATCCAATCGAAGCTATAAATTGAAGCCTTGATCGATCGAAAAAAAGGTTGAAGGGTTGAAGCGTTGAAGCATCCGTAAAAGAGGTTGAAACATTTGTAAGAGGGTTAAGCATTTTTTTCACGAACAGAGCCTTCTTCATCCGGCTTCATCCATATATTTCTGTCGTCTTCATTCATTTTTTTTCCTTTACTGTCGCCAGGGACAGCAGGATTTCACCCCTTTTCATCTCTTTATTTTATTTATTCATATCACTCCATTCATCATATACGTTCATCCTTTATATTTATTCACACTTTATCGTCATACTCCCCCTCCCTTAAGTCTTGTTAAGGGGTTTTAAAAACAACCAAAAAATAAGGTGCGCATGTGCCTTTCTTTCCTTCATTATTACATGTCTATTTGGATAGATGCTACTGCGTTTTGGGCTGACCCCTCTCTTCTTGTTTGTGTTTATTGTCCGTTTTGCAAGGTAATCAACTAAGAAGACCCACTTCATCGGCCGGCCGATTGAAGTTGGAGGAAGAAATCCACATCCATCCCGCTTCTCAAATCCCACCAGGTATACGCGATCACTTTTCTTCTTATTGAGGTAATCCCTCTGGCGATCACAACTCCTTTTAAGCACCTCGTGCTTCATCATATTCATTTTATTATTTTTATTTCTATTCTTAAGTGTGGATTTTAAAATAGAATCAACAGTATCCACCCCCAGTCTAGGGTTTGCATCCGCGAGTGAGAGATCCCCGTAGAGTCACCCAGTTCCTCGTTTCCCACTCTAGTTAGGCACCTTTTGGTTGAGCGGATTCATATATTAATTAATCCACTAAGGTCCTACAAGAGGAAGTTAAAAAAATTGCCGTACATCATTTGACAACTTGGTTGCTCATGTGCTTGATTATCTTCTCATCTCTCCTTTCCATTGGATGCTTGGTTGTTTGAGGTTTAGTCTTTTGCTTAGGATTGATTGTTCTAGTCTTGAGGTGTTTAGTGTATGTGGGGTTGTTTCCTTCCTTCAGGATCATCTCCTAGAGTCAGTTCCCATTTCCATTCTTACTTCAATCCTTTGTTTGATTCATCATATCCCATGTCGTCATACGACTTCTCTCAGTCCCACGAGGATTCTCTTCCTCGCGGCCTTCTTGAGGACCCATCTAGGGTCACCCATATGCAGGGAGAAGAGGGGATTGCCCCTACACTCCCGACCATTCTTGGCGAGGGTTCCCAACCTCTCTTTCTGATCCATCCATTCAGAACCCTGCCAATCAGATTCTCAACATGATGGCCCAGTTGGACCCTACCCAGCTCCATCTCATCCGGCAGGCCTTGCAGGGGGCCGATGCCCTGACTTCAGCTCCTTCCCATGGCATGAATGCTGCTGCCACTACATCTTCTGTTGCTGGGACCACCTCTGTGGCCCCCATTGACCTTACTCCCACCCGTCCTCAGATCCTTCGGTACTCCAGCATGGAAATGGGTCAGGCTTCTACCTCGGCTCATTAGTCGCTCGATAAGGGGAAGTCTCAAATCCCCTTTGTTCCTTACCTTGATCCCTATGTCACTGTTTCGCCATCGTCGCAGGCCCTTGTAGCCCCGACGGACTTTACTCGGTTGCAGCCAGGGGCCGCCCAGCTGGCTCATGTGGATGTGGGTCCTTCCCTATCCCATTATCCATCTTACGGGCTGCCCCCTCAGTCAGCTTCTCCTTTGGCTACGTATCTAGGTATTGCTCCTCCTGCTCCTTCTCCTCAATCCCGGGAACGGTGAATTTATGATAAATGGGCTGCTATGCAGCAACAAATTGACCTCCTCCACAAGCTGGTTGGCCCGCAGTCTTTGGCTGACATCCCTATTCCTAACTTCAGGGACATTCATTTTCCTCCTCAGTCCGAGCTCCCCGTGTACCAAAAATATGACGGGAATGGCAACCCATTCATTCATGTTCGGGAGTTTCTTTACGAGCCAGCACAGTTCCAGCATGATGATCGCTTGATGGCTTACTTATTCCGTCGATCATTGGAAGGGGTCGCCCTGGAATGGTTTTATACTTTGCCTATGGAGGAGGCCAAAAATTTCAAGACAGTTAAGGAGAGGTTCATCTAGAGGTTCCAAGATCGGGTGGGTCCCGAGTATTCCTTCACCGGCCTGGTAGCGGAAAAGATGAAGCCGGAGGTGGATTTTGTGACCTATGCGGACCGATGGAGACAAATGGCCTCACGTGTGCCCGAGCAGATCCCGGAAGAAGAGAAAGTTAAGTTGTTGATCTCCAATGCAACCCCAGCATTCAGAAATATTTTGGCAATGAATGACATTTCGAATATGCACAAGTTATACAGCAGAGCTCGGTTCATACAAACCCAATTTAAAGACTCCCCTATTCATTCACTATTTGAGGCCCAGAAACCCAAAACCGCCAGGAAATCCCAGGGCCCCGTCATTGAAGGAGTACAGATCAATGAGCTGGTCCAGGCTGTTCAGTTTCCCCACCAAGCCGCTCCACCTCGCTTCCCACAGCCTCCACGCAACCCCCAGTTCGCCGCTCCACAATTTCCCCAACCCACGTTCCAGGTTCCGCAACACCCGCAACAACCACTACCACCACCCCAACAGCCTCAGCGGCCGCCACAATATAATAATGTTCCTCCACCTGCCGCTTATGGACCTGCTCGACCGAGCCCAAAGAGGACCCACTACCTTCCTCTTCCTGAGACATTGCCTGATATTTTCTCTGCTTTGATGTATACTGGTGATATTCAACTGCCTCCGGAGCGTCAGAATTGGAATCCGGCCGCCGATCAGTCCCGATACTGCATATATCATCGACAGCCCGAGCACACAATAGAGCGGTACTATCAGTTTAGAGATCTGGTGTATGATTTACATGAGGGCGAGAGGATTGATTGGGCCCAGATGCACCAGTTGATCGAGGACATCAAGCAGAGGTAGAGACAAGCCAGGCCGCAGCAGGCGGCACCCCAGCAACAGCAGCAGTAGCAACCCCAACAGCAACAGCAACCCTAGTAACACCAGCAGCAACAAGACCTTGGGATCCATCAGAATCCCATGCCAGTCCATCAACCCGCTCCTCAGCAACAACAACAGCCGCCGGCACCGGCACCATCCCAAGTGAACATTGTTTAGCACCCAGCCCCTAACGCTGGGTGGACTTTTGATGATGAAACCCCTGTACACCTTTTGGCCTTCCACCACAACCATTCCCCCGCATTTGCTATCCCCTCCGTTCTCAGACCCGCCGTTCTCACCACCACTCCACCAATTATTCCCTCCGCATCACCCCTCAGGCCCACCGCATTCCCCTCCATACCGCCAGTCCTTTCGCCATCACTCACCATACCCTCCATCATCACCCCTCCAATTAACCCCTCACCTATTTCCCCTTCACATGGGCTCATCAGGCCAACTTCCGCCATCCTCACCCCCATTTCTACCCCTTCCACCTACCCCACCGGACCAAGCGGGGGTCCATCTCAGGCCGTGCCGGCACCACATTGTGCCCTTCGGAGCGGGAATCTATTTCACAAAGTTTACCCTTCTTCTCATGCACCCACACCTACCCCTCAACCTTCTTCCTCAACAGCTGAAGATGCAGACCCCATGCCAGGCACAAAGTACGACTTGTTACAGCACTTGGACCGGATGCCGGCCAAGATTTTAGTTTTGGAATTGATCAAGAGGTCGCCGCTACATCAGGATGCTTTGAAGACTTTTTTGCAGAAAGTGATAGTGAATGAAGATGTGGCGGTGGACAGTTTACCAATGGTGTTGGCAACCGTCACAAGGGGGCCCTCCATTTCATTTTCTGAGTCAGAACTAGCTCTCCCAGAGGCACGGCAGATGCCACTCTGTATTACCATTTCTTTAAATAAAGTGGCTGTTGAGTCTGCCCTCGTGGACACAGGAGCATCGATAAACATGTGTCCATTGAGTACCCTCCGTGCCTGTAACATTTCAGAGGATATGCTTAAGCCAACACCCACAACAATAGCAGCATATGACAATTCCAGGCCTGCTTATCACGGGGTCGTGACTGTACAGGCCGAGCTAGGGCCGTTGGTTATGGACGTGGAGTTCTACGTGTTGAACATAGACCCAATGTTCAAAGCTATTCTGGGTCGTCCATGGATAAACAGCTTAAATTTCGTACCTTCAACCGCCCACCAATGCCTGAAATTCCCATTCTAGGGCCGGGTGGTTAAAGTGAAAAGCATCTCCACCGTCCAATCTGTTGATGCCATTACAGATAAGATTCTCCCTACATTGTGGCCAAGCAATAGGCCAGTTTTGTCAGTAATGGACTTGAATTATTCATGGGCATATGCGTCACGCAAGCCTGCTACTGCACCAACAAATATCAAGATTAAGTCCAAGATAAGAGATTCAAAGGGGTGGCACATGATTCTGAAACTGGGCTATCAGCCGGGCCTGGGTCTCGGCGCACAATTATAGGGGCGGACCAACCCCGTCCCTAAAGGTCAGAAGATGGGCCGCCGAGGCCTTGGCTACCGTGATTCAGCAATGTCAATACTTGGAGATTCTGGGCCGTTGACGTGGGACTATCGACAACATTTTGTAAAAGGCCCGTTGCAGCCTGGCACTTTGAAGAAGCCGCCACTCAGTTCCGAAGAGGAGGCTGATGATGCCTATGTTATTGCTGACCCACCGCAGCCGCTGAAGGGGTTGGTGGGTGATATGGAAGATTTTGCTGGTTGTTTTGAAAAGTTGTTCAATATAAGAGATGACCATCCGAGGAAGAAGGAGATGCAGCTGATGAAGCATTCTCCAACGCAGCTGGTCTGCCGGGGGCCACGAGAAGTGGGGAGCTCTATCACTACCTTTTCTCTGTCCCCATCCTGTCTTGCCTCTTTGTTCCAACAATTGGGATTTGTCCCCCGTTCCCCTCCACTTCTGGTCGACCCGTACTTCACGGAGAGACCACCTGAAATTTTATTTGTTCCATGTGCTTGCGGGCGTTGCCCGCCAATTGATCTATCAACCTTGTTTACTCCTCCTCCCCCCAATGCCCAACTCCACGAGATGTGGTTTTCCTCATCTGATCCATTCTTCGATTGCATCTTCCCCGAGTTGTTTCCCATGCAACTCCCTCCTCCTCCATCTTCTTCCTCCTCTTGTTGCGTGATCTCCTCCAATCTCCAAAAAAAATGCCAATTTTAAAACGGAGGTTTCAATGGAAGATTACGTTGTGTTTTGCTCAGATTCCCAGGGGCACGAGACCCCTGTTCCTTTTCCGGTAGATTTCCTATCTCCTAGGTTAGATGTACAGTGTGCAGAGTCTCCTAGGTTAGTAGAGTCAGTTGGGGTAGAGTGTAGTTCGAGTCTAGTCAGCCCGTCCTAATTTGCAGCGCACCCTGTGATGCGTCATCCTAAATCCATCCCTAATAGGTTTTTGCAAGATTTGGCCGAGAGGTGCCATGCCCTCCTTAGGTGCCCAGAGTTTGTGGAGACCGTAATTATTTTGGAAGAAGATGAGGAATTGGATGGGGAGTGGAGCAATGACGGATTAGGGGTATATGAAATTGTGAATGAGAAGGACCCAGCTGATGATGAGGAAAGCGATGTGGATGACACTGCTGATCTGTACGCACAAGGATTGAAAAGGTTTGACGAATCATCCTCGGCAGTGGATGAACCCACTAAGGAAATTAATCTTGGAACAGAAGAGGATCCCAGGCCCATACTTATTTCTACTAACCTCCCTCCTCAGGTGGAAGAGGAGCTCATCAAGGTTTTGAGAGAGTATAGCGATTCTTTTGCCTGGTCCTACGAGGACATGCCGGGTCTTGACCCCACATTGGTTTAACATCGATTGATTCTTAAACCAGGGGCAACACCCGTTAAACAAAAATTAAGAAGATTCCACCCGCAAATGGCCTTGAGGATAAAGGAAGAGGTCGACAAACTGCATAAGGCCAGGTTTATTAGAGTTGTTTTATATTCGCAATGGGTGGCGAACATAGTCCCGATAATGAAAAAGGATGGCAAAATTCAAATTTGTATCAATTTCAGGGACTTAAATAAGCCATGTTCGAAGGACATTTTCCCGCTTCCTCACATTGATGTATTAGTTGATAACACTGCTGGGTATGAAGCACTCTCATTTATGGATGGTTATTCCGGATATAACCAAATCCGTCTGGCTCTTGAGGATAAAGAGAAGACCTCGTTCACCACGCCCTGGGGCACATACTGCTATGTCGTTATGCCGTTCGGATTGAAGAATGCAGGTGCCACTTATCAGAGGGCAATGATGGCTATCTTCCACGACATGATGCATGTCTATTTAGAGGCTTACGTGGATGATATTTTGGTAAAATCGAGATCTCAAGAGGAACATCCCGCCATTCTAGCCAAAGTGTTGCAAAGGGCTAGGGAGTATAAATTGAAGATGAATCCAAAGAAATGCGTATTTGGAGTTGCATCAGGGAAGTTACTCGGGTTTATAGTTAGTAAACGGGGGATTCAGATCAATTCGAATAAAGCAAAGCCCGTTATGGAGATGCCGCCGCCTAAGAACATCACTGAACTCTGAGGTTTGATTGGGCATCTACAATTCATTAGGAGATTCGTATCTCAACATTCATAGAGATGCCGCCCATTCTATGAATTGTTAAAGGTGGGAGCGAAGTTCGAATGGAACGAACAATGCCAAAAGGCCTATGAGGAGCTTAAGGTTTATCTCTTTAACCCCGCGGTTATGCAACCACCCGTCCCTGGGAAACCCCTGATCCTATACATTTCTATGATTGAGGACTCCCTAGGAGCTGTCCTGGCTCAGGTAGATGATGAAGGAAGGGAAAGGGCAACATACTATCTTTCGAGGTTGTTTAATCCTGCTGAATCCAAGTATACTGCCATGGAGAAGACCTGTGCAGCGCTAGTGTGGGTAGCTCAGAAGCTCAAACACTATTTCCTTACCCACGAGGTTCGGTTGATCTCTAGAATGGACCCCATTCGTTATCTTTTAGAAAAACCTGTCCTTTATAGCTGATTAGCTTGCTGGCAGAGCTTTCTTTCCCAATTCGACATCACCTTCATCGTCTAGAAAGCAATCAAGGGATACGCCATTGCTGAGCATCTCGCTCATTCTCCCATCCCTCGCACTGATTCAATCCAGGACGAATTTCCCGATGAACACTTGGCAGTAATCACTCATCTTCCTTTATGGTCTCTCCATTTCGATGGTGCTCTCAATTCCCAGGGTAGTGGAATCGGCGCCGTTCTCCTTACTCCGGAAGGGGTAACCATCCCCGTTGCTTATCAACTCTCATTTCCTGCCACAAATAATATAGCCGAGTATGAGGCTCTCCTTGCCGGTCTGAAGCACGCCTACCTCTTGGGTGCGCGATACCTTAACATCACAGGAGACTCTCAGTTGGTACTGCATCAAGTTCTGTCAACTTACTGCACCCGTGACCCTAAGCTTAAGCCCTATCAAGATCTGGTCACGCTCTTGGCTAGGTAATTCCGGAAGCTTATCTATATTCACACTCCTCGTTCTCAGAACATTTTGGTAGATGCCCTTGCATCACTAGCTTCGTCTCTTTCATTTCCCCTCAGTCGTGCCATTAAGACCATTGTGGTCCAGCGATTAGATGCTCCCTCTCTTCAGAATCCTTGGTTCGGCAACCTTAGGAAATCTGTAGAAAGGAAGATAGAAAGGGAAGAGGTGAGAGAAGTTTCATTAACTGAGCTTGAGGAGATCATAGAAGAAGAAGAGTTGCCGTGGTATTATGAGATTGAGCAATATTGTAGGGATGGTTCATTTTCGGAGACGGCAAATGCCGAGGAGCGAAAGTCCATTAGAAGAGTCGCCGCAAGATACACGATCGTTGCTGGAGAATTGTATAGGCGGGCTCTCAATGGAGTTCTAATGAGGTCTCTAGACGACGATGAGGCTTGGAAGGTAGTAGAAGCGGCTCACTCCAGTGACTGTGGAGGGCACGTAAATGGGCAGGCGTTGGCGAAGAAGATTCTTAGGCAGGGCTATTATTGGCCAAGCCTAGAAGAAGATTACTCCACCTATGTTTGTAGGTGTCTTTAATGCCAGCTCCAAGCTGACAAAATCCATACTCCTGCTTCTTCTCTTCATCCTCTTTCTGCTCCTTGGCCATTCTCCATGTGGGCCTTTGATATCATCAGACCTCTCGGTGACCCGAATTTCGCTGTCAAGCAAAAGTCCTTCATTTTGACGACTACGGAGTACTTCACCAAGTGGGCGGAAGCTGAAGCCTATGCAGAAATCAAAGCCACCACAGTATGTCGCTTCATCCTGAAGAATATCATCTCGCAGTTTGGAGTACCAAGTGATATCGTCACCGACAACGGACCTCAATTCATTTCTCAAGAACTCTGGGACCTCTGTAAGAAGTTTAATATATCATTGCATCATTCATCACCATACTACCCCTAAGGTAATGGCCAGGCTGAGGCCACGAACAAAACCCTTCTTAAAATCATCAAGAAAACATGTGAATCACACAAATTTACTGATTGGGCCGATAAACTGGTAGAAGCTCTATGGGCTTATAGCACCTCCATCCGTACTCCCACCGGGCAAACTCCTTTTGCTCTCACCTATTGGATGGAGGCGGTACTCCCATACGAGATATTGATCCCTTCCCTAAGGGTGCAGCTGGACAAAGAACTTAATCTCGACGAGCGTCGAGAGGCGTTGCTAGTCCAACTGGAACTCTTAGACGAGAAGAGGCTTAACGCGGCCAATCATGTTTCGGTTTATCAAAAGTGTGTCTCGTGGTATTTTCAAAAGAAGGTTATCGAACAAAAATTTCAAGTGGGTAATATGATTTTAAAACGTAAATTTATCAGGTCAGCAGGTCCCAGGTCTAAGCTGCAACCCAACTGGGAAGGGCCGTTTGTAGTTAAGGAAGTCTATCAGGGTAATGCATATCGTCTAATCAACGCGGAGGGTGAAGAATTACCAAACCCATGGGCTATATTTAAAACGCTTTTATCCATAGAGTCAAATCAATGATGACTTGGTGGCGGGGTGCACCTTCACTTGATCACGAAAGGGAATCCTCTGTTCAACATTTCACACACTATACGACCCCCGTGGGTTGGTTTTCTTCTTTTGCACGACACCATTTTTCCCTTGGCCATGCTTCGGGGGGGGGGGGGTGAAAGTCGTTGTTTTTCCTTCTCTCTCGGTTGAAAATAGGGGCAAAGGGTGATATGGACGCACTTTATATCGATTGGTTATCGTGGTTCGTTTATTTGGTTTGTTAAGTGTGTGGGCGTGCCAGTCATCAGAGTGACAATTTATTCGGGCTCCGAAGAGCCCATAGTGCGCTCAACCTGACTTCGTCAGACGATTGTGTGGTTCATGTCAAGACCAGATCCCGTCATGCCGTAAAGGTCACGACGTCATTTACATCTCCCATACGAGGGAATACCCTTGATTAGTTGTCGAAATTAGGGGCCCTGCGGCTGAAAGGACCGATACTAACTACGCGAGAAAGAAGCAGGAACAAATCACATTGAGATCCACATCGGGATATGGGCCACGGGCTATATTGGTCACTCGTAGACCTTTTTCATGTTCGGACGAAGGTCGGTGATAGAAACGCGGTGGAAGCTGGGACGAACCTGTTCAAATGTCTGCCGAGCGCACGGTAATTTTAATAATGGCTCGAAAGGGGTCCGGTCTTGAGGAACGGGTCCGGTCTAATCAGAATGTCGGCCCAGGGCAAGGTCGGGTCGTGGCCATCTTGAGACAGTCCTCGTGACTCAGGCCTGACCTGTAGGGGCAGCATTATTATTCCCTTCAGCACCATGTCACAGGGGAGACGGGGATGCAATGTAGATTTTACCGTTTCTTTTATCTAGGCTTCTAATTGCATACATGCATTCTTTTTATTGCCTATTTCCCTTTTGCGTATTTTTTTCTGAATGATTTATCCACACTGTTTATTATTATTATTATTAGAAATTTCTCTCACCACTGTTATTATTATTTCATAATTTTTGTTTATTATATATATATATCCAAATTTATTTAGTCATCGTAATTTTTATTGATTTATTACTATTACTATTATTATTATATATATATTATATATTACACATATACTTCTGGGGAGAGAGTGGACCGCTGAAGGGCCAAAAGGGGGACTGAAGGAGCGTGCCGGTGAAGGTCGTAGGCAGCGTGTCGGCGAAGGCGGCATGGAGTGTGCCGTGGAAGGTCATGGGCAGTGTACCGGCAAAGGAAGAAGGGTGGCGTGCCGGTGAAGACGTTCCAAGGCGTGTCAGCGAAGGGGGAAAAGGAGCGTGCCGCTGGAGGAAGGTGGGTGGGAGGTGTGTCGGCCAAGGAAGGTAGGGTGTACCGACGAAGGCAACTGTGAGTGTACCGGAGGGGTTCAAGGAAATAGAGGAGTGTGCCGTGGGAGGAAGGTAGGGTGTACCGGCGAAGGCTGGAATAGGTGTATCGGTGAAGGCCCACTCCTCCTTTACCTCTTTTAAGGATTTTCTTTTCTTCTTTCCTTTGATTTTTATGTAGTTTTATACAAATCTTTTCTCCTTCTTCCCCCAACCTTTTCTTTACAGATTGAGCATTTGATTTACCACATAGTCATTTAATCCAATTATTCTCATGTTATCCGCAGTGCCTTATTCCGGTTAGAATGTTCTATCGCCGATCGTTCCATTCGTTCGTTGCTTCCTTTTGTCTCTTCAGCGTGTTATTATTTCTAAAGAAAATTCGACAGCATCTCCCCTTGACCCGAGCGTAAGGGAGATAAAGGGAACGCGCCCACACGGAGTGACGGAACCCAACAATTAGAGGTGGGCGCCCGAGGGCGACAACACCTTCAATAAAACCTCGGAAAACTCGAACGCAACGATGGATAAATGGAAGAAAAGAAATAACTGATCAGGGGCGTGCCAGACTAGGGAGGCCAAAGGGTGTGCTGGTGAAGGCGACTAGGACCGTGCCGGGAAAGGGGGCATGCCGGCGAAGGCCGTTACAGGCGTGCCGGCGAAGAGCTGCTGGGGTGCCGCTGAAGGCCAAATAAGGGCGTGCCGGCGAAGGGCATCAAGGGGTGCACCGGCGAGGGCCCAACGGGGTGTGCCAGAGAAGGGTTACTGAAGGGTGTACCGGTGGGAGCTGGGGAGGCTGCACCGAGATAGGGGTGGGAGTGAAGGCTGAGGGTTAGCTAGGTGGGTTGGGGCTGAGGAAGGGAGGAAGGCCAAGGATGGTGTTGGTGGATGGGCGTTCAAGAGAAGAAGATGGGGGCCTCTCCCTTCAGACAAATGCGTGAGGTTGAAGATCGGGGATCCCATGACAAGGGTCACGACGGAGGGGAAAAAGGGTCCCCGTTGGGGGCCAAACCGTCGGAAGGAGGAGGAAGAAGGGTTGAAATGCACACATACGGGCATAAATCAAACACGGTAGCAAGAAATCCAAAAAAAGGGGAAATTTCCATTCTTGAAGATAAGAGGCCATAACCGGCCATGTACACTTCAAAGCACCGGAGTTAAAAATACAAGCGGTGGGAGAAGGGAAGAAAGAAAAGGAGGATAAAGATGAGGGAGTTAGGGTCGAACAGGGGCAACGGCTCTCTGTCCTTTCCCCTTTCCCCTAATACATCACACACACACACACACACACACACACACTCTCCCTCCCTTGCTCTCTCTTCTGGGCAGTCGGCGAACAGGGGAAACCCCACGGCGGAGCTCTCCCTTCTTCCTCTTCTCTTCTTCTTCTTCTTCCTCCGGAGGTGGTGGCTCTCTCCAGCGGTAAGTCTCTTCTCTCTATCTGTCTGTTTTCTTCTGTGTCTCTTTCTGCTCTCTTCTGCCCCCGCTCTCTTTCCTTGCTGCCCTTTATTTTGGTTCGGAAGAGGAGGGCTTTTTATACCTCCGCGGGCGGGAGCCCTCGAGCACGAACGGCGAAGGCGGGAAGTGATGGGTTATAATGGCGTTTGACCTTCTCCATCCTTAGTGGCAGAGGAGTAGCCTGCGTGGCCCAACCACCGGCTGACACCTCGGATAGCCCGCTGCGCACCAAAGATCTGTAGGGCATGGGCACGAGATTTGGTCTACCGGACGTGCCGTTGGAGGGCCGGAACGCTGTGCCGCTGGCAGGCTCAACAAGCATGCCGCTGGGAGGCCGTTAGGGCATGCCGCTGAAAGACACAGAAAGCGTGTCACTGAAAGACACGGCAAGCGTACCGCTGAATGGCTTAAAGGGCATGCTGTTGAAGAGGGCACAAGGGTGTGCCGCCGAAGCGTGCTGGCTAGGTGTGCCGGCGAAGGGCCCAAAGGGCGTGCCGTTGAAGGGGTGTGCCGCTGAAGGGCCTGAGGGGCGTGCCGCTGAAGGGGCGTGCCGCTGAAGGGCCCTGAGGGGCGTGCCGCTGAAGGGCCCAAAGGGCGTGCCACTGTAGGACCCAAAGGGCGTGCCGCTGAAGGGGCTAAGAGGGCAGTTCTGAGCCCGTTGTGAGCGCGAGCTGTGGCCCATTTGATTTTCTTCGAGACCCATGGATTGTGGGGCCCTTGGTGGTTGATTTCTCTCCACTATCGTGACTCCGGAGACGGCTTCACGGTAGTGTGCGTGCGTTCGGGGAGTCCGGGTGGCTCCTCTTCCATGCAGTTTCTTCGGTTGACGTTGTTGTTGATGCTGGACTGGTTGGGACATGCATGCGTGCAATTTTGCATGTCCACAGGTGAATAAGGGGGCGAGAACTGATCTAGACCCCCCAATAAAAGAGGTCTCAAATAGGGGCAGTCTATTATGACCTTATTCCGCAGAAGAACAAGAAAGAAAAGAAAGAAGGAATAGAGAAAAGGGGGAAAAATCAAGGCTAAAAGCTCCCCCAAAGCTCGAAGCTCTCAAAAGTTTGAAAGTCCCCAAATAATAAAACTAGGCACGACAAGAGTGGCAGTACAATTTTCCTGTGGGACGTTATGAGTCCGGTCGTATGCGTGCCTAGAGCGGAAGTAGGTCCGATGATGGACGCAAAGCCCCGACGCAACAGACCAAATTCTTTGAAAAGGGGGTGTCGCGAGAAGAACTCAAGCCCTAAAAACCTCTATACCTATCGCCAGCTTTTCTATTAAAATCTGTTTTATTTTCCAAGGAATGGATCCTACCTCGGGTATGGCCTCGGTAGAGGCACCGTTAAAGCAAAGTTAGCACCGGCCACAGGCGGTCCTTTATATTACACGTTGAGCCCGGGAGCCCCCTGGTGAGATGGGAGGTTCCCCGTCGTCAGGTCAAAGCTGTTTTCAAAATCCAAAAAAAATCAAATATGTCCAAAACCCAAAAAAATCAAATATTACAAATCCAACAAAAAATCAAATATTTCAAAATCAAAAAAATCAAATGTTTCAAAATCCACAAAAATCAAATACTCCAAACCCCAAAAAATCAAATATCACAAAATCCAAAAAATCAAATATTTCAAAATCTAAAAAATCAAATATTTCAAAATCCACAAAAAATCAAATATGTTTAAAACCCAAAACAAAATCAAATATTTTGAAATCCAAACAAAAATCATATATTTCTAAAATTTCAAAAAAAGATTTTCTCGATTTGCATTCATAGCATCCATTGCATTCATTTGACATTTGTTATTTGCCTATTTAATAAGGCTTACCCCCTTGACCAAAAATCAAGAGCTGGTCATTTCCTAACTCGTTATAGGCAAGGGGTTAAGCCTAAAATAGATTTAATCTGTTTTCTGTGGTTATATGTGTGCAGGGGCAGGTTGAAGTTGAAAAGTACAGTTGGGCTCGTGACCGTGTGAATGTTAAAATCTTATCCCAACCTACGCAATCACATCAAGGAAAGGCCCAAAGCTCAAGTTCAATCCAATCATTAATTTTACTCATTCCATATATCAAGCTTTCTAAGCACAAATCTCTATATCCAACAACATCATGAAGTAAAAGAAAATCACTCAGTCCTCCGATGGGCATCCCCGCGTGAACGTATCTCTCTCAGCTCTCTAACATAGGCCTGGCGCGTTGCCGAGATCTCTGCAACCTCTGCTAGTAGGGTAAGCACCCTGCTCACCTCCCACATGATCAGAGCACTCCTGACCGCTTGCTCGTCCTCCTCCGTACCGATCCTCCTCGCCTGTAGTGCGGGAAGATGGGGTAGTGCTGGTAGAATAGTTCGGGGCAGTCCAACATGTAGGTAGCACCGGCGCGGGCTGTACATCGCCAGTGCAGTGTCACTCACGAGCCTCAAGTCCAAGCCCGGCCTCCTAGGAACTCTAATGGTGATGTCACGGAGGAAGTCTAGGCGCATCACGAACCTATCCAGAGGCAGCCTATTGATGTACAGCCGCCACTCGTCTCTAGTCTTCATCTCGGCTGTCCTACACTCTACCTGCGGAGAGAATCCGAACGCGCCACCTATGAAGAAGAGGGGTTGGCTCCCGAAGATCCTACTAGCTAAAGTGACATCCTCCTTGTAGATGAATTTAATCCTGGCACCCATCCAACACTCTAGAAGGATCATAGAACCAAACAGGGGACCTCCTAAGGTTGCTGAAGTAAGGCCCTCGTACAAGTAGGCTAGGATGGCTTGGGAGATGGAAAGTCCCTAGCATAGGCCGCTAATGGTACTAAGAAGGGGAATCTCTAGCACATGCTCGACACGTAGCCTTAGCTATGGCTTCATCCCACCCACACATGTTCTTGCAATGCTCCACTACCCACTGGCTGAGAGGAAGAAGGTGGATCTGACGTGGGCCTACGAAAGTGTGGACGTCCTTGCTATCTGGTATGAACCCTCCCAAGATCAGCCTAGGATCTATAGGGGCAACAGTATGACACACGGAGTCTTCCCCTCCCACCTGGGACCTGAGTAAAGAGAAGTAGGTCTCTACCTCCTCTAGTAGGATAGTGGCCTCGAATGATGGGAAAATGAATGTATGAGTTTGAGGATGCCAAATTTCAACTAAGGCTGAGATGCTATGCCAATCAAGAGAGAGCTTTGGGTAGTTCTGACCTAACACTAGGAGAGGTTGTAAGTGCCAAGATCTTAGGATAGATGTCACTCCTAGGGGCAAGGCGCGGACCATGGGAGCCAACCACTTCAAGGTGGAATACCGCCTGGGGCCAGGGAGAAGCTAAGGTGGGAAGAAAAAAGATGGAAGAAAAGAGAGAGAAAATAAAAGCATGTAAGTAAATGAAAGAATTGAATTGAATAAAATCATGATTAGCTTACCTCTCTCAGAGGGCTCGAGCTCAGATGTCGCGGGATTGCGGTCAGTCGTTGGAGCACTTCCTGCTCTTTCCTGGCCGGCTTTGGCCCTTAAAAAGATGCTCCCTCCATGGAACTACCCCCTAGGGTCCTCTTCATGATGATTTGGTGATGAATAGCAAACGTTTCAAGGCTTGGAAGGAGGAGGATGTGTGAATCATGAATTTAGGCTCCCCCTCCTACTTATAAGGCTGGTTAGGAAGCTTATGTCTCTTAAGATTGGGGTTGGATAAGTCTAGGGTGGGTTAAGATGAGGTTTGGATGGGTTTAAGGTAGTTCAACCTCTGGTTAGGGACTCTCCAGGAGAGTCTGTGGACGCACTTTTCGTTCGACAATTGTTTTTGTAGTTCGTTCGTTGGTTTATTGAGTGCGTGGGCGTGCCAGTCACCGGAGTGACAATTTATTCGGGCTCCAAAGAGCCCATGGTGCGCTCGACCTGACTTCGTCAGACGATTGTGTGGTTCGTGTCGGGACCATATCCCGTCATGCCATAAAGGCCACGACGTCATTTACATCCCCCGTACAGGGGAACACCCTTGATTAATTACCGAAATTAGGGGCCCTGCGGTCGAAAGAAATAATACTAACTGCGCGAGAGAGGGACAGGAATAAATCACGCTAAAGTCCGCATCAGGATACGAGCCATCAGCCATGTCGGTCGCTCATGGACCCTTTTCATATTCGGACACAGGTCCGTGATAGAAACGCGACGGAAACCGGGGTGGACCCGTTCAAATGTCTGCCAAATGCACGGCAATTTTTAGTAACGGCTCGGAAGGGATCCGAGGCGAGAAACGAATCCGGTCTGATTAGAATGTCGGCCCAAGACTAAGTCAGGGCCTGGCCACGTCAGGATGATTCCCAAGACTCGGGCCCGGCCTGAGAGGGTGGCATTATTGTTCCTTCTGCGTAGAGTCACGGAGAGAAGGGGGGGCTGCAATGTGGAATTATTAATACCTTATATTGTTCTATCATTGTTGTTCTTGCTACTCCGTTGCTTCTTCCTCTTTCTGTATCTGTTCCGGGTTATTTCCCTCATCTTGCTCATTGTCATTATTACCCTTTTTATTATCATTATTATTATTGTCACCTATTTCATTCATCATTTTTTTTCTTTTATGAATATGTTTAGATTTATTTATTCACCATGTTTTTTTATTATCTTGTCAGTGCTACTACCTTTATATACCGGTATGTACATGTATACATGTATTTTTGTTTTGTGGGGAGAGTTAGCCCTTGACGGGTTAAAAAAAAGGGCTAAAAGGGGGGTGTACCGCTAAAGAAAGGTGGGCTGAAAGTGTGCCGGCGAAGGGCTGGAGATGTGTGCCGTTGAAGGGCTTAAGGAGGGTGCCGCTGAAGGGCTAAAGGAGGTGTACCGCTGGGGCGATGGTTGGAGAGTGTACCGGTGAAGGGAGAAGAGGATGCGCCGGGGAAGACTCAAAGTCTATACATTGACGGGTTACTGCGACACGAAGTCTATACATCGGCTTTTCGCTGCACACAAAGTCTATACATCCTTCAGCTCCAAGTCTGTACGTTATCCATTAAAGTCTATACACTGGCCGGCCCAAAGTCTGTACATCGACCAACTCAAAGTCTATACATTGTTCAGCTCAAAGTCTATACGTTGTCTATTGGCTGTGGCTCAGAGTTTCTACATTGGCCAGCCCAAAGTCTATACATCCTGCTCAAAGTCTATACATTGGCCAGCCCAAAGTCTGCACGTTGGCCAGCTCAAAGTCCATACATTGTTCAGCTCAAAGTCTATACATTGACCCTTGGCTGTAGTTCAAAGTCTGTACATTCGCCAGCCCAAAGTCTGTACGTTGGCCAACTCAAAGTCTATACATTGTTCATTGGCTGCAGCTCAAAGTCTATACATTGTAGCTCAAAGTCTATACATCGGATAGCTCAAAGTCTATACATTGGCCCTTGGCTGCAGTTCAAAGTATGTACATTGGCCAGCCCAAAGTCTGTACGTTGGCCAACTCAAAGTCTATACATTGTTCATTGGCTGCAGCTCGAGGTCTACACATTGCAGCTCAAAGTCTGTACATTGACCAGCCCAAAGTCTGTACATTGGCTAGCTCAAAGTCTATACATTGCAGTTCAAAGTCTATACATTGCATTTCAAAGTCTGTACATTGTAGTTCAAAGTCTGTACATTGGCCAGCTCAAAGTCTGTACGTTGGCCAGCTCAAAGTCTGTACACTACTCGTTGCTATGTTCATGCATCAATCTAAAGTCTATACATTGTGTTAGACTTCGGAGGGTGAAAAGAGTGTGCAGCTAAAGGGCCGGGAAGGGTGGATGGAGTGTGCCGCTGAATGTTGAAAAGGGGTGTACCGCTAGAGGTAGCGAGGGTGTAAGGATGGGGTGTACCGCCGGGGGCTGAGAAGGGTGTACCGCTGGAGGTTGGGCAGTGGGTGTACCGCTGAAGGTTGTTTGAGGTGTACCGCTGGGGATGGGAGATGGGTGTACCGCTGGAGGCGATGGGAATGTGCCGCTGGAGGTGGGCAGTGGGTGTACCGCTAGAGATAGTGAGGTGTGCCGCTGGGGGGGGTTGAGAAGGCGTGCCGCTGGGGATGGAGAAGGGTGGGGAGTATCAAAGAGGACCCGCTCTCCCTCTGTTTCTTTTAAGGCTTTTCTTTTCTTCCTTTCTTGATTTTCATGTAGTCTTATATAAATTTCTCCTTTTCTTTATTCTGTTCAGCCTCTTCTCACGGGTCGGACGCTCGGTCTGCCATGTTGTTAATCGGTTCGGTCCTCATCATGCCATCGGCAGTAGGTTGCTTAGTTGGAAAATTTTATCATTGATTGTTCTGTTCATTTGTTACTTCCTTTTGCCTTTTAACGTCTTGTTATTTTCTGACAAAAATTCAGCAGCATCTCCCTTGTCCCGAGCGTAAGGGAGATATAGGGAACGCGCTCACATGGAGTGGCGGAACCCAACTACTGGAGGTGGGTGCCCGAGGGCGGCGACACCTTAGTAAAACTTCGGAAAAACACGGGAAAATGACGAGCCGAAGACCACTCGGGCCAGATAGGGTGGACTGGGGGTCAGCCACGGCGTACCGGGCTAGGGCAGGGCCAGGCGTGCCGCTGAGGCACTAAAGGGGAGGTGTACCGCTGAGGGGCTGCTATGTGTGTGCCGGCCAAGGGCCGGAAGGGTGTGCCGCTGGAGAAAGATGCAGGTGCACCGAATCAGAGCTCCAAAAGGGATTGGCCTGCCGACTATTGGGGCGGGGCGTTAAATCGATCAAACCCACATAGGCTTCCGGCAAGAGGGAGAAAGGCTAAGGGGGCAGACACTGATGAAGGTACTGGGCTTCGGAGGAGGAGGTTCGTGACCTCGAACCGCTCAAGATGGCACCACACCCGGTGGAAATCATCGGCATGAGTGCTGAACGCAAACATCGGAAAGCGATGGGAATGACGGCCAAACATGTTGTGGTCAAAAATAACGAGACAAAGAGAAAACCCACTGAGGGAGGGGGGAATGATCTTCATTCATGGGAAACAAAGGGCCGTAGCCATCCATGTACATTACAAAGCACGCTCGAGTCAAGGCTACGGGCAAGAAAGAAAACCAAGGAACAAAAGAAAAGGAAGAAGAAAACAAGGAAACAACAGAAGGGAAGGTGTTGGGGATCGAAGCAGGGACAACCGTCCACTGCTCTTTCCCCCGCACCTTCCCCTGCTACATTCAGCTCTCCCTCTCTTACTCTCTTCTCTTTCTTCTCGTCGGTGGCTCTTGTTCGTCTCTTCTCCTCGTATCTCCTCTCTGCCTCTGTTTCTGTCTCTGTGTGTGTTCTCCTTCTCCGTTCTCTCTGTCTATTTTTTTTCTCTACCGGAATGGGAGGGATTTATACTCCCAGCCGTGGGAGCCCTCGAGCACGGCAGCCGCAGGCGGGAAGTGCTGGGGTCATCATTGCGTTTGACTTCTCTCGTCCTGGGCGTCAGGGGAGTAGCTTGCATGGCCCAACCCCTAGGTGACACCTCGGACAGGCTACTACGCGCCGAAGACGTAGAGCATGGGCGGCACGTCGTTCGGCCATTGAAAAAGCCTTCACGCTGTGCTGCTGACGGGCTTAAGAAGTGTGTCGCTGCAAGACACCATAAGCGTGCCGCTGAAGAGGGCAAAAGGCGTGTCGCTGGAAGTTGCCCAAGCGTGCCGTTGAAGGGGGCAAACAACATGCCGTTGAAGGCCCTGAGGAGCGTGCCGCTGAAGACCCCCCCCTTGGGGTGTGCCGCTGAAGACCCCCCCTGGGGGGTGTGCCGCTGAAGACCCCGCTAGGGGGGTGTATGGCTGAAGACCCCCCGGGGGGGTGTGCCGCTGAAGACCCCGCTGGGGGGTGTGCCGCTGAAGACCCCCTGGGGGTGTGCCGCTGAAGATCCCGCTGGGGGGTGTGCCGCTGAAGACCCCGCTTGGGGGTGTATCGCTGAAGACCCCCCCTGGGGGGTGTGCCGCTGAAGACCCCCTGGGGGGTGTGGCGCTGAAGACCCTATTGGAGGGTGTGCCGCTGAAGACCCCCTAGGGGTGTGCCGCTGGGGCTTGGGTGTGCCGCTGGGGCTGACTTGAGCCCGTCTTGAGCACGAGTTATGGTTCGTTTGGTTTTCTTCGGGGGCCACGGATTGTGAGCTTTCCGGGGGTTGGTTTCTCTAGGCTGTCGTGACTCCGGGGACTGCTTTGCGGAAGTGTGCATATTCGGGGAGTCCGGATGACCGATCTCACCGGGGCTTCTTCACTTGGTGCCCTTGTCGGTGCTGGGCCGAGTAGGATATCTGGGTGTGTAATTTTTGGTGTCCACAGAGTCCCCTTCAAGTTCACAGGATACCCATTTGGACGGTCTTACGATAGACCGCTCATCCCATTGCGCGGTCCATGACAGACCGTTTATCATCCTCCAAAGAACTCGAGGGCAAGACTTTAGGCGGCGTGAGTTAGACCATTCTTCTCCTTACACGGTTTATCGTAAACCGTTCATTTTTCCTTGGAACGGTCTATTACGGACCGTGTATCACTTTGAGCGGCCCACTGAGAACCGTTCATTGGATCTGAAGCCCTTTGCGCACCTATTCAAACTAGCAAGTCGTGCTGCCACTCATCTCACTCACTCAGCATCTCTCATCTCACTCATTTGGCGCCCTCATCTCACTCGTTTGACGCCCTCATCTCACTCACTCGGCATCTCTCATCTCACTCACTCGGCATCTCTCATCTCACTCATTTGGCGTCACTCATCTCACTCAAGTGGCATCACGCTCTCTCTCTCACTCGTGGTTGTGTCGTGTCACACCCGTAGCCGTGTCTCACCCGTAGTCGTCGTCTCTCACTCACGCACTCGTGTCGAGTCAGTAGCCGCATTCATCCATTCATTCATTCATGCATTCATACATCTACAAAATCAGAACAATAAAGGCACATCACTATCATATCATATCTTGTACAAATGTCGGGCCCCAAGTACAGAAGTCAAGCCTATCCCTCTCCCTGGCCCTCGTCGCTGTCCCCAGATCCCTCATGCCTCTTTGGTGGAGGCATCGCTGAAACTGTCTCGTCACGCTGACGTCGTCGGCGCCGCTCATCCTCCTCATTCTCCGGTGTCCAGAGGAACCTGTAAAGTAACTCCTAACAGAGCCATGGGTGCCATGGCTGCCGCTCGGAGTCGCTCGGCTGTGCTCTCGACTCACCTCTCTCATGCCCGCCACCATGCCCTCCAGTCTGGTAGCCTGTAACTGGGCCTGCTCCGCCTCAGCCCGGTGGCGCTCCGCCTCAGCCCGGTAGCGCTCCGCCTCGGTCGCGCTGGTTCGGAGTCGCTCCAGCTCAGCCCGAAGAAGCACCGTCTCCAGCGCGTCTGCTGGTCGGCTCTGTGCTGCCTCCTCCCGCACACAGGCCACCTCCTCCCGAGCTTCTGCCCGGCTCTGCTCAAGCTCGGTCCTAAGGTGGGTCAGCTCGGTCGTCTGCATGCACATATCATTATCAGTCAATTGCATTTTCATACATATCATAAGCATAAATAACATAGGGAAGTGTAGTGATTTGTGTACCCTCTCGGTGAACGCCACCTCGGCCGCCTTGGCCCACACTACCATCCGAGTGAAGTCGCCCTCCCGCTCGGCCCGATCTGCAGGAATCTGGGAAAAAGAAGAAGAAGGAGCCTCGGCCCCCTGTCTCTGGGCCCCCTCACCGCGCTGCATCCAAAACTCCAGGTCAGTCACATATATAGTCATAATCATAAGCATTTACATAATTTAAAGAGTTTAGGGTTTAGAAAACTCCCTAGTAAGGCCAGGGCCTGTCGGGCCTTGTCCCGCCCCCTGATGGTGGAGTGCAGGAGCCCCTGCAGCTCCGCCAGTCGTCCCTCAGGGTCAATCTACATTTAGAAATCCATGTGTCAATGCACATATATGAATCATAAGCATAATAGACAGAGTTTGAGTTTAGAAGTCGTACCGATCGGTGGGCACCCTGTAACACCTGGTCCCGGTAGTGTCTGGCGTACGCAGTGTAGTACACTGAGTCGCTCTCCGCTCGGGTGGTCACTACTCGCCCAAGAGCTGTCCAGTCGGCCACATGTGTAGCATTCCTCGTACACCAATCAAATGCTACCGCTAGGCCCCGGGTCATCCTCGTCACTCGCTCCCCCGCATTCTCAGGCGCCGGGAACTCCACTGCGGTCTGATGGACCCCGATGGTCCTCATCACCAATCTGTAGTGCAGTGGCTCCACCACATTCACGTAGTGAAGCCACACATCTCATCCAGCAAAAGCGAGGGCACCAACCACCAAAGGCTGACCCTCCTGGCCCTCCTCTGTGTAAGGTGTCCACCGTACCTGCAAGAAATAGAAAGTCGCATCAGCACCATCATCACATAAGAATTGCATTTAATTAAAAGAGTCTGAGTTTAGAAGCATATCGAGGCAAATGGTAGAGCGTCCAGGTCATCCTGCAGCTCTCGGACCTGCCGTCTCAGGGCTGCGGTCTCCCGAGGTGCTGTCCACCTCCGGGCGATCGGCAGGAGCCCAGGACGGGTCTCCCCGCCTCTGCCAAGCCCACGTAGGTGCACGTAGGCCCACACCTGCATCACAGCATCGTGTCAGCATGTAGGAAACATATAGAATTGCATAATTAAGTCTAGGGTAAGAGTCGTACCTGGAGTAAGGGGGAGAAGCCCCCGAGCATCGTCCGATGGGCCGTCGAACTCAGCGTGTTGAAGAGGAAGGCGAGGACTGCTGCTCCCCACGCGTAGTTGCCCATGTGGCTCAACTCCTCGAGGAAAGGAAGGAACCGGTAGCTCATCACATCTGCTCGTGTCTAGAAGAGAAGTCACCCGAACATCAGCATCAGGAACCATCGCAGCACTCTGTCCGCCTCCGCTCCTGGCCCTGCAGCTACTCTCGGCCGTGCCAGCTCCACCAACCGCTGCAAGTGCTCCTCCGGCTGCTCGCCAACTGCAACTCCCACCCGTCGTAACCCTAGGCTGTCCTGGAGACTAGCCCGGGGCAGGAGGGTCGATTGCCTCTCGGGGCGCCGCAACACTAAGCCCAACAATCCCCGAGCCATCGCCCGGTAGTCGGGAAAAGTGGTCCCGCTAACCGGTGCGCCATGCACTCGAAGGCCAGTGAGCCTGGCCACGTCCTCCAACGTGGGGACCATATGCCCCATGGGAAAAGGAACGTCCGACTCACTGGGTCCCAGCGGTCGTGCAAGGCGTAGAGTAGAGCTGCGTCGAACTGACACACCTCGATGCTCAGGAATGGGGCGAACCCCATGGCAGCCAACTGCTCCCTCTGGAAGTCCGGCAGTGCTAAATACACTGCGCAGACCTGCAGCCACGAGGTGCGGGTCCTGCACTTTCCCTGCATTCATTCATTCATTTTAGATGTATTTTAGTCATTTATTTAAGCACTTTATTTCATACAAATAAAATCATCAAGGTTTAAATCTTTGTCAGAAGAGTGGTTCTGATGAGGGCATCCCTTGCCCCTCCACATTTTCTCCGGACTGGGATTGTTCGTCGGCAAGCACCATTATGTTAGTCATGTATTTTTGAGTCTAGTTATGTAATCTTCACATTTTCTTTGAGTCAATATCATGTAATTTTTCCTTTATTTGAGTCATGTACCTAGGTTGTTGAGTCATGTTCCTAAGTATTGAGTCATTATGTTGGTTTGATAGGTTAATGGGCCCAATTCATTGGGCTAGGCCCAGGGGCGCCCCTCCCTTAGACTGTTTGGTCATTAGTTAGTTTGTCAGGGTCAGTTTGGTCTTAGAAAAAGTGTGGAGTCTATAAATAGCCCCACCCCTCTCTCATTTGTAACAACTTTTGGATGAATATTGAATAGCATTTCCACCTCCTCTAGTCCCTCTCATTCTCTCTCCATTCTCTCTCCTCCTCTCTCTAAATTTCAAAATTCACTCTCTCTCCTCCCCCTCTCAACCACTTCCAACCCCCACCTACCACCATTAACTCCCCACAACTTCCCACAACCCCTCTTTAATCCTCACCTAGTCCCAAGGAAGTTCCACCACTCCAAGCCCCACCACCCAACTACCACCTACCCTACACCATTTCCTAAGCTCCCTTCCTCTCCCCAAGGTTGAAGGGGCTCTTCCCTAAGTCCAAATTTGAATTTCCCTCTCCCTAGGGCTGTGCCCTTCCATCTCCCCACCTCCTTAATCAGCCTAGGTCAAAATTCCCTTCCTCCCTACAGCCAAGTTCGCCCCCCACCTCCTCTCTCACTCACCCTCTCTCTAGTGCACACCCACCCCCCCATCTCCACCTCTAGCTGTTCCAGCCCCCTCTCCCCATCTATCCCTGCCACTCCAGACCCCTTGAAGCCCTAGCCACGTTCTTACCATATTCCCCAGCCATCAGCCAACCACCCTCTTGCTTAGTTGCCTCTCTCCTACACCATTTGCCACCACCAAGTTGCAGCTCCATTAGCAGTTCGCAGGCAGCAAGATCGAGTCCTGGAAGCAGCTTCATCTTCGACACTTCCCCTCATCTTCTAGTGGCATGGCATACATCGTTGGAAAGGTCGTCCAAGGGGCTTTCTAGGCGAGGTAGTTTCGTCGACATCCGAGGTCGGAGTTGCCCGCAGGAGCCGATCTCCCTCGACTGCGCAGAAGACCCTAGGCAGAGAACCAGAGCAAGAGTGGAAGCTAGGCCACGGCGAACCTTTTGGGATTCAGATCAAGTGTTCTTCAGAAAAATTCTTCACTCTCAAGTCCTATTTCATCCTCAAGAAGTAGAGCTGCATTTGGACATCGGAATCTCAAGTTACGAATTTTCTACTCCAAGTGGTCAGGTCAGTTTTCAGGACCCAGAACCGACACCCCTCTACTCATCTGATCGTCCTGATCTTCTCCGACATCTTCCGACTACGCCGTTGGTGCCGATGGAAAGAAGACTCGACCACGGTTCCAACGGTTCAGGTCTCGTCTCAATCAGAGCTTGGTAGTGAGCGTGGCACCCTCTGCAACCAGCCACATTGTTCTGCACCAGACAGAGGCAGAACCAATCAGTCCGGTTCCAGACTCTGCCCCGGCCAGCAACGACTGTACCAAGCTCAGCAAAAATTCAGAGATCATCCTTGGTCCGTTGGCAAGCTTTTGGCACAAGTCTCATCAAGTTCTGAGCTCCGTGGAATTTGTGGCGGCATCATCACCGCACCCCTGTCCAGCCATTCTGAAGATTGGCAGAACCGGCATCAATCCGAACATCGAGTTTTCTTCATTATTCCCCACCCCGCTTGGCCGGCTGAAGGCCCCTCCCTGCGTGGAGGTAGTTTTGGCTGTAATTCACATAATCCCCACCCCGAGATCCCCCCCCTTGCATGGGGTGTAGTTCATGTCATTATTAAGTCGCAGGTTTGAAGCTTCAATCGACGCGGCGTGCGGGTGCATACCCTCGCCTCCCCGCTCGCCCCCGTCTCCGGCCGGAGTCGGCGTCTTCACGCCGGCTAGGTGAGCCTCGGACCCTCTCTTGACTGGTTTAATCACTTGCTTAGCTTAGTATTATTGCTATTGCTTCGTCGGACGGAGAGTGAGAGCTCGGCCCAAATTGCTAGTACCGTGAGTGACCACCGCTGGCAAGTTGAGAGTGAATCCACTTAACCCACACCCTTGGTGTGTTGGCCGCCCATGATTTGGGCATCCTAGGCCCATTTGGGGTTCTTCCCAAGCTAACCAACCATTGGAGCCTAAAGGTCCCGCCTCGGACCCTCTCCAACATCGCCTAGTCGCCATCGGGTACTAGTGTGCGCCATACGGGTGAGCTCGCTAGTGTGAGTCCGCTGCTCAAACTTGAATGCTTGCAAAATAGGTCCAAGGTTGGTTTCACATCAGGTTCCCCACAGGCCGCTCGTCCCTTGAATGGTATCATGTGCACCGTTCTATCTCCCTAGATTCTATGTTTCGAATGGGCTGGCGTGGGCCATTCCTATCTTGAACGGGTGAGCATGCACCGTTCTTTCCTCAGGCTGCTTAGAGTCGAACGGCCACTCCTAGGCCGCAGGAAGGTTTGGCGGTCCTATGGGGATCACATTGTTCTTCATTGACAGGATACTTGACAGACCGATGTGGATCGCTTATTATTTGTACGGTGAGTCTCTCACCATCCTTACTTGGTTCGGTTCTATTGTTGTGTGAATTTGAACGGCTACCCCTGGGCCGTATGGAATTTGGACGGCTCTATGTGAGCCATATGGTTTCGTTTGTGTGGTTTGATCTGAACCGCCCTACCGTCGTCTTCCCCGATGACAGTGAGGGTTTCCCCACCGGCAGGGAGGCCACCGTGGCCCCCAAACCGGCCCTTAAGACCTCTAATCCCCATGGAAAAGCTTTTAAACTAACATGCATGGCTTAAAATTAAACCAAAATGAAATTGGGGGTTAATGGACCTACCTCGGGGCCCTTCGTTGTCCTCGCTGCCGCCGGTGCCGCCGGAGGCTCCGTCGCGTCTTCCTCTTCTCTAGCTTCTCCTCCGGGCATGGCAGTGGGTCTTTCCCCCTCTGCGACGACGGCCACAGCAAGCTCCTCGGTGGCGGCCGGCGCCGTCCCTTCCTCTTCCCCGGCCGCCGGTGGCGGTGGCGGTGACGACCGCGGGTCCTCGCCGGTGACCGACGGTCGAGCGACTTGGTGCTTTGTCCTTGTCATGGTAGCGATGAGGGATTGAGGATTTGAGAGGGCTGAGAGATTGAGAATAAGGAGAGTGAAGGAATGGGGGGTTTTTGCCCCTTCGTTCTCCTCCCACCGTCGGTTACGGTGGAGGGAGACGAGGGGTGTTGTTTTTTTCGAAGTTGCAGAGGATGTGCGGTCTAGCGAATTAGCGATAGACCGTCCTTGGTTTGTGCGGTCAATAGGGGACCGTTCATCTTCAACGGTAGGCTTTTTTAAGTCGGTTCAAATTCTATGATATGTACGGTTTACATGTAACCGTTCTTCTATGGGCGGTTGGTCGGTAACCGTTCATGTTTCAAGTTGTTTTACCCCCATATCTGCACTTGGTGTTCAATTGATGAATTTTGATATGATTAAAAATCTTGTTAACATTTTTATATGCAGCATTAAACTTTCGTTTGCCGTTTCACCTGCGCAGGTAAGTCAGGTATGGCCTTCTATCCTTACCGCCCTTATTGCATTATTATATGGTACTATAATATATAATCTCGAGAACCTGTCGGTTATCCGCGCGTTCCAGGATCTGATGTTCCCCTTTAACAAAAATGATGATGATCCAGGTTCACGTGTTTAATCTTCGGATAGGCCGTTAGGTTGGGATGCCATGGGGAGGATGGTTCTATCCTGCACACCGTGGTTGCGGATGATATCTTGACTTTGATTTTCCCAGCTTGATAATATTATTCTCGAGTATTTTATATTTTAATCTTTCTTCACATTTGTTTTAACGATTTCTTTTATTTTAGCCTAGCATGCATCATACGCATCCTTTTGAGCTTTCATGCCCCATGGTTTGTTTGAAGAATGTCCCATCAGTGATGGTTAGCTGTGCATTCAGTGTTTTGAGTAAGAGGAACTAATTCCATTCTGAGTTCGAAGGTTCTCTTTGGTCAATTCTCTTGGTTTGGTTAATTAAGAGGTCCCCGTCTGGAGCTTTAGCCTATTTTTCTTTTACTGCCTGCTTTTGGCCTCCTCATTGGACTGCGGGATTGTGTCCCCCATGAGGTTGGTCTTGTCGATTTATTTCATTTAGTTTAGTTCCTCCAGACTAGTGTCGCTTTTGATTTTATCATTCCTTGCATTTTGTTCAGAGTTTTGTTCGACACATTTTTCTCTTATTCGTCTTTTATGTTTTATTTTTATTTTTTTTGGATTTTTGATTTATTAGGCGTGCTAGTCACCGGAGTGACGATCTTATTTTGCGCTCGATCTGACTTGGTCAGTCGATTGTGAGTGATCGCGTCTGGACCAGAAGTCCGTCATACCATAAAGGTTATGACGTTAATTACGCCATTCCTAAGAAGGACAACCCTTGATTAAACGCCAAAATAGGAGGCCTCGAGAGGCAAACATATATTCATGTGCGCAAATGGAACTTCATACCGGAGCCAGGAAGGCGGGCAAGATAATACATCAACCATAGAAACAGATGATATCGTTAAGTCAGTGGTTCAACGACCGGGCTTAGGGGGGAAGAGAAAATTTCAGTCACAGGCAGACTGGGCCGTGGCCATGATGGGGGTTCAAAGCATTGATCGATATTTCGGCAGCATTTCCCCTTTATCTGGATTATGCCCAGGGGGAAATAGGCTATCACCCACGGAATGCCGGGATGAAAGCCAAGAGAGAGAAGTGTTGAACTTCCCGAACCGCATATCTGCCATGGGGCAATGTTTGATATTCCCTGTAGAAGCCGGCGGAACTCATGCAGTGGCAGAGCCCTCCCGAGCTAAAGGGGTTATTCATGAACCCGATGCGGGACGACGGAAAGTGAGCGAACGCTCAATGTTGCGCCCTCACACGCGGATCGACCTGCGCGGTCAGGTCGCGGGGATCGACCTGCTCGGTCAGGTCGCGGGGGTCAAGGGGGCAGCGCCCCTTGCGGGGGTTTCCGGGGGCGGAGCCCCCGGAACAAAATTTGGATTGAAGGCCCAGTAATAAAATTTGGGGTAGGCTATCAATGCAGTTCAAGTGTGCATAGGTTCCCGGCGCGAAGGCAAAATGGCCAGGGTTCCCGACGCGCCAACTGGAGAGCTTCTCGGCGCGAAGGGGAGATGGTGGAGGAGGTTCCCAGCGCGCTTCTGATAGGTCTTATCGGCATGAGGAATAGGGGGGTCTCGGCATGGCTGAAGAGGAGGGGGAGCTCTCGGCGCGCTGACAAGAGGGCCAGGGGTTCTAGGCGTGAGGGTTCCCGGCGCGCTCAGGGCCGCGCCGGGAGCCATGGCGCCGAGAGAGTGTTGGTGTTCTGGCGCTGTGAGGACCCGAAAGGGGTTTCGGAGGCTCTATTTTGGGTTTCTTGGCGATTCAGGACAAGCCAGATAGGTTCTGTGAAGTCAAAGTGGATCAGTTCATCAAATCTGAGCTGGATTAGATTTGGGCTTTACAGGAGCATCAGGATAGAAGAGGGATTTAGGAAGGCTAGGGTCGAGGGAAACCCTGTCACCATTATCATGCAGAGCCCGGGGGGCAGCTTAATGTCGACTTTCATCTTCCTGGGAGAATTTTGGCAGCACCTCCCCTGGACCGAGCATTTGCCAGAGAGTGGTATAGGCTGACATCCACGGAGTGCCGGGATTGAAGCCGGAAAATGAGTGAGCACTAAGGCTCGAAGAGACTATCCATGTCTCTGGCATCGGTCACTATTCCCCTTCTCGGAGACTGACGAAACTCATGTAGAGACAGGGTTCGTCAGACCCACGGGGTTGCATGTGAATCCAGTTAGGGACCTCAGAATGTAGGGGAGGTCAATCCCCAGTTAATTTATCTCCTGGGGTACATATGACGACTCAAGAACGCCCCAGGATAAGTGGACGAAGAGGCCAAAGGGGTGGACAAAGGAGGGGCTCTCAGCATGGTTTTCATTGGCAAGAAGATGGCTCTCGGCGTGGGATTATAGGTTGTCCAAGGGGTTCTCGGCATGGGTTTACAGGTTGGCCAAGGGGGGCTCTCGGCATGGGTTGAGTTGGCCTGAAGAAGCTCTCGGCGTGGGACTTCCCGGCGCGCCCATTACCGCGCCGGGAAGGTGGCGCCGGGAAGCTAAGGGCTGGGGGGTTCACGTGGAAGTGGCTTCTTGGCCAAAGCACAAGACCAGGGGTTTTGTCGTTTAGCTAGAGGGGAAGAAAAGGGAGGCCTCTCGGCGGCTTGGCTTTCGGCGGGGAAATTTGCACGCCGGGAAGGTTAAAGGGTCGGGGGTTTTCAGAGCTCACAACGATACTCTGTTCAGGGGTTTCCTGAGATTTCAGAGGGAGTTTTCTGAGATTTCTGGCTCAAATTGAGGCAAGATTTGGCGTGCAGGGGGTATTACACAAACATGGGTTTGATTTGCCAAAGATGGGCTGGGTTCAAAGGGGAATCGAAGGAACCACTGCAGGATAGGGTTCTGAGTCGTCATATTATTATTGACCCTCAGGGGCTCATTTGCTGGCATCTTTGGTCGCCTGGGAGCCAAGAGATGGCCATCTCTGACCCCAAGGGCGACCCTGATGTAATTGCTCGGACTAGAGCCAGATTAGAAACCATCGGTATCAATTTATTGAAGCAGCTTACTTACTCCTGTGGGAAGAGGATCTCGAGCAAGCCCTCGGAGTTACTGCCAATGTCGGTAGCAGACTGCCCCAGAAGCCAAGAGATGGTCTGTCTCTGGCCCTGGGGCAAGCCTGGGAGGCTTTATGCAAACGACGAAGACTGCGAGGGACATCGGTTCATCTAGAGCTACATTTATTCTACTGAAGACAACTGAGCCCGAAGACCCACCAGAGAATCAGGTGCACTTCAGTTGAGCATAAAATAAAAACATATAAGGGAAAGAAATAGCAGCAGACGGAGAGATGGCTGGCAGATACTTCAATCACCCAGCGCCCAAACGGGCCACTGGAGCATTTCATTTCATAACATCATTCCAAAATTCACACCGATTACAAGAAGGGAGTGAGGGAAAGGGGATGAAACAGAGGCCGGGATATCCCGGATACATCCGATGAATCGAGGTGAAGCTAGTAGGATTACATGAAAGGAAAAAAAAACATGGGGGAGGGTGGAGCATTGACTCCTCTCCCTCCCCCGGCTGCCTACCTGGAGCTTCTTCTCCTTCTTTCTCTTCTTCTTTTCTCTCTTTTTTCAGCGGAGGAGGCTCTCTCTCTCTCTCTGTTGGTCTCTTCTGGTCTGATGGTCTTTTCCTTCTCTCTTTTTCCGTCCCCCCCACTTTCGAGAGAAAAGGGCATTTTTATAGTAGAACCCTCCCTCTTCTCGGCATGACCACTTCGGCACGATGACAGGATGCTCCCGGTGCGCCTCAGTCGAAAGCTGCTAGGCTTCTCGGTGCCAAATGATGTAGCTTCCTGGCGCCCCTCCCCCACATGGGCTTTGGGCTCCCGGCGCCAAATTGGTGAGCCCGTTTAGGGCTTTAATGCTTTAATTTCTTATCATCAGTAAACCTCATCTGTTAGAGATGCCTAATCTGCCTTTTCATTTGCCAGTCCTTCGAATCTGTCAAGACACGCGAAGGTCCCTTAGTTGATGGGTTGACATAGTCTTATCAGCATATTTCTGGAGATTTTCATCAGTCAACAGACTGCAATTCTTCGTCAGTACTGCCATCTGAGTGATGACAATACCGGACATCGGCTTGGCCGGGAAGGGCTTCGACTGGGTGATAGCTTCAGTGACGACTCTTCTGTAGTTCTAGCTTTGCAGGAATTCCTGGGATCTTCATGTCTGATTTCATCTTCTCTTCGATTTCATCTTTACCCTTGACTATATTTCAGGTGTCAACAAGTTTTCCCGAAGATTCCTATCGCTTGTTGGTAAAAACGGGTGTCGTTTTACCTTAACGCCCACTTTTCTGATCCACTCCTCTGCATTTCCGCTTCATCTCCATGTTCCATGTCACTTTTGCTTCACCTCCGCTCGCTCCCCTGCAAAGAGGACGTTAAGGAGGGGCATCTGTTGACACCCATTTTTTATCGATAAGTTGAGTCATTCCTCTTACTCCCATCTGTTGATGCCTCGAGTTGTCCATCACTCGTTAGGGCTGTTTTCAGGAATAATGGGCCAATTTTATGGGTAGCCTCCCTCCTTGGTTAGGTTTGTTTCAATTCAGGACGTAATGGGCCTTGGTTTTGGTTAATCGAGCTTTTCTATGAATTCCAAGCACCCATGCACATGCGCGGTCAATCTCCAGCCGTTCAACCATATGTGCGGATGATACTGGGCCATTCATATATTTATGGGATATTTAGCTGATATTTTGAATTATCACCGACAAGCACATATACGGCCTAGACATAGCCGCATAGGTCTATTGAGCGGTACCTTCTGCGCCGTCTATCTCTCTAGAGTCCTAATGTCGCTGGTTTTCAGATAATTATCTAATTATCTTATCTATTTTGATTTATCACCGACAAGGCTAGAACGGTTGGTCCTTGGCCGCTTTACCTTTGAACGGTCTCATCTGAGCCGTTTATCTATGAGAGTCCAACGGCGAAGGTTTCGATCAGTTCGATGGATTATTTGGATTATTTATGGTTTATTTTGAATTTCCACCGACAGGGTTGAACGGCCAGGATGTGACCGTACATCTAGTTGAGCGGTCTATCGTAAGACCGTTCATCCCTTCGATTCCTGAATTTCAACAGATTTTCTATCTTTATCCATGGTTTTATCCCCAACTTCTCCCATCATTTTCACCATGGATAATCAACCATTTTAAGTGCCGTTTCAACTGGATGAAAGATAATTTGTTTATCTATGATTTTTCTTTGATTATCTCGATCTGAAAATGCCTTTAAACCCTAATTTCGGGGCTGGTTTTCTAGGCTCTATAAATAGACCCTAAAGGCCGGGCTTGAAAAGGGGGGCGGGAGATTTTTGGTCGACGGCGAAGCCCTGCCGCTTTCTTGAGTGACGTAGCACCAAGGAGGGAGACTTTCCACGTCCATACAAGCCTCCGGTTCAGGGAGTAGTTTAGCTTTTGAGTCTTTTGTGGTTGATAGGTTTCGTCACTTCTTTCATTGCATGCATCACTTTTCACACTTTCTCCCACATTCTCCTTCATTTTCATTACTATGCACACACCCACCCACGTTTTTGACACCCTAAGGGTTTAAAATCCCCCAGGTATCCCTCTTTCCACTTGTTAATGTTCACTCCATATTATTTTGACATCTACTACACTGTCCAGTTCTAATCTAGGTTTTATCTTTGTGTTTCCATGTCGTTTTGCAGGTCAGCAATTCATAGCACGAGGCCCATCCCCTCTGGCCGGCTGGAGAGGGTGGAGGTTGGACCCCTTTGCAACTTCTGACTTGGTGGTCTTGAGCAGTTCTCTACAATCCGTTTGAGGAGACGTGCGGTGCAGCCTCGGCCGTCCTTCTTCTTCCTGCGGTCGTCACAGAGCCATTCAATTTCCAGGAGCACTTCATCCCGCAACTTCTACAGCGCCCTTAGGCCGTCTATCATGAGACCGTGCATCCTATAGGTGATTCTTTAGGAGCCGTTCATCGACCCAGCACTGCAGGTCAGGCGAGTGTCTCTCCCTCTTTCCAAAGTACGGCGTGTTCATCACGTCCAGCACTTTGGTGGCGATCACAGGTTTTTTATTTCCTTCCTTTCCTTCTGTCTTCATTCACTTCTCATGTCGGATATGGTAGCATAGACATTGGGAAGGCATTAGAAGGAACGGACGGGAGGGGAAAAATATATCTACATTGTTGTAGCGCCTGGGTAAGACCTTGAACGGTTCGCTGCATGTCGCGCCACTGAGCATGTTCGGTGGCCATGATCCTACAAGATTTTAATAACTATATTAGAATATGATAAAATTCGAAGTCCCTAAGTTAACTTAACCCATGGTTCTACCCAATCTCACGGGGTAAAGGTATAAACCTATCCTTGGACTTGGTTTTCCTAGGAATTAAAAATCATAGGCTCTTATACCACAAAAACTATCATGCCCCGAGGGCGTAAGGAACCCGGTATGCCTGACGAGTTATATTTTTAATGTCAATCAGAGTATAAGTGTATTCGACACATAGACAGAGTGCGTAAAAGTAGAGATAAACCAAATCCTTTATTCATAATAACTATGAAAGTAATTCTATTACATAATCTCAATGAAAGATTACTAAAGGACAACCTCGACTCAATAAAGGGAAAATTACAATGATTGACTCAAGAAAGTAGAAAAAGACACGGATAGATGGACGCTTCTAAGACTGGATGGCTTTAAGCTCTTCACTCATGTCCATTCCCTTCCGAGTGATCTTCGTCATCAAAATTTCTTGAAAAATATGGGAAACACTAGGGTGAGCGAATGGTCAATAGGAATTATATCTCAAATACAAGCATTGCTTTAAGTAATTACATGTTACATGAATACAAGTCTAGCTATACATAGATGCATGATAATGACCAGAGAGAGTAGAGTATCAAGAGTTAACGAACTAGCAAGATTTCAGAATAATCATGTATCAAGATGGTCAAGCAAGTAACATATCAAGTCATATCAAGTGAATTGGCTATCATAATATCAAACAAGTAAATACCCATTTTGGGCCACGCAAGTCATGTCAAGTCAAGTAAAGCACGAGTTGTGAAATGTCAATATAGCAAGTCAAACACTTCGGTGCAATGCCACACCGTGATCAATATAGCTCTCATGGGCACAAGTACTTTCGGGTGCTCCTCCCAGGACTAGATCAGGCCCTATATGCGTAAGCATTGAGTCATGTATATTTTAGACAGTTGTGGACACCAAAAAAATTGCACACCCAAATATCATACCCGGCCTCGCATCAACAACGGCGCCGAGTGAAGAAGCCCCGGAGAGACTGGTCATCTGGACTCCCCAAATATGCACACTACCGTGAAGCCATCCCCGGAGTCACGATAGCAAAGAGAAGCCAACTCTCGGGAAGCTCATAATCCATGGGCCTCGAAGAAAATCAAATGGGCCACAACTCGTGCTCACAACGGGCTCAAAGCTGCCCATTTAGCCCTTCAGCGGCACGCCCATTTGAGGCTTCAACGGCACGCTCCCTGCAACCTTCAGCGGCACACCCCAGGGTGTCCCCAGCGACACACCCCTTGGGGAGCCCAGCGGCACACCCCTGGGTGCCCCAGCGGCACACCCATGGGAGCCCCTCAGCGGCACGCCCTGCCCCCAGCGGCACACCCGTCCTGGGCTCCAGCGGCACACCCCTAGGGTGTCTTCAGCGGCACGCCCCAATGGCTTCCAGCGGCACCCCCAGGAAGCCTCAGCGGCACGCCCATTTGGGGCTTCAGCGGCACGCTTCGTTGGGCCTTCAACGGCACGCCTTTTGCCCTCTTCAGCGACACGCTTAGGAAACCTTTAGCGACTGTGGACGCGGGATTTTTATTATCTTTTATTATTATTATTATTTATTCATTTTGTTTAGTTTGTTAGGCGTGCCAGTCACATGTGTGACGATTTCATTATGCGCTCAACTTGACTTGGTCAGTCGATTGTGAAGTCCGAGTCGGGACCAAAAGTCCGCCATACCATAAAGGCTATGACGTTAATTACGCCCTTCCTAAGAAGGACAACCCTTGATTAAACGCCAAAATAGGAGGCCACTCGGGGCGATAATAAAAGAAAAATAACAGTGCGTGATATTGAAGATATTATTATTCTGAGAAGGTAATTGAGCGAACGATAGTTTATTAAATCAGCATGACCCCCCCTTTGTGTAGGTCGTGCCGGGTGGAGATAGGACACCGTCCACGCAGCGGTGGGGCGGAGCCTGGACAGTCATCGGGGACATATCCCCTTTCATGTTCCTCATCCAGCCAAAGGCCTCGCAGTATTCATTTTCCCCGAAAAATCGAGCCAGACGGGAGGTGTATGATGGGCACTTCCTGGGACTTATCGGGGTTAAAACATCTATCGACATTTCGGCAGCATCTCCCCGTAATCTGGATCATGCCCAGGGGGGAATAGGCTATCACCCACGGAGTGCCGGGATGAAACCCGAGAAAAGGAGGGAGCAAACCCCCCACATTGTACATGTATGCCCTGGGGCAATGTTTGATTCTTCCCTTATAGGAGCCGGTGACACTCGTGCAATGGCAGAGCTCACCTTAGCTAAAGGGGTTGCTCATAAACTCGGTACGGATCAGTGGAGAATAAGGGAGTCTGACTCCCTTTGATTTTATCCTCGGGACAAATCTGGTGACTCATAGACATCCTCAGGTGGGTTTAATAGAGACGTCGGAGGCTCATTGGGTGACAGGGCAGCCTCTCGGTACGGGTTTGAATGGGTATATGAGTTCCTGGCGTGAAGACCACCGCGCCGAGAAGGGTTCTTTGCAAGGCACTATTTGGGGCGCCGGGAAGCTGGCGTTAGTGGAGTTCTCGGCGCAGACAAGCAGGAAAGCAAAGGGGTCTTACGGCGCCAGGGCAGAAGGGTGAAGGTGTTAGGCTCCCGGCGCAGGCAAGGAGGCCAAATAATTAGGGCTCTCGGCGCCAGGAGGATGCCAGAGGGTGAGGGTTCTCGGCAGGTTCAACATGGAAGGTTCCCGGCGCGACGGGGAAAAGGCCAGGAAGTAGGCTCTCGGCGCAAGGGCTAAATGGCCAAAGGGGGTTGTCGGCGTGAAGAGGAATCGCTCAAGGGGGGTTCCCGGCGCGCAGGGGAGAAGTCCAGCTTCCCGGCGGGATGGCAAAGCAGCCAGGGGTGATTCTCGGCGTGGCGGGGAAGAGGCCAGGGAGTAGACTTCCCGGCGCGATGGCAAAGCAACCAGGGGGGGTTTCCCGGCGCGGCCAAGATGCAGAGGTTCCCGGTGCGGAGGTCAGAAGGCCAGGACAGTTCTCGGCGCCTGAAGGATAGCGCCGAGGGCTGTTCATCTGATTTACTGTATGCGGGGCCGAGAGGTGTGAGGGCGTTGGGATGAGAAACAGAGCTTTACGGTACCCTGTTCTTGGGTCTGTTGAGGATTCAGGGATTTTCCTGGTGATTCAGGCCAAGATAGACGGGCCTTGGAAAATCAAAGAGCTCAATTCATCAGACTACAACTGACATTGGCTTCGATTTCAAAGGGAAGGCCGGAGGCGGAGAGTGATTTGGGGGAAACACGATTTAGGGTATCTCTGTCACCAGCGTTCCTGATGATCCGTGAGGATGATTTTGGTATACTCTTCATCATCTGGGGGCCAAGAGATGACTGTCTCTGGCCCCGGGGATGACTTTGGCAAAGCCGATGAGCATGAATGCAACATCTAAAACCGAGCGGCGGTTGCTATGTATCTATGCTTTGCTTCAGAGGCCAAGGGATAGTCTGTCCCTGGCTCAGAAGCAAGCATGAGGAGCGTTCGAGAAACGGGCGAATAAACAGGCGATCGATCGAACTGGGGGGGGATAGCATGCTATTGAGTCTTAAGAAGAAATAGAAAACATGGGGAGAGAGCAATAGGGTTTCGGAGAAATAGATAACAGGCCTCAATGGGAGCCTGTAGTTTTCATTCATTCGAACATCACGATTACACTCGCACATCAGGGGCAATACATAAAAGAAGGTATAGGCAGACTATGCCTTGCCCTAGCAGAGTAAAATCGGCTGTGATATCACAGCATACATCAAAAGGGGGAAGAGACCGAAGCAATCGAAAATTAAAATAATGAACTACAGAAAATGGGGAGGGGAGGGCGGAGCATTGACTCCTCTCCCTCCCCGTTGCCCACCTTCGATCAGGCTTAGAGACTCCTTTCTTCTTTTTCCCTTCCGCCTCTTCCTATCTCGGATCAGATTGCAGGCTCCACTCTCCTCTCCTTGTTTTTGTTTGTGACTATCTGTTCAGGCTCTCTGTTCTTTTTTTTTCTTTCTTCGAATGAGGGGATTTTATATCCCTCGTTGGTGTCCTCTCCGCAGGCTCGTCCCGGCGCGCCTCAATTGTAGGCAGAGCTCCCGGCGCGTGGGACTCAAGCTTCTCGGCGCCGCTTTTGGGCTTCGACAAGGGGATCCCGGTGCCACTTTTATAGGCCCATTTAGGGCTTTTAAGACCTCACATAGACTTCGGCCTTTATTGGTCCTTCAAATGTATCAGAACCCGAGAAGGCCCTCCACTGGTGACACAGCTTCTATTGAGATCATTCATAGATTTTCATCAGTCGGTAGACTGGGGTTTCATCGGCATTGCCATCTGAATGACGACAAAGTCGGACATCATCTCATCGGTATCGTCACATGAATGGTGACAAGACCGGACATCAGCTTTAGCCTGAAAAGACTTCAGCCAGGTGACTGCTATTTCATCAGTGCCGTCGTCTGACTGACAATGGCATCGGACATCAGCTTGGCCCAGGAAAAGGCTTCATCCGGGTAGATGGTTGACGAACTTCGTCATTGATCTTTCACTATTGGTCTGATCTTCCTTTCAATTCTGTTTCTGCCCTTGCTCATTTTCAAGGTGTCAACAAATGCCCCCCACCTGCGGGCGGCGTAAGCGCAGAATAAGCGGCACGGGGTCTGCAGGTGCCTTTCATCATTCGAGGGTATCTTCCTCCATTTCTCTTTGACATTGCTCTTCGGCTTAATCATGTTGCTGTAGCAACATTATGCACATGTATCTTTCATTTTCATGTTTTTTCATCTCCATATCTTCTGATTTTATTGTCAGCACTTTGGAGCCTTCTTGGCCCTGCCTTGGGCTTCTCGGCGCGATGTAGGACCCTTCTCGGCGCGGGTGCTTCTCGGCGCGGCCTGTTGTCGGTGTGGGCATCTCGGCGCGGCCTTCTTGGCGCAGGCGTCTTCGGCGGGCTTCTCGGCGCGGGCGTCTCGGCGCGCCCCCTTTTCTTCCGGCCGACGGGGGAGTCTCGGCGCGCTTTTCTTCGCGCAGAGAAGTCCCTCTTTCTTCTTCTTTTTAACCCCCCCGAGAGGGTTTTTACCTCATTTCTTACCTCTCCCTTCTCTCTCTTCATCTCGGCGGCGGCGGTGAGCTCCCCCCCCCCCCTCCGAGAGCCTTGTCGCCTTCCCCCCCTTTTTGACCCATTCATTCTCGGGTAGGTTCATAGTGTGGGATTGAGTCCCATTTTATGCTCGGGATCACTCCCTCTTGGTGGGTGACTCCCTATTTTTCTTGGGCAGACCCCGGACAAGAGGAGATGCTGCCAAAATTTAATTGGAATTATTTATTTAATCATCACATGCTCATTCATCTTTCCGATGCCTATTTTCATCTTTTCTTGATTGCAGTCACTAACATGGCTTCCGACTCTTCTGCTGCGGCTTCCATGACTGTGGGAGCGAGTTCATCGGCTCAGCCGGACATATCTCGGGCTTCAATCAACTGGCTGAATGTGAATAGTCTGAGCTTTGGCTATAACCAGATCGCCACTGTCGACGAGTCCTCTGATTCTGAGACTGACACAGTGCCGTCTTCCGGAGTCTATTCTTCCACAGAAGGTATTGATTTCAGAAGGGCTGCTGACTACCGTCCGGACCTGCCGAAGGATCGTCATCTGCTGCCATTTATCCGGACCTTCACCATAGGCGGAATGAGGGATTTCCTGCTTGCTCGGTCTGTGGAAGCGGCAATACTTGCTAACAGAGACAGCATGAAGGGTTCTGTTTATCGCGCCCGAGCTATATATCTCCCGGGTGAGCAGAGGGACTGGAATGCCGTGCTGGGCATTTCTGAATTAGAGCCGGAAAAGAAGATGCTGACCCAGGCTCCAGAGTTTACCTCGGCGAGGTGGGACCATGCAGCCGCTCGCGTCCATCGGGAGAAGCCCAACTTTGGACTTTTTCTAGCTCCTGTGAAGTGGGGTTACAGGGACGAGCCATTTATTCTGAACTGTCTGGCCGTTCAATTTAAATATCAGCTAGCTGCCGGCTGGTTTGGAGATGCTAAAGTGATAGACGCCCATCTCTTCAGGGTAGGAGCAGTGGAGTCTACAGAATTTGTCTTGAAGGAATACGCCCCTTTACTGATTAGAGCTGGGGTATATCATAGTGTATTTGCCTCCAGGTTCTGCTATCCCATCTCTCGGGGATTATGTTGCGGCATGCTTGAAGTGTTCTGCCCACAGTTTAATACGTTCTATACAGCAGAAGGTGAGACTTCTCTCGATCTTTGGAGTCTTGCGTAGCTTTCAGGCCTGCCTATAGATGGGGAGCCATACGAGGAGGTCTGTCTAGACGACTCTGTAAAGGACGCCTCTGATGGAGAGGGCAGATATTCTTTTGGCTATGCATACTGGTACTTGATGAAGGCTTATCGCACCATCTGTCTGGCCTACAGCAGGGGATCTTCCAAAGGATATCAACCCCGGGAAAAGAGCAGCAGATTGAGAGTCCGTGTAGACAGTGGATACAGTACTTCTTCGGGGGTCCCTTGAAGTATACAGACTTCCCTTCCGTGGGACCGACTCTCGGTAAGCAGATCAGGGCCCCTCGTTACAAATCAGCATTGCCGGCTTCACTGCGCCGAGCAGGTGTAGATGGCCCGAACCCAGCAGGGGTTGACCCCATTACTCATTGTGCAGCTTATCTGACCTTCTGGCTGTGCACTTTCGCTCTCCCCCAAGGGGACGAGATGACTATCAGATCGGAGGCTATATATTCGGCCTGTCAGATGGCCTGGGGGATGAGACTGTCTCTGTGCCCGGCGGCTTTATGTTTAGTTTACAAATCGTTGGGAGATTTGCATAGACATCGGGTTCCCCGTTCCTTACGGACTGTAGGTCCATTTCATTTCTTCAATGCTTGGGTTTGCAGCATTTTCCCCGAGCTGGCCCCGAGAACTTTGCAGTCAGACACACTGCTCCCTCGGATGATTGAGTTTGCTAGCGCCGAACCCGGTCTTTTCTCAGAGCAGCTGTTTAAGATAAGGGGCAGGTTGACAAAAGTGCCTGTAGATGCTCCTGGCAGCGTTCATTTCTGGAGCTTGGCAGCAGGTTCGGCTCCTTTAGTAGACCCTCAGAGGGAATGCAAAATGGAGGAGGTAGAAGTTTATGTCCATCCTGTTTCGGGGGCCAATGCCACCCGGCCCATATTAGAACCAGAACTGGTAAGGTGGGCTATGGCTATCCGACCCAGTGTATTGGTCTTCAGGAAGGGAGGCTTGCTCATTTTGGAGCCCTATTACCCATTCCGTTTTAGCAGAAACTTTGGCTACGATCAGCATATTCCCCCATCAGTTGCTCAGTTTCCTTTGGACAGCCGTGCCAAGCATGGGTCCTCCATTGCCAGTGACGGTCGGATATGGTGGGATTTCTTTCATCGCTGAGAGGGCGTAACTTTCAGGGTCCCGACTGTTTCTAATCGTATTCCCCGTGTCACATCAGAATATATTAAGTGGTGGAATACCCGTACCAATTTCTATAAAGACGGCAGAGGCACCTTTTGGGATGTGGCCGAGCGCTCTTTCTTAAAGCGGCAATCAGGGCCTGTGTTTGAAATTGATGAGGTTCATCTGAAAAGGCTCTATTCACAGCATCCGAAGGAGGCGGAAACATATATTGCCAGGCGTCGGTCCCTAAAAGAGGAAGGTTCTGAAATACCCACTCCTGTCTTTTCTTAGATCAATGAAGATGCTTTTACAAAGGACCTGAGGCAGCTGGGCCACATAGGGAGTATTCATGTGGAGGTGCAGTATCCATTTCCCCCGGAGGAGCCTCTCCCGACAGCAGCCCCCTGGAGGGGCCCGGTGGACAGATTTCACCCTTATAGGACGTTTGTGCGGAGGGAAGACCGCACCCAGACATATTACCAGCACACTTCTTGGCTTTTTGTACTACTGAATGTTCACGGGCTGTCAGTAGAGAACCCGATAGCTGGCATTCTGAATAAGCCGCTTTTTATTTCTTTTCATTATGTGATGTGAAACGGGCTTGAGGGTCTTCTTCCTTCTGATCAAGGTCACGCTATAGCCTCCTAGCGCGTTCTTGAAGAACGCACTATATCATCCTAGCGCGTTCTCAGGCAGCAGCAAAATGATGAACTTTGACCTTGGGGCGCTCGTGGATGCCTTCGGGGAGTGAATCACATGGGGAGGACACATAGTAGGGTAGGTATTACACGAGGGATCTTAAACAACACATGAGGGGTCCTAAACATAGATCAAACTAACCTAATACTAGCTAGGATAACTTGGTGAAGGTGGAAGCGGGGGTGGACGACAAGGGAGAAAGGGATGTGGCAGGGCGTGCTAGGACCATGAGGGGGCTTGGCTGGGGCCTCTCACCCGATCCCATCACAGGACCGGTGCAACCGAGCTTCCTCTTAACCCTAGCAGCGTCGTTGGCGATGGTGGAGGGCGGCGTTCATCGGTGGAGGAAGAACGAAGCTCCGGATGGAGCCTCACACTCGACCCCATCTCAGAGCCGGTGCATCCAGATCTTCGGGCGTCCTCCATTGAAGGTGAAAGGTAGAGGATCAGGAGAAGATGAATGGGCATCGCACCCGAAGAGGGGAGGAGAGAAAGGGGATTCCAAAGATTGGGGTGATAGCCATGGCTATACTCACAACTCTTTCAAATATTCATTTCTTCATTCTCTATTGCTTAATCAAACAAGATGGGGTACATATATAGGGGGAAGGGGAAGACAAAACGACACTAAAACATTAATTACACTCATGGGAAATGGTGCACATTGAAGACTTTGGGAGTTCCAAGCGCCGGGTAGTTGGACCGTCCGCAACGGCATTCTGTCTGAGATCGCGCTAGGGGAACCTAGCGCCTTCTTCAGGTCGCGCTACCCAAAGGTAGCGCGTTCATCAACGGCCCAGCAGCTTCCACGATCATCTTTGACCTGGCAGCACGCTTTGATTTCCATCATTATGTCGACGGCTGGTGCATGGATTATCTTGGCCTGTTTCATTGCCTCGACTTCCATGGACATAAAGATTTGGCTGCCTTGACGGAGAAGTGCCAAACCATTGGTGACGTATGCTGGCTCGTGAAGGAGGCTACTTCCCGCTCAAAGGAGGTGGCTTATCTGTATTGGCCGCTTTCCACCTTCTATGACGGCCCAGCAGGTATGACCCTTCCTGTGCGCTCATGGCGTCTTTCTTTTATTGTTATGTTCTGCATCTGTCGACTCTGACTGCCTTTCTTGTGTCTTGCACAGATAGACCGGACATAAAATGGCAGGGACTTTACAGGAAGATTATTGCTCAAGCTGAGAAGCATGCTTACTTTGAAATTCCTGCAGCGGCACCCACGACCACTCCCTTGCCTCCGGGCAAGAAGAGGAAGCCTTCTGTGGTGAAAGCTGCAGTTGTCAAGGCCAAGAGAGCTAAGGTTGTTCGGGTCCAGCAGTCAGCTCCAGTTGCGACGGATGTCGGGACCCCTCTTCTAGACATCCCCTCTTTTGACGAGTTCAGGTCTCAGAGGGAGGCTGCTCAGGAACCTGCCGAGAGTGGCGGTAAATATCTTGCAGATGCGATCTTCATTGTTTTCTTGACTGATCTTTTAAGGCGTCCTTCGAGACTGAGCTTCTCTTTATCTGATACAGCCCCGGAGTAGGTTGCAGTGCTTGCGGAAAGGGACACGAGGCTGCCTTCTCCTACCCCGGCTGGCGAGGAGGAGGGTAAATGTGCTTTCTCATCTTTTCTCTTAATAATTTGTTGTTATTCTTTTCCATTATATCCCTCAGAGTTCCCCTTTTGTTGAGGTGACAGTCAGGGAGCAGACTGAGGCCATGATAGCAGCGGGAGAGTCACCTCAACCGCAGGAGGGTCACAGGATTCAAGCAAGACGGAGCCCTATCCCGGCCAGACGTATAATCACCAGGTCCGCATCCCGGCATGCTCTAGAGGTGATCCCGCAGCATATAGCTAGTGTGGAGGTATCCTCGAGCAGCTCTGAGACCGTCCCTGATGATGAGGAGGAAGTGACTTTCAACGGCAGTGAGGAGGAAATCCTAAAATCAGAAGCCTTGCCCATATTTGCAAAAGGCCTTCCGCCTTTTCAGCCTCCTAAGCTGCTGATGCTATCTTCTGAGGAGGAATTGCAAGAGGAGTTTGCCGGGCTCGACACTGAGGTTGACATAACCCCTCCATTTGTCGCTTCAACTACGGAGCTTTCTCCCCTTTTGTCTCATTTTGAGGATATAGACCCCACTTTAAAGGTAAGCTTCTTTTTTGTTTGCTCTATTTATTTTCTTTCATTCATCGTTGAAGATCATTCTGCTTTATCCTCAGGATCCTGTCATTACCAGCTCAGACGCGGCTGCAGTTTCTATGGACGTCTCATCTGCAGATTTGGTCATCATCCCAGCTTTACCTTCAACTTGCATGGAAATTTCTGAGGTTATTCGCCTCGTGCCAGTAAGAATACAATCTTCAACTGACTTAACATCACTGGACTTGGGATCATCAGGAGAGATTTCCATCCCTGTCAGGGCCTCAGAGTTCAGAGCCGAAGTAGACCCAGCCAGAAGCTCCGCTTTTATACCGGCCGCCGTAATGTCGATTGCGCCCGAGTCAGCAGTCCCTGCCACAGTGGCTATAGAGACTGGATTTCTGCCTCTACAGACTAGGGACCTTTCGTCCCCATTATCAGAAAGAGTAGATAAAGATGAAGCCCTTATTCAGGAGACTCATGAAGAGATAACTCCATCATTTATTGGTTCTCCCTCTGCGGATGTTCAAGCCATAGCTCCCGAGACAGCGGTAGAGGAGGAATCTTCAGCTCAACCGGAGAGCACAGAGAGGGACCGGCCAATTCTTCCAGCGGATTTGCCGTCTTCGTCCTCTCAGCCGGATGTTGCACTGTGGGCAGACATTGACGGCGAGGTGACTTTCAAAGTAGCTCCAGTTCCTTCTCCTGGCTTCGCTTCATCTGAGAGTTTCGTCTGGCAGAATCTGGACATGCTGCGCCAGCTGGTGGAGTCCCAGCCTGGACTGACTTATCTGCGGCTGAAGGAGATAGCCGAGCGTTTCACCGCTGGTCTACAGGCGATGGGCTGTCCCATGGAAATATGGGCCCAGCGGGTTCTATTGTTGCTAAAGTTTATACATCGCCGGGACTTCTTGGCACATATTATGTCTGACAGACTGGCAGCTTTGAAGTTGCAAAGGAAGGAGTGCAAGTCTGAGCTGGAGAAGATGGACTCTGTTCTTCAGCAGCGCCAATGCCAACTTCAGTCTCTGGCGCAGCGGGAGCAGTTCGTGCGCAGCCGGATAACCATCCTGGAGGCTGAACTGTTTGACCTCCGGGCTGAACTACCGCAGATAACAACTTCTCGGCCGCAGCTTGCGGAGGAAGTAGCTTTGTTGGAGGGGCAGGTGGCATCCTTTCAGGACGAGTCTGCTCGGCTACAGGAGGAGGAGGCTTGACTTCATGAGCTGGGGGCTGCCCCGCATGTAGGGCTTCTGGCCTTCGAGGACATATTCCGGCGCCCGTGAATATCTGTTTCCCCCTTTTTGTAATACAATTCCCCCTCAGGGGCCCTTCTTGTATTCCCTTTTTTATTCAATGGAAAGGAATCTTTATACCAGTCTCATATGTGGTTTGTTCTTAACTTATCGCACCATCAATATTTCACGGCGATTTGGCAGCGGTTTCAGCGGTCCCTATGGGAATAGCCCATACCTAGCAGGAGAGCGTCCACCCCTTCAGAGAAAGGATGGGGAACTCGCTCCACCGCGTGACGGCCTCCGGGGGGGTGCTTTAAACCGAATTCTGTTGGTGGTAGCAAACGTTCTTCTTGACCATACGTGCCGCAAGGGAGACGGTTTGCAGGAATGTGAACGAAGAGGCTCAGAGCACTATCCGGAACGGGCGAATGGTCCATCCCGGTCAGGTTTCAAAGCTAGTCGGGGCAATGTGCCAATCGACCAGTACATGATTTCATCATCGATATTGGGTTTATATCGATGCAAAGGAGTTTTACAAGTTTCATCAGAGTAGACGTAAGGTCTAGACTGGGTAGAGGTTATCGTAGGTGGGACATTGAAGGGTGCGTGGTTTTCATCAGGACAGACGTAGGGTCTGAACTGGATAGGATTTCATCATTGATCGGGCGAGGTGCCGGTCGATCAATAGCTAGTTTCATCATCGATATTGGGTTTATATCGATGCAAAGAAAGTGTTATAAGTTTCATCAGAATAGACAAAAGGCCTAAACTGGCAGGGTTTTAATTGGACATGGTTTCATCACTGATCGGGCGAGGTGCTAGTCGATCAGTGGTTGGTTTCATCGTCGATATGGGGCTTATATCGATGCAAAGAGTTTCATAGGTTTCATCAGTATAGACGTAAGGTCTAAACCGGACAGAGGATTTCATCATTGATCGGGCGAGGTGCCGGTCGATCAACGGTGGGACGTATGTAGAGGTGTAGGTCTCGTCAGGACAACCGTAAGGTCTATTCCAGCGGGTTTTATGGTGGGTGGGACTTTGCCAAGAAATACGTAGGTTTCATCAGGCTAGGCGTAGGGTCTATCCTGGTAGGGTTTTATCGTTGACCGGGTAAGAAGCCGATCGATCAAGGGAAGGTTTAGGAGTTTGATCAGGACAGACGTAAGGTCTGAACTGGCCAGGCTTTATCAGAATGATGACGGGTTTTATTGTCGGTGGGACATGTGAAAGAGGGTATGTAGATTTCATCAGGGTAGATGTAAGATCTACCCCGGAAAGGCTTTATCATCGGTGGGGCATAGAGCCAGATGACCGACGGAAGGCCTCATCAGTGAAGGGGAGGTGAAGGCAACGTGCCGGTTGGCATGGAACTTCTGAATTACCACATTACCGACCCAAGGGCCCTTTCGGGTTTTCGCCGGAGCCAGCCCCCTCTTGCTTTTGCCCACGCGTCCTTTCGGATTTTCACGTGGCGGGGTACCCGATTTTGCCTGCAGTGCCCTTTCAGGTTTTCACCACAGCTGGGTTTTAGCCATTTTTGCCCTTGTCCAGAATGCCTGAACAAGTCTAGCGGGGTATCTCTATTTTCAACCCCATTTCTATATATGTACTTTTTGTCATTTTCTTTCTCTTTTCTTTTTCATTGTCTTTTCTGGGACCAGAACTTTCATCCTATGGACCATGGCGCCATATGTTTATTGTGGACACACGATCATTGATGTGGGTGTCAACATCAATGCAAAGGGCAATATGGTTTCATGATCTATTCAGACGAAAGGTCCGAATTGATTTAGAGGATATAGATAGCAGCTCGGGCACGAGGTCGTTTGCTGAAAATATGAGTTTCATCGTTAATGTGGGGTTTAACATTAACGCAAAGGAATATAGTTTCATGATCCATCCAGACGGAGGGTCTGAATCGATTCAAAGAGCAGTGTTGTGCTATGTCAGAGCGGACGGAAGGTCTACCCTGGATGGGTTTTAGCGTCGATCAGGCAGCGTGCCAACCGATCGATAGCAGGTTTCATCATTCGTATTGGCTCATACCAATGCAAGGATTTCATATGTTTCGTCAGGATAGACGTAGGGTCTAAACTGGATAGGGTTTTATCATTGATACCGGGCGAGATGCCGATCGATCAATGGCGGGTTTCATCATCGGTATTGGATCTATACCAATGCAAGGAGTTCATGGATTTCATTAGGATAGATGGAAGGTCTAAACTGGATAGGTTTCATCATAGATCGGGCAGTGTGCCAATCGATCAACAGCAGGTTTCATTACGGCGGGACGTAAAGAGACCTGTAGATCTAGTCGGAATAGACGTAAGGTCTAAGCTGGACAAGGTTTTATTGCTGATCGGGCAGCGTGCCGATCGATCAGTATCAGGTTTCATCATCAGTATTGGGTTTATACCAATGCAAGGATTTCATAGGTTTCATCGGGATAGACGTAAGGTCTAAACCGGACAGGGTTTCATTGTTGTGGGTCTTAGACAGAAACAAGTGGAAGTGTTTTATCAGAACAGACGGAAGGTCTATCCCGTGGTGGGCTTATTATCGAGGGAATTTTTCTTGAGCAATGCATGAAGGCTTCAACAGAATAGACGTAAGGTCCATTCCGGATGGGTTTAATCGTTGATCGGGCAAAGCGCCGGTCGATCGACGAGGAGCTTTATGGTGGGAGGTAAGGCTTTCTTTGGAATCACCACATTACTGACCCAAGCGCCCTTTCAGGTTTTCGCCGGAGCTAGCCCCCTCTTACTTTTGCCCACGCGCCCTTTCGGGTTTTCACGTGGCGGGGTACCCGATTTTGCCTGCAGTGCCCTTTCGGGTTTTCACCACAGCTGGGTTTTGGGCCATTTTTGCACTTGTCCCTAATATAGGAGCAAGTCTGGCGGGGTATCTCTATTTTTAACCCCATTTTTTTTATTCTTTCTTCTTCCTTCCTCTTTTTTTTTAGAGGGTGACAGGTCGGAATGCCACCAGCTCAAGATGAGGGTAACTTGGTTAGGGCGGAGTGCCACTAGACCAAGAAAGGGGTAGCTTGGCTAGGGCGGAGTGCCACTAGCCCGGGAAATGGGTGTAGCTTGGCTAGGGCAGAGTGCCGCTATACCAAGAAAAGGGTGTAGCTTGGCTAGGGCGGAGTGCCGCTAGGCCAAGGAAAGGGTAGTTCGGCTAGGGCGGAGTGCCGCTCGACCAAGGAAAGGGGTAGCTCGGCTAGGGCGGAGTGCCGCTAGATGAAGAAAGGGTAGCTTGGCTAGGGCGGAGTGCCGCTAGACCAAGAAATGGGTAGCTCGGCTAGGGCGGAGTGCCGCTAGACGAAGAAAGGGTAGCTTGGCTAGGGCAGAGTGCCGCTAGACCAAGGAAAGGGTAGCTCGGCTAGGGCGGAGTGCCACTAGACCGGGAAATTGGTGTAGCTTGGCTAGGGCGGAGTGCCGCTATACCAAGAAAAGGGTGTAGCTTGGCTAGGGCGGAGTGCCGCTAGACCAAGGAAAGGGTGTAGCTTGGTTAGGGCGGAGTGCTGCTAGACCAAGAAAAAGGGTAGCTCGGCTAGGGCGAAGTGCCGCTAGACCAAGAAAAGGGTAGATTTTGCCCGATTACTCGGGGAATGTTGGTTGTGCTGTATGATACAGCTTCAAATGTCTTCCGTTGAGTGGCGAGAATTGGATTTCCCCTCGATGGTTAACAACCACGTAGGCCCCTCCTTCGTAGACCCTCTGTATCACATAAGGACCTTCCCAATTAGCATTCAGCTTTCCTTTTGGGTTGGACGCCATGACTTCTTTTTTCTTGACCATGACGAGGTCACCTTTCTTGAATTCTCATCCTCTTACGAGTTTGTTGAATGCAGTGGCCATGCGGGCCTGATACATTTGGATACTCTTCTGAGCTCGGAGGCGCTTCCCTTCCAATTCAGCCAGTTCTTCTAGTCTTCTTTCTGCATTGGTCTGTTCGCCACGGGCCAGGCCATATTGGACTGCCACTCTGAGTGACGGGACTTCCAGCTCTAGCGGAACCACTGCCTCTGAGCCGTATACCAGCGAGTATGGTGAGCACCCTGTAGGTGTCTTGAAGACAGTGCGGTATGCCCATAGAGCTTCGTACATTTTCTCCTCCCAGTCCTTCTTATTAGAACTGACGACCTTGGCCAGCAAGGTGCAGAGAGTCTTGTTAAAAGCTTCTGCCAATCCGTTTGCCTGTGGATTATAAGGAGTGGAGGTCCTCCATTCGATCTTATACTTCTCAGCAAGCCGATAGACCTTTTGATTTCTGAAATGACTTCCATTGTTGGATATTATTCGGCTGGGGATCCCGAACCGAAAGATAATGTTCTGTTTGATGAATCTGGCGACCAATTCACCAGTCACTTCTCATAATGCTATAGCCTCCGCCCATCGGGAGAAGTAATATGTTATGGCCAGTATATACTTATGTCCGGCCGAGGAAGTCGGCAGTGGCCCGACTACATCAGTTCCCCATTATACAAATGGCCAGCTGGGAACTGTAGGGTGCAGAGTCGTAGGAGGCCTTCTAGGCACAGTAGCATGCTCCTGGCATTTCTGGCATGATTTTGCAAATTTACAGCAGTCTTCAAACATGGTGGGCCAATAGTAGCCCAGCTTCTTGATTTCTATCTTCATCTTGGGACCAACCTGGTGGGCACCTGCTGTCCCAGCATGTGTTTCTTTCATCGCTTGCCAGGCTTCCTCAGTGGACAGACAGCGGAGTAGAATCTTCTTGCGTGCATCTGCCATTATTCGGAACAAAATTCCATTCCTGAGTTCATAAGAATCTTTGATTCTTAGGAGTTTCATCTTTTCTTCTCTTTTCTGCGGCAGTTGTTGGTGTAGAAACCACTGCAGCAAGTGTTGTCTCCAATCAGACGCTTGTTCTGTACTGATGGTGGCAACCTCGTCTCCTTCGGGGCACTCTTCTAGCATACTGGGGACTTGCCGTCGGTTCATAACGACAATGTTCAGTGTCTTATTTGGTGGGACTGCTAGTGAGCTGGCCAGCTTCGCCAGTGCATCAGCCTGGGCATTGTGTCCACGGCCCACATGCTTGAGCTCAATATGGTAGAATTTCGCCATGAGGCGCACAGCTTTTTGGTGGTAGGGATTCAGTTCTGGCTTCCGCACTTCGAACTCCCCTTGGATCTGTTTTATTATCAACATCGAATCCCCGAATACTTGAAGCATTTGGATACCCATGTTGAGGCTGATATATAGCCTGATTATCAGAGCTTCATACTCGGCCTCATTATTGGTGCAGGGCTTGTTTATAGAACAGGAAGTATGCACGACCTCCCCTTCTGGTGATTTCAGCATAATACCGGCTCCAGCCTGTATTCTGGTCTTTCCATCGGAGTCTGTCTCTGTTCTGGATGCTCCATCAAAGAATAGTTGCCACATAACTGACTGGGTCTGGCAGGCCTCGAGTGTCTCATCATTGGGTAACTCAGCCCCTAGCATATCATTTTCCGGCACAGGATGCTCTGCGAAGAAATCAGCCACGGCCTGTCCTTTTATCGCCCGCTGGGGTGTATAGGTAATATCGAATTCCATCAGGATCACTGCCCATTTGCCCAATCGGCCCTTCAGTACTGGCTGAGTCAATATGTATTTGAGCGGATCTGCTGCAGATATCAATCTGACTTCATGTGACAACATATAGTGTCGGAGCTTTTTGACAGCAAAGACTAGTGCCAAGCAGGTCTTTTCTATGTAGCTGTAGCTTTCTTCAGTTCTAATCAGCCTCCTACTTAGGTAGTACAAGGCTTGTTCTTTGCCTTCTTCATTTATCTGTGCCAGCATTGCCCCCAGGGAACAGTATGTGGCTGCGATGTATAGTATTAAGGGCCTGCCCTTAACGGGTGCCCCTAGCACCGGAGGGGTCTTGAGATATTCTTTCAGCTTCTCAAAGGCTTCCTGACAGCCATCGTCCCAGAGGAACGGCACATCTTTCATCATGAGCTTGTGAAAGGGGTGGCATCTTCCTGACAGATTTGATATAAATCGTCGGATATAGGCCAGACGCCCTTGCAGAGATCTCAGCTCGGACAGATTCCTTGGTGGAGGGAGCTCCTGGATAGCCTTAATCTTGGATGGGTCAATTTCAATGCCCCTATGATGGACAATAAACCCGAGGAATTTTCCACTGGACACGCCGAAGGCGCATTTCATGGGATTCATCTTGAGTTCATATTTGCGCAGCCTCTGGAATACTACCCTCAGGTCTTGCAAATGGTCTTCTCTTCTTTTAGTTTTTACTACCAAATCATCAATGTAGCACTCTACTTTCTTGAAGAGCAAATCATCCAAGATCTTGGTCATAGCTCTTTGGTAGGTAGCGCCAGCATTCTTAAGACCAAACGGCATCCTTTTGTAGTGGAATATCCATTTCGGGGTACGGAATGCAGTGTGCACTCTGTCTTCCTCAGCAATCCAGATTTGGTTGTATCCGGATGACCCATCCATAAATGATAGGGCCTCATGACCAGTAGTCGCATCGATCATCACTTCAGTGATTGGCACTGGGAAGTCATCTTTCGGGCAAGTCTTATTAAGGTCCCAGAAATCAACACATATTCTGATCTGCCCATTTTTCTTCTTTACGGGCACTATGTTTGCCAGCCATGTAGTATACTGATTCTCTTCAACAAAGCCTACATCAATCAGCTTGTCAACCTCTTTGTTAATCTGATTTATTAATTCAGGGCGCATTCTCCTGGAAGGCTGCTTTACAGGGCTAGCCTCTGGGTTTATTGCCAATCGGTGTGTGCCACATCAGAACTTAGTCCCGGCATTTCATCATATGTCCATGCAAAGCAGTCTCAGAATTCTTTCAAGAACTGTACATACTGCTCCCTGGCAGCTGGCTCCAGCAGTGCACTGAGGAATGTCGGCCTTGGCTCATCTGCGGTCCCCAGATTTATTTCCACAAGCTCATCGACGGTGGCCTGACCTCCATCTTCGACCTCGGGCGGGGCTTCTTGCAAGTCAATGAAGCCTCCCGGGATATAATCTTCTTCAGTTTCATGACCCTCTGTTTCATCATACTGGTCATCAGCGGGTGCTGGCTCATCATATACGGCCAATATTGTTGGATTCTGTTTAGTCTGCCCTGAGGACGTGACTGGTTCAGCAGGAAACTCAACAATGGAGTCTTCCGCCCTTAGAGGCTCTTCTGGTGCAGACTCCCTTGAGAGATCATCATCCTGTGGAGCCCGGACTTCTTTCAGGATGCGCTCAAACTCCAGGCATTCCCTCAGCTCTTTGGCTATTTGGTCTTCATCCGGGGTTCCCGTATCAAACTTTGCTTCAGCATGGAACAGATCCTCTTTGCAAGGTAGGTCTTCCCAGCACCAATCTTTCTTTGCTTCATCAGACGTCCCCGTCTCCGGCTGACTGTCTAGAGCTTCATTGTTCATTATGGATTGATAAATGATTTCTTCATCTTCCGAGGGGTACTTGTCATATCCCACCTCGGGAGGGTCTTCATGCTGGTAGGAGACAGAGATGACGTCCACCTCAGCTTCATAGTACTCTTGAAGGGTATAACCCAATCCCGGGTGCTGAGTGATCTTCCTCAGTTCTTTATTATCCCGAGGCGGATCCCATAGCTCCTTGAACGCCTTCTTCTGGGCAACAGGCTGCAATGACGGCATTCGCATCTTAGAGAACATCTGCGAAACCCGTTGGGTAGTATAATCCAAGCCTGTAATTGGCACAATCCGGTTTGCAGCCTCTTCAGGGACCATGCAGTCTTGATCATCGTCTTCGACTGACTCCCCGGTGTAGAATATGATAGGAGGCTCGCAGAAGCGAGGGACTTCTATAGTCTTCAGTGGTAGCACCATCTGGTACTCTAGGCTGGCGATGGGCTTGACTAAACCCTGCGGAACCTCCACCTGTGTGTACTTTTCTTTCATTTCTTCATAGATATCATCCGGGTGAATGCTAGGAGGGGTGATCCGAGCAAAGTCACCAGCATAAGAGATGTGAGATACCTCATGCTTCTTAATGTAGCCCCTTGGTGGTGGTGGAGACCAATTTCTTGCCTTCGTCACCGGCTTCTTCTAGTTGACCCCAGCCTCTTTCTCTTCACCCTTTTGCGACACCTCCGTGTAGTAGGATGCATCGAGCATATGGCACTCGAATACTTCGAAGGGATGCAGATCCGCAAACACCCTTTCTTCTTTTCCTTTGTGGCAGTATTTAATGCATTGATGTAGCGTGGATGGCACTATCTGATATTCGTGCAGCCACGGTCTCCCCAGCAGGGCCTTATATGTGGTGTTGGAGTCGATTACATAGAATCGTACCACGGTAGTGAGATCCCCCAATGTGAGGTTAAAATCAGCCACCCCAAGGGGCGTCTCACATTTCTGGTTGAATCCCGCAATTTTCATGTCTCTGACCTTGGTAAGCTGCAGATCAAAGTAATATTTTTGGTAGATGCGGTATGGGAGAATGTTCACGGCAGCCCCGGATTTATCAATATCCTGCTCAGTGGCTGACAGTTAAGGGAGCCCCTCATATACAGCGGTCTGTTATGGCAGGAATTCGGAATCAGCATGTCATCCTCTGTGAATGTAACTGACGGCCCAGAATTCACTTCTGTCAAGAGTGCTTCATATTGTGCCGGCGACTGCAAGGCATCAACAATTGCTTGGCGAGCCTCTTCACTCAGAGAGAGAATCTCCCAGATGGAGAATCTGGTAGGGAGCTTCTTTAGTATTTTCATGATCCGGCTGCCCACCCTGACATTAGACAGTCTCATTTCTTCCGCCCATCGGGGTTTTGGAGGTTCATGTGGTGCCCGTGGCCTCTGCTGCCCAGTGCTGGTTTCATCCTCTGGACTGATTTCTTGGGGGGCTTCTTCTATAGCAACGGCCCCTGGTGCCATCAGAGGGTTATCCCCTTATTTCTCATTCTGCTTGTAGGCTACAGACGCCGATTGCTGAGGTCTCTTGCCTTTATCTGGCCCAACCTGCATCAACTGCCTATTTTCTAGACTAGACAGAAATTCCAGAAATGTTGGAGTTTGACCTCCTTTCTTCTTTTCTTGGTACAAGCCGGCAGGGGGAGGAACCTGGACACCTCGTACCTCCGGTTCGGGAATCTGGTAGGGCTGTTCCCCTCTGAACATAATGTTATGATTAGCTGGTGGTGGGCGCCCCCACCTTCTTCCGGAGCGTGTTGCATGTGCTGAGGTTGAGGCCTCGGCATGGTTGGCTTCTAGCGGGGCATTTGATGTTTCATCCTCATCATTCTCCCCGGGCGAGGTAAAGAGTGCCGACAGGGTGTTACATTGTACTGTCACGACCCTCTTTCCCTTCTTGGACTTGGGCCGTCTCTTCTTTTTCTGGGAATTTGGCCTTATTGGCCCCTGCCCCCAGAAGGGTTCAGTCTCAGCCTTTTCTTGTTCTGCCTCTGACTGCTCTTTAATTTTCAATTCTTCGAGCTGTTCCCAGAGTATACAGTCTTTCACCAGCAGGTGCCCGAGCTTTTTCTGTTCATATTCATCGAGCCCATTAATATACTACTGTAAACGCCTGGCTGCAGGACTTACTTCCTTATATGCAGGTAGGGGGACTTGTCTTCTCCGGTTATGAGTGGGGATCCGGATGACTAGCCCTGTCTCAGCTGTGCGCCATACTGGCTTTACTGGAGGCAGTTCAGGTCTTGATGTGACACCGCGGATAACTGCTCCATTGGTATTGGCTGCGGGAGCCTTCTTTCTGTTCTTTATGGGTTTCATCTGCCATCCTTCCTGATCCTTCAGTGGGGTGAGGAAGCAAGCTTCATAAGTATGCCTGGTACATTCTTCAACGGCCTCCTTAGGCAGCTGCTGGTAGATTGAAATCATATTGGCGGCCATTTTTAATGCCGGAGGCTCATGTGGACGAGGTGGCTCTACCTGGTAATCTCCCAGCTGTAGCTCGCCCTTTTTGACCATGCCTTCCATAATATCTTTGAAGACGTAGCAATCTTCAATTGCGTGCCCCAGCGCACGGTGATATGGACAGAACAGCGGATCACCTTTCTTTGTCGCGTCATCGGGTCTCTTTGGTTCAGGCAATGTTACCTTGTTGAACTTGTATGCCCAGTTGAATAGTGCGGCTGTCTTATCTTTCGGGAAAGAGTATGGCTTTCTCATTTTGTTTCTCAGAGAGACCTTATCTTTTCTTTCTACTGTGTCTACTGGCGGGGGAGCTTCATCTGCCCCCTTCTTCCCTTTCTGTTGCTCGAAGGTTCTGAAATTGACGGTGTTGGCCTCAGAGTGCGATGGTCGTCGATCATTAGATTTCCCTTTCGGCACAGTTGGAGCATTGGCCGTCGGACGCTTAGACAGGAACGTCTCGACCTCCACCACTATATTGTTCAGCCGGTCAAATGTTCTGACATCTGCACCAATCATCTTTTCCAGTACCTCTCTCCTGAGGCTCTGCTTACATATTTGCACTGCATCTTCTTGATGAGGAGGTCGTCTGCATCTCATAGCTAAGTTCCTCCACCTTTTGATGTAGTCCAGTGCTGTTTCATCTTGCTTTTGCCTGGTTGCATATAGTTCTGCTATTGTAATCTCTCTTTCCGTGACGTGAAATCTGTCGCGGAACTTTCTTTGCATATCAGGCCAATCGGTCACTGACCCAGTCGGCAGGCTTGAATACCATTCAAAGGCTATCCCGGTGAGGGATGAGCCAAAGAACTTAAGCAGATAAGCTTCATCAGCTGCCAAGTCACCCATGATTGTGGTGTAGTAAGCTATGTGCTCCCTGGGAGAGCCCTGGCCATTAAAATTTTCAAACTTCGGCGGCTTACTGACGCCTGGAGGTAGTCTCTTAGCAGCATACTGGGGAGGATATGGTACCTTGTACACATCGTAGGTACTAGCATCATCACCAGTCTTTTCAGACAACTTCATCTCCACAATCTTTTCAATCATCAGCTTCTGGGCTATGGCTGGATCTATGTTTTCCGGGAAGAAGTGAGCTTGTTGCTGACTGTAAGGAGTTGTCATCACAGTTGCGCGCAAGGCCGGCGCGGCAGGCTGCGTCTGAGATACAGAGGGCTGAGCTACCGTCTGCTGCAGAACGGGTTGGCTCGGTGTTTTGCCTTTATCAGTCGGGAGAGGATTAGCTGGGATAGCCATTTCTGTTGAGCTGACAGTCTGCCCCACAGGCTCGGCTTGCTTGGAGACCGGTGTAACTTCATGCCTCTCACTTAGCTGTCTTCTGAGAGCATTGATCTCTTGTTGATATCTTCTAAACATCATCTGGATCATGGGATCCAGGGTTGACGGGATCTGTAGATCTTCTGAAGTCCCTTCAGCATCATCGACGAAGGGATTATCTTCATCTTCCGCTGTCACCACATTAACTGTCATAGTGGTGATCTTGCAGGCTTTATTATTAGTCTTCATCTTATCTTTTGCCGCCTGGCCTGTTCTTGTGACGGGGCCTGGTCTGGTTGCTAGTCTGAGCAGTTCATCTGGCTGTGTTGGCAACATATCCTGCCCTCTGACAAGCCCGGCCATATTGCAGGCAAAGATCTGCATCTTTTCCCTCTGCCTGTAGACTTTCCTTCTCACCTGATCGGGGTATTTGAGTCGGTCAAAGACTGATATTATTTCTCTATCTTCTTCCCTGTGCAGGTCTTCTTTCCCATATCCGGCTCTGTGGCCTTCTTCATAGTCATTGGAATCGGAGGAGGAGACTCCGAGCATCACTTTTTGAAGGGTTTCTTCCTCTTCTTCATCCATGGTGCCCAAGGCACGGGATAATCTTTGCTGCCCGAGGGCGGAGTTCCCCAGGTAGTGAAAGTAGTCTTGAGCCACTTGTTTCATCTCCTCTCGATTGTGCCTTCGTGGTTCTGGTTGGAGCATTAATCTTTCCTGGCTCTTCTGCTGATAAGCCAGTCTCCCCACCTGAGTAGTCAGGTGCTCGGCTTTGCAGTATTTGAATATATCGGCCTGTCTGGCGCAGGCTCTTGGTCTTCTTAGAGTGACAGCAGCGACTGGTTCGCTTATTCTCATTTCCTCTTCCTCCCTGAACCTTCTACTCCCATCCTGGCAGTAGTTGGCAGTAGCAGCATAATTCTTTCTTTCCCACCTTTTGCCCTCAGCCATGGGGTGGGTGACCGTTAGGTCTTCCTTCTGCTCATATCTTCTGCCCCTCATCCTGGGGCGAATAGTAGTCAGATTCCTCCCTTCATTCCCTTTCTCATCTCTCCTACCCCGAGCCCTGGGGTGAACAGCAACAGCATTTCTTATGTCTCTTCCTTCTTCTCTTCTGCTTCCTGCCCTGAAGCGGGCAACAGTGGTATCAACAATGTTTTCTTCCTCTCGAGCTGGGACCCAGCTCTGGATTTTCTTCGGCCGCTAGATCTGCCTGAACTTGGGCGGCTTCGGCGCCAGTGGCCTTCTATCCTCCTCTTTCATGTCGACCCTCCTGGCGGCTAGTACCCGGAACCTGTTGGTAGTAGGCACCGTCGGGACGATCACGTCTGGCTTGACCGCCCTTGGGCAACCACTGAGGTTTACCCGGACATCTCCAATCAGCATTGTCTTTCCTGAGTTGGATATCCGACGACCCGCAGCAGTGGATCGGGCTCTCCTGTCGGATCTCCTCCTTCTTCCAGCAGCAGAGGATGTGCCCCTTTTTGCCTCGTGATGGACGAAGCAGGCCACGACCTCAGGAGTATCCTGCATCACCTGGCTCATTTTGGGGTTGGTAGCTTGCGTCAATGTCTCGACAACAGTCTTTTGCTCCTGGTTGTCAATCTCGAGCAAGTCAGTGAAGATGAGGCCCAGGCAGTTGGGCATCCCGACAACAGGCGGCATCGATCCGAACGAAAGAGGTACCGCTAGGTAGCCCTCTCGAACATGTACATCGACCGCTTGTTGATCAAAGCGTACAGACATGATTCCAGCCGTCATCGTAGCTTCCTGAAAATAGAGAAAGCACGGAATCAGAAATTTGAGGGGGGGCCCACTGGGCCTCCTATCTTGGCGTAGAGATGAAGGGAGACTAAGTCCCACCGGGCGTGCCAGACTTGTGGACACGGGATTTTTATTATACTTTATTATTATTATTTATTTATTCATTTTGTTTAGTTTGTTAGGCGTGCCAGTCACATGTGTGACGATTTCATTGTGCGCTCGACTTGACTTGGTTAGTCGATTGTGAAGTCCGAGTCGGGACCAAAAGTCCGCCATACCATAAAGGCTATGACGTTAATTACGCTCTTTCTAAGAAGGACAACCCTTGATTAAACGCCAAAATAGGAGGCCACTCGGAGTGATAATAAAAGAAAAATAACAGTGCGTGATATTGAAGATATTATTATTCTGAGAAGGTAATTGAGCGAACGATAGTTTATTAAATCAGCATGACCCCCCCCCCTTTGTGTAGGTCGTGCCGGGTGGAGATAGGACACCGTCCACGCAGCGGCGGGGCAGAGCCTGGACAGTCATCGGGGACATATCCCCTTTCATGTTCCTCATCCAGCCAAAGGCCTCGCAGTATTCATATTCCCCGAAAAATCGAGCCAGACGGGAGGTGTATGATGGGCACTTCCCGGGACTTATCGGGGTTAAAACATCTATCGACATTTCGGCAGCATCTCCCCGTAATCTGGATCATGCCCAGGGGGGAATAGGCTATCACCCACGGAGTGCCGGGATGAAAGCCGAGAAAAGGAGGGAGCAAACCCCCCACATTGTACATGTATGCCCTGGGGCAATGTTCGATTCTTCCCTTATAGGAGCCGGTGACACTCGTGCAATGGCTGAGCTCACCTTAGCTAAAGGGGTTGCTCATAAACCCGGTACGGATCAGTGGAGAATAAGGGAGTCTGACTCCCTTTGATTTTATCCTCGGGACAGTTCTGGTGACTCATAGACATCCTCAGGTGAGTTTAATAGAGACGTCGGAGGCTCATTGGGTGACAGGGCAGCCTCTCGGTACGGGTTTGAATGGGTATATGAGTTCCTGGCGTGAAGACCACCGCGCCGAGAAGGGTTCTTTGCAAGGCACTATTTGGGGCGCCGGGAAGCTGGCGTTAGTGGAGTTCTCGGCGCAGACAAGCAGGAAAGCAAAGGGGTCTTACGGCGCCAGGGCAGAAGGGTGAAGGTGTTAGGCTCCTGGCGCAGGCAAGGAGGCCAAATAATTAGGGATCTCGGCGCCAGGAGGATGCCAGAGGGTGAGGGTTCTTAGCAGGTTCAACATGGAAGGTTCCCGGCGTGACGGGGAAAAGGCCAGGAAGTAGGCTCTCGGCGCAAGGGCCAAATGGCCAAAGGGGGTTGTCGGCGTGAAGAGGAATCGCTCAAGGGGGGTTCCCGGCGCGCAGGGGAGAAGTCCAGCTTCCCTGCGCGATGGCAAAGCAGCCAGGGGTGATTCTCGGCGCGGCGGGGAAGAGGCCAGGGAGTAGACTTCCCGGCGCGATGGCAAAGCAACCAGGGGGGTTTCCCGGCGTGGCCAAGATGCAGAGGTTCCCGGTGCGGAGGTCAGAAGGCCAGGACAGTTCTCGGCACCTGAAGGATAGCGCCGAGAGCTGTTCATCTGATTTACTGTATGCGGGCCCGAGAGGTGTGAGGGCGCCGGGATGAGAAACAGAGCTTTACGGTACCCTGTTCTTGGGTCTGTTGAGGATTCAGGGATTTTCTTGGTGATTCAGGCCAAGATAGACGGGCCTTGGGAAATCAAAGAGCTCAATTCATCAGACTACAACTGACTTTGGCTTGGATTTCAAAGGGAAGGCCGGAGGCGGAGAGTGATTTGGGGGAAACACGGTTTAGGGTATCTCTGTCACCAGTGTTCCTGATGATCCGTGAGGATGATTTTGGTATACTCTTCATCATCTGGGGGCCAAGAGATGACTGTCTCTGGCCCCGGGGATGACTTCGGCAAAGCCGATGAGCATGAATGCAACATCTAAAACCGAGCGGCTGTTGCTATGTATCTATGCTTTGCTTCAGAGGCCAAGGAAATAGTCTGTCCCTGGCTCGGAAGCAAGCATGAGGAGCGTTCGAGAAACGAGCGAATAAACAGGCGATCGATCGAACTGGGGGGGGGGATAGCATGCTATTGAGTCTTAAGAAGAAACAGAAAACATGGGGAGATAGCAATAGGGTTTCGGAGAAATAGACAGCAGGCCTCAACGGGAGCCTATAGTTTTCATTTATTCGAACATCACGATTACACTCGCACATCAGGGGCAATACATAAAAGAAGGTATAGGCAGACTATGCCTTGCCCTAGCAGAGTAAAATCGGCTGTGATATCACAGCATACATCAAAAGGGGGAAGAGACAGAAGCAATCGAAAATTAAAATAATGAACTACAGAAAATGGGGAGGGTAGGGCGGAGCATTGACTCCTCTCCCTCCCCGTTGCCCACCTTCGATCAGGCTTCGAGACTCCTTTCTTCTTTTTCCCTTCCGCCTCTTCCTATCTCGGATCAGATTGCAGGCTCCACTCTCCTCTCCTTGTTTTTGTTTGTGACTATCTGTTCAGGCTCTCTGTTCTTTTTTTTTTCTTTCTTCGAATGAGGGGATTTTATATCCCTCGTTGGTGTCCTCTCGGCAAGCTCGTCCCGGCGCGCCTCAATTGTAGGCAGAGCTCCCGGCGCGTGGGACTCAAGCTTCTCGGCGCCGCTTTTGGGCTTCGACAAGGGGATCCCGACGCCACTTTTATAGGCCCATTTAGGGCTTTTAAGACCTCACATAGACTTTGACCTTTATTGGTCCTTCAAATGTATCAGAACCCGAGAAGGCCCTCCACTGGTGACACAGCTTCTATTGAGATCATTCATAGATTTTCCTCAGTCGGTAGACTGGGGTTTCATCAGCATTGCCATCTGAATGACGACAAAGTCGGACATCATCTCATCGGTATCGTCACATGAATGGTGACAAGACCGGACATCAGCTTTAGCCTGAAAAGACTTCAGCCAGGTGACTGCTATTTCATCAGTGCCGTCGTCTGACTGACAATGGCATCGGACATCAGCTTGGCCCGGGAAAAGGCTTCAGCCGGGTAGATGGTTGACGAACTTCGTCATTGATCTTTCACTATTGGTCTGATCTTCCTTTCAATTCTGTTTCTGCCCTTGCTCATTTTCAAGGTGTCAACAGCGACATGCCCTTTTGGCCCTCCTCCGGCACACCTTTTGAGCCCGCCAGTGGCACGTCAACGGCCGAATGACGTGATGCCCATGCCCTATGGATCATTGGCACGCAATGGGACTTGCTGAGGTGTCACCTGGGGAGAGGGCCACGCTGCCTACTCCTCCTGCCACCCAGGACAAGGGAGTCAACTCCCATTAAATGCCCTCCGGAGGCTTCCTGCCTTGGGACGCTCCCGCTGCCCGGGGTATAAAACCCCTCTTCGCTGCGAACAAAAGAGAGGAGAGGCAGATACACACAGGGACACCCACACGCAGACAGAGAAGAGGAGAAGAGAAGAAGAGAAGAAGAAGGAGAAGAGAAGAAGAAGAAGACGAGGGGAGGCTCTGCCTCCCCCTCTTGCTGTTCCGCCCACCGCCGTCCCCGCGAAGAGCAGAAGAAGAAGCAGAAGAAGAGAAGAAGGAGAGGGGAGGCTCCGGCTCCCCCGTTGCTATCCCGTCCACCACCACCGGTGTGAAGAGAGAGAGAGAAGGAGGGTGAGTGAAGAGAGAGAGTGAGGACCGGGAGGGGAGGAGTCCCTGCTCCCCCCCCCATTATATCTTCTTTCTTTCTTTCTTTGTCCCCCTTGTGTTCTTTCCCGTCGCCATGTATTAGCTCCCTCGGGACACTCTCTTTGTGATAATAAAAGTAGGAGGCTTGCAAGTATTTCTCTTGAACGTCTTTCTAAAGCGTTTCTTCCGTGTTTGCATCCTTCGGTGTTTCACGCCCTCCCCCTTTCCCTTTCTCCTTTTGTTAGGGTTTGCTTCCTCCAGGGCATTTTTGCCTTGCTTCCTCCTTCGCCGGCACGCCTTCTTCAGCGGCACGCCCTAGCCAAGCCCTTCGCCGGCACGCCCTTACGGGCCTTCACCGGTACGCTCTCCCAGCCCTTCCCCGGTGCGCCTTGGAGCCCCTTCGCCGGCACACCCCAATCGCTCCTTCCCCGGTGCGCCTGGGAACCCCCTTCGCCGGCACGCCCCTACGGGCCTTCCCCGGCACGCCCAGGCCACTCTTCACATTCCCAACCTCTTCAGCCCGGCACACTTCCCAGCTGCTCCTGGAGAGGTCCCCTGCCTACGGTTGCCTCCGAGTTTTCCGGAGTTTTATTAAAGGTGTTGCCGCTCTCGGGCGCCCACCTCCAGTTGTCGGGTTCCGCCACTCCATGTGGGCGTGTTCCCTATATCTCCCTTACACTCGGGTCAAGGGGAGATGCTGCCGAATTTTTGTTAGAAACGATAACATATTAAAAGGATAAGAGGAAGCAACAAACAAATGGAACGACCACACGTTAAAAAAGACTAAAAGAAAGCAACAAGCAAATAAAAAGAACAACGGTAAAATACTTTAACCGAGGCAAGGGAACCGTAATCAACTCAAAGAGAGCAGAATCAAATAACGACTAAGTAACTCGAACATCCGTCCTCAGGAGAGAAAGAATGGAAGATAATCAAGAGAAAGAGAGAAGAAACCCATGCAAACTTAATAAAAATCAGAACAGAAGAAAAGAAAAGCCTTAAAAGAAACGGAGGAGGAGTGGGCTCCCCATGCCCTTCGCCGGTACGCTCCTATTGTCTCCCTGATCCGGCACACCTTTCTAGCCATCCTTCGCCGGCACATGCCTCATGGCCCTTCGCCGGCACACCCGCTTAGCCCTTCAGCGGTACGCCTTCTACCCCCTTTCGCCGACACACCCTTCAGCCCTTCAACGGCACGCTCCTGCTTCAACCTTCAGTGGCACACTCACCCTTTTAACCCTCCAGCGGTACACCCCCTGGCCCTCAGCGGCACACTCCTTTGACCCTCCAGCGGTACACCCCTGGCCCTCAGCGGCACACCCTTTTAACCCTCCAGCGGTACACCCCCTGGCCCCCAGCGGCACACTCCCTTGGCCCTCAGCGGCACACTCCCTTATCCCTCTAGCGGCACACTACTTTAGCCCTCAGCGGCACACTCCCTTGGCCCTCCAGCGGCGCACTCCCATGACCCAGCGGTACACCTGAAATAATGATATTAATAAAGATAATAAGCTAAAAGAAAACATAATAAATAAACAAATAATGATACAAAACTTAAATAATGAAAATAATAACAAACTCAAAATAAAATAGAGAAATAATAGCAAACAATAATGTTAAATAACAATAATAAATGATAATAAATTCAAAAAGGTGAATAAATAAATAAGAATGATAAAGAAATAAGCAATAATAATAATAAGGTTAAAAGAAATAATAATAACGATAAATGGACAAATAAATAATAACCAAAATAAATAAATAATAATAACAAACTTAACAAAAAATGACAAGCAAATGAATGATAATAAAACGAACAAAAATAATAACAAACCGAATAATAACAATAGTAAATGAATAAATCACAAGAAAAATGAATAAATAGTAATAAAGAATTCACTCAAAGATATATATATAAATTAATAAATGATAATGATAACATTTCTTAAATAATAATAAAACAATGGGATCCGCTTCGCAGCCCCGTCTCTCCCGTGACCCGGTGCCGAAGGAACAACAATACCGCCCTTGCGAGTTGGGCCTGAGTCTAGGGAATTATCCTGAAATGGCCATGGCCTGACCTCGCCTTGGGCTGACATTCCGATTAAACCGGACTCATTTCTCCGGCCGGATCCCTTCCGAGCCGCTACAAAAATTGTCGCACGTTCGGCAGACATTTGAACGGATTCACCTCGGTTCCCGCCGCGTTCTTATTACGGACCTACGTCCGAACATGAAAAGGCCCGTGAGCGACCTGCATAGCCGGTGGCTCCTACCCCGATATGGTTGTGAGCCGGCATTGCTCCGGGCCAATAGCTCATCAATTCTGACCCGTTCCTATCGGGATTCATTCCCGCCCTTTCATCGAAATTGCCGTAAACTCGGCATACATTTGTACGGGGTTGTTTCCGCCCGCGTCGCACTTTCGATATGGGCCCTTGCCCAAACATGAAAAGGTCGGCAAGTGACCGACGGAATCCGAATTAGAACGAGACGGCTCTCGCCACCCCCGGACTCCTTCCATGGGAATATCAATAAGACCTCCGTGGGCCACACTCAGACCTCGGGCCTGTCCCGATCATGGTCATCGTCTGGCTCATATCCTCGGTCTACAGCCTGCTCCTTTCGAACACGTTTTCGATTCTGGAGTCTAGTCCCGGGACTCTCCCCCGTTTCCCTCCGACACCGGAAATGTTAATGATGCCCGCGCAAGCCCCATTCGGACCACGGGAGGCGCCCCCAATATGGTCCTGACTCGATCTCGTACCGGGCCAATAGATTCGCTGGTTTCCAGCTACAATAACCGAGATTCAACCGAATGTTTTCAGTGTCTCGGAATAATAAACTTGACGTATCCTGGCATGCATATGTTCCAGGTCCTCCTGCGATGATTACAATATTCTTAAGCTGGACTCTCGTCCGAATATTAAATGGTCTCTCGAATGACCGACATGTTTCGAACGCCCGCTTCTCCGGACACAGGGCTTTTCAGCCGATTCAAGGGATATTCCCTCGTTGCCCCTTAGCACCGGAAATACTAATGTCGCTCACGCAAGTCTTGTTTCGACCGCGGGGGGCCCACCGCAGTATGGTCGCAGCTTGCTCTTGCACCGGGCCAACAGATTTACCGATTTCCGACCGCTCTAACCGAGGTTTAGCCGAATGTTTTCCGTTCTTATGAACAATAAATTGCCATATCCTGGCATACATATGCTCCGGTCTTCCCATGACGATCGCACTCTTCCCGAGACGGACACTCGTCCGAACATTAAATGGTCAGCGCATGACCGACATGATCCCAAATGGTTTTCTTCCCGCCTGCGCGCGAGGATTTCAATACCTCGTAATAGATCTTTCATGCAATTAAATTCTTGGACATGAGGCCCTGAATCTCGGCGATTAATCAAGGGTGTTCCCTCGTACGGGAGATGTAAATGACGTCGTGACCTTTATGGCGCGGCGGGTTTTGGTCCCGACACGAACCACACAATCGTCTGACGAAGTCAGATCGAGCGCACCATGGGCTCTTCGGAGCCCGAATAAATTGTTACTTCGGTGACTGGCACGTCCACGCACTTAATAAACGAATAAACTAACGAGAGAACAATAAGTAAAAAAAAGTGCGTCCACAATTCTGGCACGCCCGGTGGGACCTAAACTACCCTTCATCTCTTCGTCGGGATTCAGGGCCTCATGGCCCCCTAATAAATGATGTTTGCCTGCGTTGATGAATTGTAGGTGCTGTCTTCGCCAGCCCTATGGAGAGAAAATCCAGACTCGATGCAGCTGCCTTCGCTGTCTCGAGGACGCTGCTTCGGAGCATATTTAGCTTCCAGGAATCATGGGGGCTGTCAAAAAAAAGAGAAGAGAAAGACAAGAGAAGGGAGGGGAAACCAAGCCCTTCGCTTCCCTCAAGAAGAAAGAAAAGAAAAGAAGGAAAGAAGAAAGGAAGAAAAGAAGAAAAGAAGAAGAGAAGAAAAAAAAAGAGGAAAGAAAGAAGCAAAAAAAAAGAGAAGGGAAAGAAATGGCAAGAAAGGGTTGTACGGCCACGTCCGTCGAGACCCGTGCTGAACGAAGATTACCACTGTGGGGTTGATGCGGTGGAGCGAACCACTTATCCCCTCCCTGAGGGGGTGAGCGCTCTCCTGCACCTCCACCCTGGTCAATCATACAAAAAAGAAGAGAAGAGAAGAAAAAAAAAGGGGGAGAAAGAAGAAAAGAAGAAAAGTCAGCCAGCATCGCCGACCAGAAGAGCAAGAAGAAACCCAGCATCCCGCCCGACTCTAGGAGGCTCCGAGTGCGCAGTGCAATGACCCGGCCCGTTCCTCCTTCCTGTTGCCTCCATCCGGCACCAAACGGCCCCGAGTGGTTGTTAAAAGACCCAGCGTGCCACGATCGTAGCTTGGCAAATGGTTGCCCGCTGTGGGAATGCTTTATAGCAACAAGGCCAAGCATGGCCGCCACTCTCGAAGAGAGCATGCACATACCCCGCCATGGGGGATAAGAAGAGGAGATATACCCCGCCATAGGGGCATAAGAGGAAAAAAAAATATACACCCTGATCTAGGGGCATATGAAGAGATTCTATCCCACTTTGGGGGCACGACAGACAACAAAGCTACACCCCGGCTCAGGGGTCTTTAAAGAAGAAATGTACCCCGCTTAGGGGCACAGAAGTGAAGAGGCATACCCCCGACCTAGGGGGCAGATGAAGAAAAGCTACACCCCCACTCTGGGGGAGGGGCACATGAAGAGAAACATACCCCGCCTTGGGGGCATAAGAAGCAACATAGTTTCACCCCAATCTAGGGGCATAAAGAGCAAAAGAACACACCCCGACTTAGGGGCATATGAAGAGAAGCATACCCCGCTCTGGGGCATAAGAAGCAGAACCCACACCCCGGCTTAGGGGCATTCGAGGAAGAAATATACCCCGGTATGGGGGCACATGAAGCATGCCTCCACCTCATCATGAGGGCATAAGAAGCAAAGACCATACCCCGCCATGGGGAATAAGAAGCAAGAATCCGTCCCGACTGAGGGGCACACAAAGCAAAAGCTACACCTCGGCTTCGGGGCATTTGAAGAAGAATCCGCCCCGACCTGGGGACGTAAGAAGAAATAGAGCTGCACCCCGGCTTAGGGGTATTTGAAGGGGAAGTACACCCCGATATGGGGGCACCTGAAGCAAAAGACATACCCTGCCATGGGGACATAAGAAGAAAAGAATTCACCCCGGCCTAGACACACACAAAAAGAGAAACTCGCCCTGGCTTAGGGGTATATGAAGAAGGAACGTACCCCGACCTGGGGGCATAAGAAACAAAATCACGCCCCATGCTAGGGGCATATGGAGAGGAATGCACCTCACCCTGAGGGGCGCAAAAAGTATAAGGACACACCCTGGCATAGGGGCATATGAAGAAGAAACATACCACGCCTGGGGGCATAGAAGTCATGAAGAACACGCCCCGGCTTAAGGGCATTTGAAGAAGTCACATCCCACCTCGGGAGCACAAGAAGCAGCAAGAATACACCTCGGCTTCGGGGTATTTGAAGAAGAAATATACCCCGCCTGGGGGCATAGAAGCTATAAAGAATACGCCCCGGCTCAGGGGCATTTGAAGAAGCTACGTCCCGCCTTGGGGGCATAAGGAGAGAAGAATACGCCCCGACCTTGGGGCATTCGGAGAAGGAATACATCCCGGCCTCGGGGTCCATGAAGTAACATATATCCTCCCCCGGGGGGCATCTGAAGCAGAACACACAATATTCCCCGGCTTAGGGGAGCACGTGAAGAAAAAGAATACACCCCGATGCGGGAGCACATAAGTATAAGAAGAAGAGACTGCCCGGGTCATGAGAAAAAAGTAGAGTTGCACCCCGGCTTAGGGGGCATATGAAGAGAAGTGCACCCCACCTTGGGGCATAAGAGGTAGGAGAATCAACCCCGACTCAAGGGTAACTGAAGAGAACTCCACCCCGGCCTGGGGTCATGAGGAGAAGCAAAATATACCCCGTCTTGGGAGCATATGAAGCCAAGAATCACACCCCCGTCCCGGGGGTATTTGAAGAAGAAGCCCACCTCGCCTCCAGGGCCTAGAAGCTATAAAGAGCACGCCCTGACTCAGGGGCATGCGAAGAAGAAGAACTCACCCCGCCTCGGGTGCACAAGAAGCCAAGCTCATCCCGCAGGGGGGGCATGTGAGACACAGCTACGCCCCGACTCAGGGGCACTCGAAGAGAAGTACACTCCACCTTTGAGGTGCAAAAAGCAACATACACCCCACCTCTGGGGGCACAAGAAGCAGAACATACCCCACCTTGGGGGCATATGAAGCCAAGAAACACACCCCCGTCCCGGGGGTATTTGAAGAAGAAGCATACCCCGCCAGGGGACATAGAAGCCATGAAGGATACGCTCCGGTTTAGGGGTACTTGAAGAAGCTACACCCCGCCATGGGGACATGAGAAGAAAAGAGAATTCACCCCGGCTTAGGGACCTTTGAAGGAGCATACCCCAGGCTCGGAGTCCATGAAGCAACATTAACCCCCCCGGGGGGGGCATCTGAAGCAGAACAAACAACATCCCCCGGCTTAGGGAAGCATATGAAGAGAGGAATACACCCCGATGTGGGGGCACGTAAACAAAGAAGAAGAATTCACCCTGCCTCGGGTGCATAAAAAGCAAGAACTACACCCCGCATCAAAAGCAGTAATACACCCCACCTTGGGAGCACAAGAAGCAAACATTCCCCCCGGATTGTCTGGGAAGAAGAAAAGAATTCACCTCGGCCTGGGGACACTTGAAGAAAGAAGCACATCCCGCCACGGGGGCACATGAAGAGAACCCCTCCCGCCTTGGGAGTATAAGAAAGAGAAGAATACACCCTAGTCTGGGGGCTCTTGAAGAAATAACACACCCCCTCCATGGGAGACAAAGCTACACCCCACCCGGGAACACATGCAGAGCATCCACCCCGCTCAGGGGACATAAAAAATACACTCCGCCCCTGGCGCATAAGAAACAGAAGCATTTACCCTGACTCGGGGCACAGAAACGAAGAGACATACATCCCGATCTGGGAGCATAAGAAGAAAGATATACTCCGCCCAAGCGGCATTTGAAGAAACAACATACCCTGCTTCGGGGGCACAGAAGCCGTAAAGAGATGCACCCCGGCCTCAGGGGGGCATAAGAAGCAAGAGATACAGCCCCGTGCCGGGGACATATGAAGAGAAGCACTCCTCCGCCTTCAGGGGTAGAAAGAGAGCAGAATTCGCCCCCGCTATGGGGGGGTATAAGAAACAAAAGACACGCCCCGTACCAGGGGCATATGAAGAAGAAACATACCCCACCTGGGGGCATAGAAGCCGTGAAGAGTATACCCCGGCTTAGGGGGGCATTTGAAGAGAGCTACACCCTGTACCAGGGGCATATGAAGAAGAAGCATACCTCGCCTCGAGGGCCTAGAAGCTATAAAGAACACGCCCCGGCTCAGGGGCATATGAAGAGAAGTCCACCCTGGCTTAGGGGCATATGAAGAAGAAACATACCCCACCTAGGGGCATAGAAGCCGTGAAGAGTATACCCCACCATGGGGGCATTTGAAGAGAGCTACACCCTGCCTCGGGGGCAAAAAAAAAAAAACACACCCTGGTCTGGGGACATAGAAGCAAAAAAAATACACCCCGCCTGGGGGCACAGAAGCAAAGAGGCAAAACACACCCCTCAGGGGGGGATGCACACCAAACGAAGCTACACCCCAACCTGGGGGCACATTAAGAGAAATACACTCCAACACGGAAGCGTTAATGAGAAAAGAAGAGCAGAAAAGAAAGAAAAAAGGGGCACATGAGGCAGACGTGGTCTTCGAGCCCGCCTCATCCCATAAAAGAAGAAAAAAAGAGTCATGAGGCAGACGTGGTCTTCGAGCCCCCCTCATCACACAAAAGAAAATAAGAAGAGGAAGAAAAGACACATGAGGCAGTCGTGGTCCCTGGACCCGTCTCTTCATACAAAAGAAGAAGAGCAGAACCAAAAGAAGACACATGAGGCAGACGTGGTCTTCGAGCCCGCCTCATCACACAAAAGAAGAGAAGAAAAGAAAGAAATGATCACGAGGCAAACATGGTCCTTGCACCTGCCTCTCCATAAAAGAAGAAGAGAAGAAAAAAAAAAGAGCGATCACGAGGCGAACATGGTCTCTGCACCTGCCTCTCCATAAAAGAAGAAGAGAAGAACAAAAAAAAAGGAGCAATCATGGGGCGAATATGGTCTCTGCACCTGCCCCTCTACAAAAGAAGAAGAGAAGAGGAAAAAAAAGAGAGACATGAGGCGAACATGGTCTCTGCACCTGCCTCTCCATAAAAGAAGAAGAGAAGAAAGAAAAAAGAGTGGTCATGAGGCGAACATGGTCTTTGCACCTGTCTCTCCATAAAAGAAGAAGAGAAGAAGAAACAGAGCAATTTTGAGGTAGGCGCGGTCTTTGCACCCGCCTCTCTACACAAAAGAAGAAGAGAAGAAAAGAAAGAAATGATCATAAGGCAAACATGGTCTTTGCGCCTGCCTCTACAAAAGAAGAAGAGAAGAAGAAAAAGAGTAATCATGGGGCGAACATGGTCTCTGCACCTGCCTCTCTACAAAAGAAGAAGAGAAGAAACAAAAAGAGACGTGAGGCGAATATGGTCTCTGCACCTGCCTCTCCATAAAATAAGAAGAGAAGAAGAGAAAGAACAGTCACGAGGCGAACATGGTCTCTGCACCTGCCTCCCTATAAAAGAAGAAGAGAAGAAGAGAAAGAGCAGTCAGGGGGCGAACACGGTCCTTGAACCCGCCTCTCTACACAAAAGAAGAAGAGAAGAAAAGAAAGAAATGATCACGAGGCAAACATGGTCTTTGTACCTGCCTCTACAAAATAAGAAGAGAAGAAGAAAAAGAGCAATCATGGGGCGAACATGGTCTCTGCACCTGCCTCTCTACAAAAAAAGAAGAGAAGAAACAAAAAGATGCGTGAGGCGAATATGGTCTCTGCACCTGCCTCTCCATAAAATAAGAAGAGAAGAAGAGAAAGAACATTCACGAGGCGAACATGGTCTCTGCACCTGCCTCCCTATAAAAGAAGAAGAGAAGAAGAGAAAGAACAGTCAGGGGGCGAACACGGTCCTTGAACCCGCCCTCTTCACACAAAAGAAGAAGAGAAGAAAAGAAGGAAATGATCACGAGACAAACATGGTCCTTGCACCCGCCTCTCCTCACAAAAGAGGAAGAAAAGAAGAGAAAGAAGAGTCACGAGATGAACTTTTACCTCCAACCTTCAGCCACCCGACAAACAGAAACCAATCAGCATTCCGCCGACGGGGCGTTAAACCGACTAGACCTTCCGCCGACGGGGCGTTAAACTGACTCGACCTTCCGCCGGCGGGGCGTTAAACCGACTAGACCTTCTGCCGATGGGGCGTTAAACCGATAAAGGCCTCCCAGATCCTGGCTTTTGTAGCCTGCTTCCCAAAATTCGGACCTCGTGGCCTGCTTCCCAACTTTGGCTCTCGCAGCCTGCTCCCAACTAGCTTTTATAGCCTGCTTCCCAACTTTGGCTCTTGCAGCATGCTTATCTTTGGCCCTCGTGGCCTGCTTCCCAACTTTGGCTCTCGCAGCCTACTTCCCCTTGGCTTTTATAGCCTGCTTCCAAACTTTGGCTCTTGCAGCCTGCTTACCTTTGGCCCTCGTGGCCTACTCCCCAACTTCAGCTCTCGTAGCCTGCTTCCCAGCTTTGGCTCTTGCAGCCTGCTTACCTTTGGCCTTCGTGGCCTGCTTCCCAAGTCTGGCTCTCGTAGCCTACTTCCCAGAATTCGGCCTTCGCGGCCCGCATCCCATAACTTCAGCTCCTGCAGCCCGCTTCCCTAATATCCTCTCAGCCCTTTTACGGTCTGCCTCCCTAATACCTTTACTACCACTACACATATACGTAACAATAATATTTTCTTATGCAAAAAGAAAAAACACAAAAAAACAAACAAAAAAACAACAACAACGAAAAAGAAAACAAAAAAACAAAAAAAAGAGAATGCATGATTGCCCTGCTCGCATGGTTGCTTAATATAGAATAATACACCTCCTTGGAATTTTCTAGGACCGTGTTTCCTTGCTAAATAATATCGCCCCAATTCCGGATGCACGCGTGTCACGACGTACGCTCGAAGGGAACCCAATTATGGCGGGTGCACACGTCAAGGGGAAGAGTCATGGCTGAATCGCTAAGCCCAACTCACAAAATAAACCTGAGGCAACGCTCCCACACTTAGCACTTAATGTGTTCAATAGCCTTCGACTATAGGGATTGCCCAAATTTCTTCTTAGCACTCTACGGAGACTTGAATTCCTGCACTCGCGTGAAAGGTAATCGTGAGGAAAAAGCTGCCTACCCCCACTGTAAAAAAAAAAAGAGAGAAAAGAAAAGAGAGAGAAAAAAAAAGAAAAAAGAGAGAAACGTGAATCCGAGTAGCCGGGAATCCCCATTGAGACACATGAGGAGACTCGCGCGAAATGGTGAAGTGAATTATAATAAGGATGAAACCTATTAGCCGGGAATCCCCATTGAGACACATGAGGAGACTCGCGCGAAATGGTGAAGTGAATTATAATAAGGATGAAACTTATTAGCCGGGAATCCCCATTGAGACACATGAGGAGACTCGCGTCAAACGGTGGAATCCGTAATAGAATTACAATAAGGATGAATCCTAGTAGCCGGGAACCCCCATTGAGACACATGAGGAGACTCACGTTGAACGGTGAAATCCGCTACCAAAATAAACAGATGGGGGCTGTGTGAAGCTACCGAAAGTCGAAAGCCTGGAACTAATGTGTAGGCGCTAGAGTGATCCTCGAGTGTCTCCAGAAAAACCTGCATATCCCTATGGTTATGGCTCTTTGTTCACACATTTGCACTGCCACGCCACAGAGAATTGCCTCGGGTGAAATGCGTGAATTTAGGCTATGCATGCAAGACATGCGATATCCTCTTGACGGGTGCACCACCCCTCAATTGTGCCTCGCGGCCCGCACCGCATCTACGAATTACGGGCGATGTCCATATCCTATCCCCTATAGGGGGAGCTGCCTTACTTATATTTATGTTATGCCTGCTAATGAATGCTTGCATGCTTGAATAAAAGAAAATATAATAAAAATAATAATAAATCATAAAAATATGTGTTTACAATAAACTCAATTTCGGCTAGCGAAGCCTACTTTCCCAGCGCTAGCTCGTAGAGCCCAATCTCGCCCCCCCCCCATGGCCTACCTCTTGCCCTCGCGGCCCGTTAATCTCCCAACTCTGGCTCCCGCAGCCTGCTTCCCCTCGGCTTTTATAGCATGCTTCCCCTCGGCTTTTATAGCCTGCTCCCCAATTTTGGCTCTCGCAGCCTACTCCCCAGAATTCGGCTTTCACGACCTGCTTCCCAGAATTCGGCTCCTGTGGCCCGCTTCCCAATATCTTTGGCTCTTCCAACCTGCTTCTCAGGATTCGGCCCTTTACAGCCTGCTTCCCAGAATTTGGCCTTTACGGCCTACTTCCCCGATTTCAGCCTTCGCGGCCTACCTCCATGACACCAACTCCGGCCCTTGCGGCCCACTTTCCCGAGTCCGGGTTTCATAACCGGTATCCCCGACGCATTTTGAATCAACAAACTCTTCTCTCCATCCCTTCGGGCGATGAACATCCCTGTTGCGTCAATAAACCCTTCTCTCTGCCCTCATGGCTCGTCTTTTGCAACTTCGGTTCTTGAAGCCCGCTTCCAGCCTTGGTTGTTTTGGCTTCACTTATCGCCCCCTGAGCCGACAGCTTTCAATCATCGGCCCCTGAGCCGACAGCTTTCAATCATTGGCTCCTATGCCAATAGATATCTAATTATCGGCCCCTAGCCGATAGCTTTCAATTATCGGCCCTTGAGCCGACAACTTTCACTCATCGGCCCCTGAGCCGATAACCTTTTAATCATCGGCCTTCGGGTTGACAACTTTTCAATTATTGGCTCCCATGCCAACAGCTTTTCAATCATCGGCCCCTGAGCCGACAACTTTCCAATTATTGGCTCCCATGCCAACAGCTTTTCAATCATCGACCCCTGAGCCGACAACTTTCCAATTATTGGCCCCCATGCCAATAGCTTTTCAATCATCGGCCCCTGAGCCGACAGCTTTTAATCATCGGCCTTCGAGCCGACAACTTTCACTTATTGGCTCCCATGCCAATAGCTTTCAATTATCGACCGCTGTGCCGACATCTCTTATATCATTGGCATCCGCGCCAGTAGCCACCTGGAGTTCTTCAAAAAAAAGAAAAGAAGAAGAGAAGAAAAAAAAGGGGGAGGAAGAGAAGAAGAGAAAAAAAACAAACAAACAACAAAAAGAGAGAAAAAAAAAGAGATAACAAAAAGGAAAAAAAAGAGGAAAAGAGAAGAAGAGAAAAGAGAGAAGAAAAGAAAGAAAAAGAGACGAAGAGACCAACATACTGCTTCAGTTCCCGACACCCCGTCGGCACTGATGAAGAGACCAATACACTGCTTCAGTTCCCGACACCCCGTCAGCATTGATGAAGAGGCCAATATGCTGCTTCAGTTCCGGACACCCTGACGGCACTGATGAAGAGACCAATATACTGCTTCAGTTCCCGACACCCTGTCGGCACTGATGAAGAGACCAATATACTGCTTCAGTTCCCGACACCCTGTCGGCACTGATGAAGAGACGAAGAGACCAATATACTGCTTCAGTTCCCGACACCCCGTCGGCACTGATGAAGAGACCAATATACTGCTTTAGTTCCCGACACCCTGTCGGCACTGATGAAGAGACAAAGAGACCAATATACTGCTTCAGTTCCCGACACCCTGTCGGCACTGATGAAGAGACAAAGAGACCAATATACTGCTTCAGTTCCCGACACCCCGTCGGCACTGATGAAGAGACCAATATACTGCTTCAGTTCCCGACACCCTGTCGGCACTGATGAAGAGACCAAGAGACCAATATGCTGCTTCAGTTCCCGACACCCTGTCGGCACTGATGAAGAGACCAACATACTGCTTCAGTTCCCGACACCCCGTCGGCACTGATGAAGAGACCAATATACTGCTTCAGTTCCCGACACCCTGTCGGCACTCATGAAGAGACAAAGAGACCAATACGCTGCTTCAGTTCCCGACACCCCGTTGGTACTGATGAAGAGACCAATATGCTGCTTCAGTTCCCGACACCCTGTCGGCACTGATGAAGAGACAAAGAGACTAACAAACCAGGTCAGCTCCCGGCACCCTGTCGGCACTGACAAAGAGAAGAAAAGATAGATAAACCATGGTAGCTCCCGACACCCTGTCGGTACTGATGCAAAAGAAAAGAAGAGACCAACATGCTATGGCAGCTCCCTACGCCCTGTCGGCACTAATGAAGAAGAGAAGAAACAAGCATGCTACGCCAGCTCCCGACACCCTGTCGGTACTGATGCAAAAGAAAAGAAGAGACCAATATGCTACGGCAGCTCCCTACGCCCTGTCGGCACTAATGAAGAAGAGAAGAGACAAGCATGCTACGCCAGCTCCCAACACCCCGTCGGCACCGACAAAGAGAAAAAAGAGACCAGTACACCCGCGGGCACCGCCCGGCTCATCCTTCGCCTGCGCTACCGGTGGGTGGGGGGCATTTGTGGACACCAAAAAAATTGCACACCCAAATATCATACCCGGCCTCGCATCAACAACGGCGCCGAGCGAAGAAGCCCCGGAGAGACTGGTCGTCCGGACTCCCCAAATATGCACACTGCCGTGAAGCCGTCCGCGGAATCACGACAGCAAAGAGAAGCCAACTCTCGGGAAGCTCATAATCCATGGGCCTCGAAGAAAATCAAATGGGCCACAACTCGTGCTCACAACGGGCTCAAAGCTGCCCATTTAGCCCTTCAGCGGCACGCCCATTTGAGGCTTCAACGGCACGCTCCCTGCAGCCTTCAGCGGCACACCCCAGGGTGTCCCCAGCGGCACACCCCTTGGGGAGCCCAGTGGCACACCCCTGGGTGCCCCAGCAGCACACCCATGGGAGCCCCTCAGCGGCACGCCCTGCCCCCAGCGGCACACCCGTCCGGGGCTCCAGCGGCACACCCCTAGGGTGTCTTCAGCGGCACGCCCCAATGGCTTCCAGCGGCACCCCCAGGAAGCCTCAGCGGCACGCCCATTTGGGGCTTCAGTGGCACGCTTCGTTGGGCCTTCAACGGCACGCCTTTTGCCCTCTTCAGCGACACGCTTAGGCAACCTTTAGAGACACGCCCTTTTGGCCCTCCTCCGGCACACCTTTTGAGCCCGCCAGTGGCACGTCAACGGCCGAACGACGTGATGCCCATGCCCTATGGATCATTGGCACGCAATGGGACTTGCTGAGGTGTCACCTGGGGAGAGGGCCACGCTGCCTACTCCTCCTGCCACCCAGGACAAGGGAGTCAACTCCCATTAAATGCCCTCCGGACGCTTCCCACCTTGGGACGCTCCCGCTGCCCGGGGTATAAAACCCCTCTTCGCTGCGAACAAAAGAGAGGAGAGGCAGATACACACAGGGACACCCACACGCAGACAGAGAAGAGGAGAAGAGAAGAAGAGAAGAAGAAGGAGAAGAGAAGAAGAAGAAGAGGAGGAGAGGCTCTGCCTCCCCCTCCTGCTGTTCCGCCCACCGCCGTCCCCGCGAAGAGCAGAAGAAGAAGCAGAGGAAGAGAAGAAGAGAAGAAGGAGAGGGGAGGCTCCGGCTTCCCCGTTGCTATCCCGTCCACCACCACCGGTGTGAAGAGAGAGAGAGAAGGAGGGTGAGTGAAGAGAGAGAGTGAGGACCGGGAGCGGAGGGGTCCCTGCTCCCCCCCATTATATCTTCTTTCTTTCTTTCTTTGTCCCCCTTGTGTTCTTTCCCGTCGCCATGTATTAGCTCCCTCGGGACACTCTCTTTGTGATAATAAAAGTAGGAGGCTTGCAAGTATTTCTCTTGAACGTCTTTCTAAAGCGTTTCTTCCGTGTTTGCATCCTTCGGTGTTTCACGCCCTCCCCCTTTCCCTTTCTCCTTTTGTTAGGGTTTGCTTCCTCCAAGGCATTTTTGCCTTGCTTCCTCCTTCGCCGGCACGCCTTCTTCAGCGGCACGCCCTAGCCAAGCCCTTCGCCGGCACGCCCTTACGGGCCTTCGCCGGTACGCTCTCCCAGCCCTTCCCCGGTGCGCCTTGGAGCCCCTTCGCTGGCACACCCCAATCGCTCCTTCCCCGGTGCGCCGGGAACCCCCTTCGCCGGCACGCCCCTACGGGCCTTCCCCGGCACGCCCAGGCCACTCTTCACATTCCCAACCTCTTCAGCCCGGCACACTTCCCAGCTGCTCCTGGAGAGGTCCCCTGCCCACGGTTGCCTCCGAGTTTTTCGGAGTTTTATTAAAGGTGTTGCCGCTCTCGGGCGCCCACCTCCAGTTGTCGGGTTTCGTCACTCCATGTGGTCGTGTTCCCTGTATCTCCCTTACGCTCGGGTCAAGGGGAGATGCTGCCGAATTTTTGTTAGAAACGATAACATATTAAAAGGATAAGAGGAAGCAACAAACAAATGGAACGACCACACGTTAAAAAGGACTAAAAGAAAGCAACAAGCAAATAAAAAGAACAACGGTAAAATGCTTTAACCGAGGCAAGGGAACCGTAATCAACTCAAAGAGAGCCGAATCAAATAACGACTAAGTAACTCGAACATCCGTCCTCAGGAGAGAAAGAATGGAAGATAATCAAGAGAAAGAGAGAAGAAACCCATGCAAACTTAATAAAAATCAGAACAGAAGAAAAGAAAAGCCTTAAAAGAAACGGAGGAGGAGTGGGCTCCCCATGCCCTTCGCCGGTACGCTCCTATTGTCTCCCTGATCCGGCACACCTTTCTAGCCATCCTTCGCCGGCACATGCCTCATGGCCCTTCGCCGGCACACCCGCTTAGCCCTTCAGCGGTACGCCTTCTACCCCCTTTCGCCGACACACCCTTCAGCCCTTCAACGGCACGCTCCTGCTTCAACCTTCAGCGGCACACTCACCCTTTTAACCCTCCAGCGGTACACCCCCTGGCCCTCAGTGGCACACTCCTTTGACCCTCCAGCGGTACACCCCTGGCCCTCAGCGGCACACCCTTTTAACCCTCCAGCAGTACACCCCCTGGCCCCCAGCGGCACACTCCCTTGGCCCTCAGCGGCACACTCCCTTATCCCTCTAGCGGCACACTCCTTTAGCCCTCAGCGGCACACTCCCTTGGCCCTCCAGCGGCGCACTCCCATGACCCAGCGGTACACCTGAAATAATGATATTAATAAAGATAATAAGCTAAAAGAAAACATAATAAATAAACAAATAATGATACAAAACTTAAATAATGAAAATAATAACAAACTCAAAATAAAATAGAGAAATAATAGCAAACAATAATGTTAAATAACAATAATAAATGATAATAAATTCAAAAAGGTGAATAAATAAATAAGAATGATAAAGAAATAAGCAATAATAATAATAAGGTTAAAAGAAATAATAATAACGATAAATGGACAAATAAATAATAACCAAAATAAATAAATAATAATAACAAACTTAACAAAAAATGACAAGCAAATGAATGATAATAAAACGAACAAAAATAATAACAAACCGAATAATAACAATAGTAAATGAATAAATCACAAGAAAAATGAATAAATAGTAATAAAGAATTCACTCAAAGATATATATATAAATTAATAAATGATAATGATAACATTTCTTAAATAATAATAAAACAATGGGATCCACTTCGCAGCCCCGTCTCTCCCGTGACCCGGTGCCGAAGGAACAACAATACCGCCCTTGCGAGTTGGGCCTGAGTCTAGGGAATTATCCCGAAATGGCCATGGCCTGACCTCGCCTCGGGATGACATTCCGATTAAACCGGACTCATTTCTCCGGCCGGATCCCTTCCGAGCCGCTACTAAAATTGTCGCATGTTCGGCAGACATTTGAACGGATTCACCTCGGTTCCCGCCGCGTTCTTATTACGGACCTACGTCCGAACATGAAAAGGCCCGTGAGCGACCTGCATAGCCGGTGGCTCCTACCCCGATATGGTTGTGAGCCGGCATTGCTCCGGGCCAATAGCTCATCAATTCCGACCCGTTCCTATCGGGATTCGTTCCCGCCCTTTCATCGAAATTGCCGTAAACTCGGCATACATTTGTACGGGGTTGTTTCCGCCCGCGTCGCACTTTCGATATGGGCCCTTGCCCAAACATGAAAAGGTCGGCAAGTGACCGACGGAATCCGAATTAGAACGAGACGGCTCTCGCCACCCCCGGACTCCTTCCATGGGAATATCAATAAGACCTCCGTGGGCCACACTCAGACCTCGGGCCTGTCCCGATCATGGTCATCGTCTGGCTCATATCCTCGATCTACAGCCCACTCCTTTCGAACATGTTTTCGGTTCTGGAGTCTAGTCCCGGGACTCTCCCCCGTTGCCCTCCGACACCGGAAATGTTAATGATGCCCGCGCAAGCCCCGTTCGGACCACGGGAGGCACCCCCAATATGGTCCTGACTCGATCTCGTACCGGGCCAATAGATTCGCTGGTTTCCAGCTACAATAACCGAGATTCAACCGAATGTTTTCAGTGTCTCGGAATAATAAACTTGCCGTATCCCGGCATGCATATGTTCCAGGTCCTCCTGCGATGATTACAATATTCTTAAGCTAGACTCTCGTCCGAATATTAAATGGTCTCCCGAATGACCGACATGTTTCGAATGCCCGCTTCTCCGGACACAGGGCTTTTCAGCCGATTCAAGGGATATTCCCTCGTTGCCCCTTAGCACCGGAAATACTAATGCCGCTCATGCAAGTCTTGTTTTGACCGCGGGGGGCCCACCGCAGTATGGTCGCAGCTTGCTCTTGCACCGGGCCAACAGATTTACCGATTTCCGACCGCTCTAACTGAGGTTTAGCCGAATGTTTTCCGTTCTTCTGAATAATAAATTGCCATATCCTGGCATACATATGCTCCGGTCTTCCCATGACGATCGCACTCTTCCCGAGACGGACACTCGTCCGAACATTAAATGGTCAGCGCATGACCGACATGATCCCAAATGGTTTTCTTCCCGCCTGCGCGCGAGGATTTCAATACCTCGTAATAGACCTTTCATGCAATTAATTTCTTGGCCATGAGGCCCTGAATCTCGGCGATTAATCAAGGGTGTTCCCTCGTACGGGGGATGTAAATGACGTCGTGACCTTTATGGCGCGGCGGGTTTTGGTCCCGACACGAACCACACAATCATCTGACGAAGTCAGATCGAGCGCACCATGGGCTCTTCGGAGCCCGAATAAATTGTCACTTCGGTGACTGGCACGCCCACACACTTAATAAACGAATAAACTAACGAGAGAACAATAAGTAAAAAAAAGTGCGTCCACAACAGTCTCTATAGTTATAGGCAATATAGAGTTCCAAAGGATAAACCATTGTAGGATGATAAGGTAGATTTCACGAATGAAGGAGTTCAAGGGTTGAAGTTTGAACAAGAATGACTCATCATTAATTCTCCCAAAAAACCAAGACATGGCATAAAACTTGGTAAATGGCGCCCACTCGGCCGTCACGAATTATAGAAATAGCGCCCACATTCGTGGTCGCCTATTCCTGTGAATAGTACATGCCCGAAGAATTAGCAACTTCTCAAGCAGTCGCTCATTCATAAATAGCATCCATGTCGCAGTCGCTATAAAAGTAAACTGCGCCCCCTGACTGGGCGCCAATTCCTTATGGCGTCCAGGTCCAAGTCATAGATTCAGGATAGACATGACACTTCTCAAAAGAGGCCAGAACAACGCTCTTTGAGGGCCAATTATCACGTTTCTTCAGAGTGACGTGACAAAAAAATGTTCCAAGATTTTTAGGGTACAACCTACTCGTCGGCCTTGAGGGAATCCAACGCTTTGTGTAGACTTACGGAGGTCTCTATGATGAAATCACCAGTCCGAAGGAAGGAATATCCCGCGGAGGGCTCAATCATCACTGAGAGTTTAGGGGCGGTACGGAAAACAATGTGAAACGTGAGACTGCATCTACAGACTGAGACATAGTGCCATAGACCCGCAGTATGGGATAGAAAATCGATAAATCTATGAGACAGGAAAACTACGCCTGTACAGAAGGCGCTATTTAATGAAATAGCGACCTTCTGAAAGGTCGTTCAATCAGGATTATTTAAGAATTTTCATGTAAATAACTAAAATTAACGACACTGTGTAACGACGTTAATTCTAGGATTTTTATTCGGAAATTAATAATCGTGATTTCAATTAGCGACTGGATACAGTGGCGTTCATTCCTTAATGGACTCCCTGATCTCGGTCGTGTATTCATAATTTTCCATATATGCTCAATTTACTGGTTATTTACAAATTAGCGCCCTTGTGTGAGGGCGTTCATTATTTACATAGCGACGACAAGAGTGTCGCTCATTCTTTGTCTGCTGATACGCATCGGACAGATACATTCATAGACACATGTTACTATTCACAAGATGAAAGTTTTACAATAACAGGAAAGTAGAGACATGAACAGGTAGAGGAAAATATCAAGAATCTAAAACTATGTTCATGCATTAATTTTAACATCAGGTTTTATAGATATAAATTTTTAAACATTCGATAATTATTAAATACCTAAAAGAATTAGCAGATAGTTAAAGGGTCGTTCATTAAAAGACGCCTTGAGCACTGTCGCTATTCCAGAAGAATTAGTGATTGTGCATGTGGTCGTTCATTAAATCAACGCCTATGACAGGGTTGCTATATACTAAGATGCAGTAAAAATTTACGATACTGAAACAGAAATCATGGTATCATGCTATCTATAACCTATATGCATGAAATTACAGTGATTAATAGATCGGGCTTCGTGACTTGAGAACACCTACCTTATTTGGGGTTTTGGACGATGGTCAGATAAGAATATGAATAACAAGAGCAACCGCAGCAGCAACGGCTCATGAAGGGAGAAGAAGACGAAGCTTCTTTCGGCAGCAATATGAAGAAGCAAAAACACCTGCTTCCTCTCCACACTCGTTCAGCAGCAATAGAAAGATGATAATGGAAACGTAAGAAGAAGCAGTGGCTTGTTCGTGTTCTGAAGCTTCTGTTTGGTTGCAACGAGAGGAAAAAAAATAGAAGCTCCTCTTCACTCACGAGAAGCAGAGGTAGGAGAGAGTTCTCCCATACGTTCTAGCGACAGCAGTAGTGGCAGCACTGCAGCTTTGGCAACAGGAGGAAGAATAACGATGACAGCAGATCAAGCAACGGCAGTAGCCTTGACTTGTTCGACAGAGGGGTTTATTTATAGGATTTGGGGTTTAGAATCCTAATAGTATACAAATTTCTATGTAAACAATCCTACTCGATCTAAAGTTTCCCATGCAATCCCTATATTGCTACATCCACAACCACCTTCCTAATTGAATCAAAAACCCTAATGCTACATGCAGGTTGTGAGGCCCATAAATAGGTATTGAGCCCTTTGGAATATCCATCACAAATATTTATATATATATACAACATATTTCCTTTGAACGTAAGAAGGTCATGGGCTTTTAAGACCCATCAGCTCTCTTAGCTTAATTTATGTGTATGGGAGGCCCATACTTGTGTGGTTTATAAGTATGGTAAAACTTATCTAAGGTTTTTGTTATTTTGTTTTGGAGAATTTATTTGTTTATCCCTTTATTTATCCGGGTTGCTACAAATTTGGTTCCTCTTTGCGATATATTAGTGATGCTATTCTATCCGTTGCGCCAAAATTCTTAATTTCAATACAGATTAAGGATGACTTTAATTCCGTTGTAAACTAGCAAAAGAATAATTTTTGAATATTTTCAAAAATACTTTTTTTGACGGATTAGAGTAGATCTATTTTTCTCGCTATTTTTTTAATTTAATGACAGATTAGAGATAAAATAAATATGCTACCAAATAACAAAAATGTAGTTTGTAATTTTAGAGTCGGATTAGAGACTATCTTAAATCCATCACTAAATTGTACAAAAAAGTGGCAACGTAGCGACATAAATGATTCCGTTGGAAAGGGTAGTGAGGGATTAGCGATGAATTACAGGGGGATATCCATCGCAAAAAAATGTGGCCTGCTCATTAAAAGTCCAGCCGTAATTTTTCACTCTCCCACACTCCAGTATCTATACTACATAACAAGAGTTGGTCATATGATATAAGGTTGCTGAGTTGGGTATCGTTTGACAAAGCTGTCAAACAAGAAATGTAATGATGGACAATGTTGTCAAGCAAGAAAATGTTTCCTTGAAGATCAACGTAAAGGTAGTCAAGTCCAAAGAATGCGACATTGCCGTTTTTGTTTATTTTGTTAATTTTCAATGCACATTTATTTTTAGAGTCTATAACAACTATTATTATAATAGTTGTTAAATTAAATTATATTTTATTTTTTAGTTTTTATAACAAATGCAACAAAGAAGTCGAGAAGAATCAACTATCCAAATTGGTATTTTCTTGATCAGATTGATTTAGATCCACAACAAATTCAACAGTCAGATCTTGATCAGATTTATTTAGATCGAGAGAAAATTAAATAGTCAGATCTTGATCAAATTTAAATCTTAAGGTGAGATTTAAATCAAAATCACATCTAACAGTTGGATCTTGATCAAACTTAAATCCAAGGGTCAGATTTTAGATCGGGAGTGAGAAGGGGGAAATTTAAATCACCAGACCCAACACAGCCCAGTAACGCTAGGCCCAATAAGGCCCGATGTCGCAAGGCCTGTAGTGGCCATCGCATGTTGACCTGCAATCCAAGAGCATAGCTCAATCGAGGCCCACTCAGGACTAGTCGGCCCACAAGCATGATCCTCGCACATGTGTGTCCCGGACATCATGAGATCCACCAACGGCTGAGCGTAGACACTAAAATTATGGGGCTTAACCCAACGAGGGTTGAATCATGCCCACATTGCCAAGATGCCCACCATAGTGTCCTTCCTTAGAGAACGGGTGAGTGGGCAGCAGACAATCCCCACGATCAAGTAGAGCATCACTCCACTAACCATGCCCTCACTAAGTCAGGAAAGGGATGGCATTATACAATTAGTACAAATAGGTCCCATATGAACCTAGACACACAGGGTGACATACACACATAGGGAGAGATACGTAGAAATGCATACAATCATACTCCTCGACAAACTCACCTTCTTGCTCCCAAAGAGAAACAGAGAGATCTCTAGCGCCTCTATGCCTTAGCCACGCCTCCGAGCACTCGACGCCTTGTCGAGCACTCACTTTACCTCCACATCACTCATCTCCCTCTCTCTCCTTGCTCTCTCACTTTACTGTCACACACGTCTTTGACTTAAACATCTGAGGGTTTTCCCCAGAGATCACACATAGGGCTCCTTCTGATGCACTCTTCAGTGTTTGCAGGTTTCCACGAGGTACGTAGTCAGGTGCTCTTCCCCTCCAAACAAATATGTGTGAAAATATTGTTGGAACACTTTTAACAATTGATGGAAAAAAAATAAAAATGGTTTGAAGGCTCGCCAAGACTAACAGATTATGGATATAAGGTCATCTCTTCATCTACAACAAGTAGTTCTTAAGAAGATAATTTTGTCCCCCGCAAAATTTACATTGAGTAAACCAGAGAAGGAAATATATAGTTTGCAATATCTTGAAGAAAGTGAAAGTTCTAGATGGTAATTCTTCTAATATATCAAGACGCTTTAACACTCCCAATAATAAGATATGGGACTTGAAAAGCCATGATTATTATGTGCTTATGCAACAATTACTTCCGATAGCACTATGAAGGATTTCACCAAGAGAAGTATCCGATGCCCTTATTGAAATGTCATTTTTTCTTAAACTTGTGCTCCCAAACATCTTCAGCATATCATTTATATGTTCTTAGACAACATATTGTAGGTGTGCTATGTCAGATGGAGATGATATTCCCTCCCCCAGTTTCTTTTACATTACAATACACTTGATCATTCATCTTATAGATGAAAGTAGATTTGTTGGCCCTATAAATTATAGGTGGATGTATCGCACTGATAGGTACTCATATGGTTTAACTTCTAGAATAAAGAGTATATGTTTGATATTAGTAATTGACTATTAGGTTTAACATAATTTTTTATATATAGGTACTTGATAAGGTTGAAGTCATATAAGCGTAATAAAGTATGTCCAGAAGGATGCATTGCTGAGGGCTACTTAGCAAAGGAAACTCTCACATTTGCTTTAAGATACCTTCGTGATGATGATGTGGAAACATGGCTGAATAGACCAACTCGAAATGCAAAAGGACAGGCCATTCAAATTGAAGAAAGTTGGAAATTTTCTCAAAAATGACACGTCCATTAAGGGTTGGTGTCACTATGAATTTGGATCGAGAGGAGTTGCTCAAAGCCCACTGATATGTGTTGTTTAATTGTAATGCAATTACCAACTATATAGAGTAAGTGTATTTCACATTTATTTCCCATCATATATCATTATTTTTATTTGGTTAACATTACATATGGCATGCAATAATCACCTTTCCGAGGTTTAATTTAAAGGATCTTCCCTCACTTGCCCAAGAGGGAGATTGAACGACTCCATACATTAGAATTTCTATCTTGGTTGTCCAACCATGTAAGTAATCCTTGTGATTCACGAGTACAATATATGAATACCTATTTATGGAGAGTATTGTAACTTGTCTATTCTCGACTATTATAGGTTCACAAATAGCAAGAAATTGATGAGGGGATAGTATCATCTAAGCTCCATAGGTAGAAAGATGGTCCATTAACTGTTCGCAAGAAATATGATGCATAGATTATCAATGGTTTTCGTTTTTACATAGAAGGTGTTGAACACTGACGGGTGACTCAAAATAGTGCGGCGGTTTTACATGCTCAAATGTCAAGCTTCTCAAGTTCAAAAGACAAAAAACGCATTCATGGAGAATTAATATATTATGATTTCATCAAGGACATTAAAAAATTGGATTACTACAGGGAGATAATAATATTACTCTTCAAGTGCGATTGGATTGATATTAATCGAGACATCAAGCGTGAAAGGAAATTCACCTTAATTTGTCAATCCATCTTGTAGATTGAAACCTAAGGAGCTAGCTTTTCATCTTAGCCTCTCAAATAGAGCAAGTTTGATATGTTGAGGACCCGAAAGAGATCGGTTAGTATGTTGTAAGGAAGGCAAAACCAAGGGAATTCTTTGACATGCAAGTGGACGACGTGAATGATGATGGAAGCATCTTGGACATTGAACCAACACATAGTGTCGGTGCTGATAGGGATAATGATGCCGATGATGAAGATGTTTCGAAGGAAAGGGATGACAGTGAAGGGATAGAAGTCCCAACTTTGATTGCATCTACTTTCTTTACTCAAATATCAGGTTTCTTGCAAGGACTATTGGGATGATGTATTGTAATTTTTAATTTCAAGATTGGCAACCTTGTCTCCTATTTAATTTGTGCCTAGTAGTGTATATTCATGCTATTTTTGTTCATATATGCTCATTTGTTTTGCCATATTCAAGCTATTGGTGTATATATATGCTCATTTGTGCCTAATTTATTCACACCCATTATCCTCTTTCAGGTTTGCTCATTTGGTCGGCCATTGATTGTTTGATCTGTTTTGTCTCCTTTGACTTGTAAGATAATTTGATTCATATATAGTTGCTTTATTCAATGGACAAATTGCTTTGGAGTAAATTTCTAACTTAAAACATGCGCTTCTCTGGCTAAAATCGGGGTAGGCTGAGGGCAAAAATGCTTAAAGTGAAAGGTCCTCCATCTGTAGATGTGGAACTTGGGATGTGGGACCCCGGTTCTAGTGTTCAACCACGGCGGCTTAAAGACATTGGTGACATATACACCAAATCATCGAAAACGAATGATAAGTTAGACACCGAAGTGTTTCAAGCCTATGTTGAGTGGGTTCACAGTAACATGACTAAGGTTGGTTCAGTTTAGGTGTGTTGGTTTTAAATTTGTATGCTTTGACTATTATTTTTGGCACATGTGGGAGGAAACTCCAACCAACAAGAAGTTGATGTATGCATATGTCGATTGTTTGTGGTTCAATACGTGGATACAAGGTGCAGCCCAAAAGGTGAAGGGTTGGCTAAAACAGAAAATTTTGTTTTCAATGGCATATATTTGTCCCGATTGTTTGTTGGTAAGTGAATTCTTCACCTTTTTTATGTGACGAAATATTCAATTGTGATGGGTAGATTTTTGATATTTTTCATATAGGGACCATTGGCATCTATTGATTCTCTGTAACTTCCCTAAGAAGATTGGGGACACGATAGGGACTTGCATGTATTGATAGATTCATTATAAACTGTTGATCCAATGAGAGTGGAATCTGAAGTTCAACGGTAGATATATTACATATCATTTGGACAATAACATTATATGCTGGCACAACTAATAATATCCCCTTTCTGTCTCAAGTTTGTGTGGGAAATATTTCGAAGGAAGGGTAGGACAAAGATGGTGACAGAGATCTCCTCCCTTCCTCTTCTTGTTTCGAGGGTTTGCAAGCTACATGTCATAGTCTCATTTATAAAACTTCCATCCTAATTCAAATGTAATGCTTTATATTGCATTTTCTTGTCCTCAGGTCCCACAACAGATAAATGGCACAGAATGTGGGACTTTTGCACTATATTATATGTATTTGTTCCTTTTGGAGTCTCCAATAGACTTTTCTTTGGCTGGCTATCCCTATTTTGTATGGTTTCTTTTTACCCCAATTATTTTATCTGGTATATATTTCCTTAATTTATGTTAGCTTCACTTATCTGGTATATATTTCCTTTGCATTTCCAACTGTCCTAGAATTGGTTCAACGACTCAAATGTGGATGCCTTTGAATAGGTAGTGAGGAACTTGTCTAGGAGAGATCAGTCAGCACACCCCAATGGTGTTGAAGAAAACACTACAAAGTCAGCAGAACGTGATCAGCCATCACACCCCCGTTAAGTACAATAGGTTTTTGTCTACCTTTTTCTTTAATTTTTTTTCACTACACACATGATGCTGCATAACCCTTCACTGTTTGACTTGAATCTCAACTCTTGACTTAGGAGAAGCGGGCCCGATTACTAGGATCATGGATATTTTCATGATTTTTTTAACAATGTGCTTTTGCACTTATTTGATGGATAACTTTGGCAGATAACTTTATCAAAAATATCTCATCTCTAAGAAATTCAGAGTATCAGACATCACTCCAAAATAACAGAAGGCTTATCCTGCTTGTTTCATTAGCGTGCAGAGTGATTTTTTTCTTTTTATTTTCTAAAGTGCTAATGAACTTTAACGAGATTCTTAAATCAGTTTTCCATAGCTAGGCTGAATAAATTTTCTATCATCCTTCTCCCTAGTCTTTTCTATTCTAAAATCACTTTCAATTCAAGCATGAATCAAGAAAACTCAGTCGGGGATTTCATCTTTCCACTTTCATTTCAATGCAAATGCAGGACAGAATGGTATGCAGGTCCTCATGTCAGGTCGTACCATATGCATCATGAAATTTTTCTCTCCCCCCGCCCCCATCTTGAATGACATTGTCCTCAATGACATATGTAAGTAATAGAAATGATAAAATAATATAACAATAAATATTGCTGAGAAGGAAAGAAACAACCTGATATGTGGGGCGCAATTCCATCATTGATATGGACGACGACAGCTTCATCTCCTGGACTTGACCTATCTACTTACAATAAACTAAAAATAAAATATCAAATAACAAAAATATTAAGTTACCTCCCAGAAGCGCTAAGTTTACCATATTCAGCCAGACACATGTAAGCTCCATAACCAACATGTGGATTTGGGAATGAGCCACCACGTTATCTCGTCTTCATTGAAAATCTAAGCATTATACCACAACATGACGAGATTGATCATGATTGCGCAGGGGCTAGATAGGTTGTTAGGAAAATTAGGTTGAACATGCTTTTGATCATGAGTTAACAACATTTATTTTAATGGGGTGGCATGAGGTAAATACCATGATGGATCAATTAAGCCAAAAGGATCCCTCTGATTAATGATCAAAAATTTTTCTTCAAACTTGTGGTCCTTGTATGTGTTGAAAATATTAATGCCGACCTTATTATTAAGCAAAATGTCTTGTTCTACCTCAATTTTAGTGATTTCATGAACATTTGTGAGGTGAGAAGGGATCAAAGGGAGAGGAGTTTTAATCAAAGGATCAGTGTCGAGGAGATAAAGAAAATCAAAAGTGAAAGAAACATACTCCTCAACACCATAAAGCTTGGAAGGCTCAATAGAATCACATAAATCGGCCAATATGAAAGTATCCACCACAAAGTGAGAGTTGCCGATGTCAGGAATAGATAGAAAATCAATGTCCTCCCCGTGATTTAAAGATGCCCAATCGAGAGCGAGATCATGAAAGTTACTCACCTCTTCATTTACCCAAGACAAATATTTCATAACTTCACTCAAATCATTCCCCACAGTCACCTCTTCTTCTTCTTCTTCTTCTTAGAACATGATCTCCTCAAATTCAGGAAGAGAAGTTAATGGGATTTGATCATAGACTAGCACATTACTTTTCTCTTCTTCTCCCCCCAACTTGAGATCATCAACTTCTTTAGAACTCTCCTCATAAGGGAAATTAAGCTCAAGCTCCTCGAACTCATCTTTTCGATTATCATCATAACTATAGCTAGCTCCCTTTAGGACTTCCTGATAAGATTCCTTCATATTTCTCACATGATCTAAATCGAGAGTGAGTTGAGTATTGTGTTCATGGGGAATCATGGGTTGATCACAAAATCTTTCATTATGGTCAAAATTTGGAAGTTGGTAATCAGAATTTGCATTGGAGTAGCTAGACAATTGATCCACTTCCATGCCCTTGATGTTTTCAGCAAATCGATCTAGTCGGACTTGGATGGATTGATTTTAAGCCATGATAAATTGATGAAATTGATCAAAGCTCTCCTCCTGATTGAGAGTTGGGCATGGAGGAGATAGATATGTAGACCGAGAAGCAGAGGTCGAAGGATAAGAAGTTGAATGATGATCATCTTAATAGTGAGATAGTGGAGAGAATGTGGGTTGTCCTCCGTAGTGGGTTTGATTATAACAATTATTTTAAGATGGAGCCCAATCTTGAAAGAATTGATCCGGAGGACTTTGGGCCGGGCCTTGATAAGAATTCCAAGAAATATTATGTTGTCCTCCCAAACAACAATCATAGGAAGGTGTGGAGAGTCTTTGAGCAATTTGGGCTTATCCTTGGGTGCGAGACGAATCATAAGGCCCATGAAAGAACTGAGTGGATTGGCAATGGTCATGAGTACAGGATTGAAGTTGGGCCCTCATGAGTGATGGGCTTTCATTATAGGCCGACCAAGAGTATGGGCTCTCATAGTGGGTCAGGCCAAGTTGGGTGAAATGTGGAGCTTGAGTTGGATAATTGTCAACATAATGGGCCGGTCTGGCCCACATGTCATTATGCTTTTAAAAATAAGGTGACAGAAAGGAGTTCGGATTCATAGCTCAAAGGATGGATCAAGAAAAATGGGACAACAAGTCCACCTTATCGAATTTACGAGCCCAATCAAAGATAGGAATTTTCTCACCCATTTTTTTTGAATTTCTTTTACTTTTTTTAAATTTTTTTCCTTTTTGAATCAGCGCCCACTACCAAGTTGGTCCACTTGCCAAGTAAGAGGTGGGACAGTGGGGGATTCCCCTTATTTTCACAAGGTCCTAATTAATGAATCACTTGTCCTCTTAGACGTGAGCCACTTAACCTCTAGCCTAAACACCAATTTTTCAAAATAATGGTAGGTTCCAAAATTCTTTTTTATTATTAACCTTCTTAGGGCACACTAACTCTGGGGTACTCCAATGGTACAACCGGCCTAACTTCCGTGAGGAAATCCACAGGTACAAGGACTTATCGAGGTCTTGGGGAAGGAATTTTTGATCCAATGAGATGGCATATTCAATTAGAGGGTCCTTCCAACTCTAAGAAGGGTGTGCTTACAAGAAGGGTGTGCCTAAATTGCCCTTAAGAAGGGGAAACAAAGAAGAAAAAGAAGAGATTATTATTATTATTGTTATTATTATTATTTTTTAAGAGATGCAAGTAATTGAGCACTAACTAGATGGATGAATGTATGAACATGATGTAACTAGCATGATGACAAGATGAGATTTTTTTTCAAGATAAGATGGATATGAATGTTGTTTAAACAAAGAAGCTAGCAACAAAAATGCCCAATTAACATGTAATTCTAAGTAGAAAATAAGGCCAAAACTATTTTTTTAGGATTTTTGATTTTCTATTTTTTTGAAATTCTTCAAGAATTTTTCTGATTTTTTTAATAATTTTCAGAACCGAACATTTACCTTCGGATGTGAACTTGTAGCGACGCTTCTTTTTTCTGAACTTTCCTGATTATCAAATTTCTGCTCCTCTACACCTACGTTTCTGCCTTTTGTGACAAATTTTCTGACATATCTTTTTTTCTGGATTTTCTGATTTCTGCTCCTTTTGGTGGCAGATTTCAGCCCCTTCAGCGACACTTTCTGCAACACTTGATTTTCTGATATTTTCAAATCTGAATTTTCACTCTTTTTTTTCAACAAAATAAAAAGAAAAGGAGTTAGTATTCACATATACACATGAAACACAAAAAATTCTAACTAAAAAGAAATCTATCCTCCCCGACAACGGCGCTAAAAATTGATGCGAGCAGATGCTCGTCGTTAAAACACCGCGCACACAATTTTAAAATAATACCGCACTCACTCACTAAAAAGATTTTTAAAATCAAAGTAGAGCGGTGAATACGGGTCGATCCCACGAGGAGGAAGATTCTTTTATTAAGTTGAAAACTGTTGTAATTTTTAGAGCAAAATGTTGAGTGAGTTTTTGAAAATAAAAATTAAAAGTGCATGAAATGAAATCTAACTAAAGAAATTGGAGGGTTGAAGAATAGAACATTGTAAGAGGTAGAGAGATGAGGAGGAAGAAAGACAATTGCATAAAATGGAACTTTTATTGTTAAGAATTGAAATTACAAGATCTATGAAAATTGAATGTTACAACCAAAATAAATTAAAGAGAAAAGGAAGAAATAGAGCCAGAATGTAGGAGAATAGCGCCGTCCAATCCTCGCCAAGCCTTGGAGAAGATCACATTGCCTTGATGTGGACGTCGCCGTGAGAGGAAGTGGATGAAGAAGTCGCCGTTGTCCACGCCGCCGAGCCTTTGATTGTCGCCCCGTTTTGAAGTGTACACCGCTGTGAAAGGAGAGTTGTGGAGGAGAAATCTTGGAGAGAAAAAGAGAGGAGGATGGGTAGAAAGGTGAAGGCTAATTATCTAAGTGAATGAAGGGGAGAGGAAGAGAGGTAGAGGCACACTAGGTTTAAGGGAAGAAGAAGAAGACTAGGGTTTGTGTGAAGAGGAAGAAGGAAGAGGATGAGAGGGGGGGCGCACTAGGTTTAGGTTAGGAGTAAGGGAGAGGGCGGCCTAAGCTAGCAAGGGAAAAAAAAGAAAATTCTAAAAGGCAAAAAGGCAAAAATCTCCCCTCCTCCTCCTTGTTAAGGGCTATTTAGAGATAAAATAGGTCAGACGGAGGGTGAAGATCAAGTTTGATGGAGATGGAGGGCTGAGATTAAAGGAGAAAGTGATGGATGATGGGGAGAGGATGAGAGCCCCCCCCCTTTTGGGTAGGGTTTGGGCTCCCCTTGCTTCCTTGGGCTGGTTTCTTAATATGCGGAGAAGATCCCGTCCTATTTTCTCTCCTAGGATTTCTCTCCAAGATAATTCAAAAATCCTTTCTTTATCTCCTTTTTTTTCAAAAGAGGAAATGGCGGCTACCCTTGACTTGGTCAAAGGTAGAGGGGAAAGGAGGGGGCGCCCTAGGGCATCCTTCTTCTTGGTTCTCAGACTACTTTGCCCCTAGCCCTTCTAGTAATTGCCTCGAACGTGCCACACATGCACAATTTCCTTTTAGTCCATTAAAAATTATTGCTTTATGCATATAAACCATGAATGCTTACAATTATGCAATGGGAAATTAATTCTCATGAACCTTAACCCATTTTCATTGAATAATTATCCACAAATTAAGTTAATTTGCGGGAAATACCTGATTTATGTGAAGTTGAGATTAATTGTAAAATATGTATAGTTGCCTAATTATGTGCACATGAAATGATGTGTTTTACATAAATTATCACAGAAAGATGAACACTCATCAACAGACTTCCTATTTCAGTCGACTGGTTTTTCCTTGGTCTACAGACTTCTTGACCTGATCGCGGACCCCTACCAGACCACGTTCTCAAAATGGCGGTCTCATTACAAACCATGTTCTATCAAACTTGTCCAACTCGAAGGTCTGACCAAATGGTTGATTGTGTTCTATTTGAAATCTCAGATGACCTTCTGACTGTCTGAAATCTGAAATAGTACAAGTCATTAATGAACTATGAAATTAAGAAAGATGTCGTTATGCTGCCGAAATTCTTCCGTAGCACAACGTCCTTTTAATTCATTCTTGACCTCTTTTTCAAAGAATCGGTATGTTCTTACCTTACTTACTATCGCCTCAAAGGTATTATTGAATTTAGCATTCTTGGCCAAACTTATTGACATTCTCATGGAAATAACTAGATTTATAACTTGAATATGCAAGTGCGGGCACGGAGGGTGTCCAAGAGCTCCGGTCTAGCCCCCATGGAAGCGGGCCAGAAATATACTAAAAATCATGTGGTATAATGATTACTGGCGTCACATTACGCTAGGAGTATTTTTTTTATAAACTAGCCAAATCCACGAGACAATTCATGAAATTACATATGCTTGCTTGAAAAGTACATTCTCATTACATGCTTGCTACATGACAGCACATTCTTATGCATAGCCTTCTTAAGATTATGAAATAGTACATTCTCGTGATTGACATTGCATTCTTGAATTGAAAGGTCAATCTACATTCATCCTAAGATCATACTCATACATTCTTGAATATTGCACTTTACAGCTAGTCTTGCTACTTGTTACTATTGCTTTTTACCGCATGATTTATCGCACGTTCTTTCGTTATTACATCTTCTAGAGCTAAAATACTAAACATTTAAACTATGCCAACATGATGACACGAAGATACCTACTGGGCGAGTGCGCTCACTTCCTACTTTCTCCAACATTTCAGGAAGCTCTAGTGGATTGGAGTCGGATCATTCTAGTGGTGGTTCCGAGAGCGAGTGAAGATCAAGAACCCTAGATAGTTTGTCTACTTGAGTGTGTTATTTTTATTTCAGGATTGTTCACTGCAATAGACGGTGGAGTTGACCATGTCTATGTAATTTTCTGTTTTCTTGAGTCTAGTGAGTCTTGCTGTCATGAGAGTAAGTGTTCAGTTGTAAACTCTGATAATTATTCAATAAAGTTGAAGGTTTTTTGTCTTATGATGTTGCGTACGTTATTTATACTTTTGTATGAATGAATGTGGCGCTATGATTGTCTTGTTAGCTAGAGACTTACTTTGCCGGCTATTCATGTTCCCGATTTATTTCCGTTGAAATCTCGGGACGTGACAAAAAGAGTGATAGGTGAGGTCACAAATTGGTTCTCATAGTGCAATATATTTTGTAATCGTATCTTACTTATTGATTCTAACCCAAATGTAGAGAAAAAGTTAGACAAATAAAGTGCATAAGGGTAAACAAAAATGACACCATTGTGGTGGCACTTGAATAGTTGTTGATGCTCGAAAGTTTGAGGTTGGTAGAACAGTGCCTCTCAATTTCTACATTTTTTGGCTCCGTGTATCATACAAGATATGTATCACACAAAGTGTCTACAGTTTTTGGCTTCATGTCATATGCAATTTGCATTTTTTTTAATCTATCACAATAGACATGATGTTTGCATAATCTTTGTTGCATTAGTACGACAAGAATGGCACTTAATTACTTAGATCGTTTAGATCTCTTTATTCTAACCCATGTGCGGAAAGAAGGTAAACCTTTGACTGATACATGTGCTAGTGTCATAGTAACCCCCCCTCCCCCACTCCTATCAATTTTTTCTCTACTTTCATTTCATGCAATATGAATAAAAATGTGGCTACAACTTGACAGGAAAAGTTGGTAGATCTGAAGCAGTCTCAACCTTCCACGAGCACAATTCCCCATCCAATTGCAATGAAGAATGATTTATATGCTCAAGATCTCGGTGCAGATAGATCGGGCCGTGTTCTGATCGTAGAGATCGACCCAACTCCAGCTACTTTGTGGGGGAGCAATCACCATTTAAAGGATGAGAGCGAAAGATTGACAGCGAGGGTCAAAGAATTAGTGACAATTTTAAAGCAGGAACAATCAACTATCCAGGTTGGTGCAACTACGTGTGTAATTATCATTTTTTAAATATTTGCAACATCCATTTTTATATCTTCTTCGCCAGGGAGCATCACAGGTTGCTTGCTCGTCAGCAGCAAGTTTTCATGGAGCCTCCTCTGAGGTAGTTTTCATGGTTTCTTTTAACAATAAGTTGTTCAAAAAAGGTCATTGGTTCTTTAGAGTCATTAATGCAGTTTCTACATGTGAATTTTAGAGTCATTTACGTATTTAAGGGCAATGCAGCATGGTGCATGCACAGACAATCACCATAATCCTTTGTAAAAGATCTGCAATTTAGGGCCCAAAGTGATAAATAGTGGGTCCAAAATCCATTACAATAGTCGTAATATGGTTATCAAATTTAAGGACGTTAAGACACCTGCGTTTCAGAATATAATCAGAGTAAGAAATATATATATATATATATATCACCAGCAGGGATGCAATGATTTACTCAAACCATCAAACTATTGTTGGTAAATGTCTTCTACCCCGCTTTACATGGGGCACGAGTAAATTTTGAGGGCATTGGTCCTATATTGATAAATGTTTAGTTATTATAATTGTTGCTTGTGCAAGACCCAGCATGTTTAATTTGCTTCATATATACTGCTCTATTTAGCCTCTTTTTGGGAGGGAGGTGAGTTACATGGAAGTGTCTCCCTAACCTTCTTTTAAGAAGCTACTCACTGCTCTATTTAGCCTCTTTTTGGGAGTGAAGTTCCAACTTTTTAATACTTTGAGGGTCTCTTTGATCTTCAGGTGAGATACCGTGTTCGACCTCAGAAGGTCGAATATGGTGCTCGGGGTCGGTTAAGTCGCATATGTGTGAGGGGAGAGTGTGACCCCCCCCCACAATTCTCTCTTATTGATTTATTGTCCGACCTCGGTATTCCGATAACAAAGCGGCCCTGAAAGAACAAGAGAGTATGACTTGTTGCATCGCCGGGGATGCAAGGAAAGTTTTTTTTTTTTGAGTCTTTTCGGATAAGCCTTAATTTAACTTACATGATTATACCCTATGATCAGACTTCCCTCTCCGATCAGGTTGCACCAAATGTTGACTCTTCATAGATGATGAGGGGAAACTTTGGTTGCTTGGCCTCAAGTGATCGGCCAAGTAATGGGGTCCAAGTAATACCTCTCACCTCCACATTGGTGGAGTGGGCCCAGTGTTGATTTATTCTCTTTTCTGCTCCGAAAAAGGTTTATTGCACACCCTGGTGTGCTGCACACCCTGGGTGTGCAATGTCTTTAATTTTTTTATTTATTTTTGAAGTCGTCCCTAAGACATTCTAATTAATTTAGAGTGGAAGTCACGTCATCATTCGATTATCTAAAAAAATAAAAAATAAAATAGATTAATTTATAAAACAATGAGTCCAACACTATTCATTCAATCTTATTTTTTTATTTCATTCTGACTAATCCAATGCTGACATGATTTTTATACTTCATGTTAGAGTATCGTGAGGACTACTTCAAAAAAAAATAAAAAATTGAAGACACTGCACAATCTAAGTGCGTGTGCAATGAGCATTTCTCTTCCGCTCTTTCATGTGAATGCCATACTCAATGGTGGCCCATGGAGGCCATGGGGCCACCATGGGCGCCAAGTAGCCCTATCAATGGATACGTGAGATCCGGAAATCCGATCCGAGTTCCATTCGTTTTCCGAATTCGGATCAACATATGCGACTTCAAATGAGGAAGTCGCACGGATCCGGGGCGAGTTTCTCTTGATCCGAAATCCCAATCACCGGATCGGGTTCTCGGGGCGCCGTAAAAGCCCTCTATTCGGGGCAACGATTGGGATCGAGGCATCGACCTGTGGCAGGCGGCAGCTGCCTTTCTCGGTTTCTCCCCTTCTCGCCTCTCTCCTTCTCGACCACCACCCTCTCGCGTCTTACGGTTTCTCCAGCAGCAGTGGCGGTCTCTCGACGACGGTGACGCGATCTCCTCAATCACCCCCGACGGTGATAACCATAGTGACGGCAACGATGCTCTTCTTCCCGATCACGATCGGCTTCCCTACGGCTCTCAGCTCTCGCCATCTCAGCACATGGTTTCTCTCTTTCTCTTTCTGCCTTTAGCAGGTGCGGGTGTCGGCATCAGCATCGGGGAGGGAAACCCCCCTCCCGCACCCACTCATTCTCTATGATCTGTTTATCTCTCTCTCTTTGTGATCTCTCTCTCTCTCTCTCTCTCTCTCTCTCTCTCTCTCTCCCTCGTCGATCAGATTTGGGTGGGGTTCAGATGAACTCATTAAGAAATATGGAGTATATTTGAGTGGCTTCTTCTTATTCTTCTTCCTCCTCTCTTCCCCCCCTCTATTGCATCCCGCTTCTCTGAATCTCTTTCTCTAGTCTCATATTCTCTGCTAGAATGAGGAAAAGGAGAAAAAAGTGATTTTTGGGAGGTCTTTTACGCTTTTTTTCCTATAGTCTCATGAGTTTCTAGGTGGCCAAGAGTTTCAGAATAAAGATTCATATCTTTTTTTATTTTCTGGGTTCTTGATTTCACACTAATTAGTATAGATCCAGTGCCATAAAATCAGTAAGAGTGAGGAGTCCATGATCGTCAGTCAGAGGGTGCTGATTTTATTTCTGCAGTGGTCAATTTTTCTGTCTATTAAGAATGATCCATACATCTATGGCATTGTACATTAGCATATCCACTCTCTGCAACCTTTCGGTGCTTCTCATACAACATTTATATTTCTTATTAATTTTATCAAATAAAATTTCAATTTGATAATTCTCTCGATTGTTTCCTCACCAGTAATTTGATATTTTACACCATCTCTTTCTTTCTTAAAGGTGTCAGCCAGCTGTTGACACCTAAAATATACCAGAAGAGACCAAAGCAGATTCACAGCTTTGAAGATCAATCGAGGGCACAGCTCACGTACCATCCCCGGAAGTTCCGAGAATCAGAATAGAAGAGACCCCGCTATTCTTAACACTTTGTTCGGCTAAAGCCATCCCTAGCTAGGCCGCTATCCAGTACGGTTATCATTCAAGTAGCCGGGCTGATAAAACCATACCAACATACAGGCAATCATCTGTCTGCTAAGAAAGGATGCTCGGATAATTCTGATTCTCCGAAGGCGAGATGCACAGTGCCTCACACGTGTTTGTGAATGCAAGGTGTTAAACAAGCCCCATGGAGTCTTAATATATATGCCAAGAAGCCCACTGTCGAAAGGAGTCCACTAAGTGGATCCTGTGCCGAATGACAGGGAAATGGGCCAAGCCCAAATGTAAAATGAGATGCGCCAAGGGCTGCCCACGCTGGGAAGATGGACGCTGGCGCACCGGGAAGCTCAGGCCGAGAGGATGAGGGTCGTCCCTCTATAAGAAGGCTGCCCTTCGAAAAGAACAGAAGAGAACAGAACAGATAGAAGAGAAAAAAGAGAGGCAACAAGGGAGAGAAAAGAGAGAAAGAAAAAGAAAGGAAAGGGGGAGCTCGAGGGCCCTTCATAGAAGAAAAAGAAAAGAGAGAGACAGGGGCTCGAAGGAAGAAGCCAGGTGAGGTGTGCCGTTCGATGTCCTGAGCAGCTGTAGCTCCTCTTCCCCTTCTCTCCTCTGTCTGAGTATTGTTCCCGTATCTCTGTTTTCGAGCATCTCTGCTCTTGTAGCACTGAATGCCAATGTAACCCTGTCCTCAGGGATAGAGTAGGCGTATGCTTCTTCTTCTCCCGAGTTGAATTCGTGTATGTTCACTTTTTCTTTCCGATGAAATAGTTAATGACAGATGGGTTGGGTTCTCCCCCATTAATATTCCTTTGTTTCTGTTTCTGCATTATATGCTATGGATATTGATGGCTGCACCTCTACGCATGCTTTACCGTTCCTATTTTTTTTATTATGTTGAACGTTCTTCCATCGTATGATTCTTTCAACTCTACACTCACAACGAGAGCCTGAGACAGCCTATGTCATGGCTTCTCGTATGTGAAACGAGAAGGGACGAATCTGGACCATGAGGTTTCCGTGAATGGTTCTGCTCCTAGTGAGGCCCCAGAAGGAAGGGTGTCTCCACCCCGAATCACCCTCTCTACGATCATCCAAAACGGTCTTCATATTGTTGAACAAACCCCTTTTCTTCAAACGCCCAAAACCCGGCCTTAAAACCCTTCCAAAAAACATCACCTAAGCCTGCTGGCACGAGCACCTCTTGGCGCAAGTCTCGCGCCGAGGGCTTGCTGCGCCGGTTGGTTTCCTTCTTCTCGTCGAGGCCTAACTCCTTCTTCGCGCCGATACTTTTACATCTTCTGGCCACGTCAATGCGTTTGTGCCAATGCCGCCAGGCTATGCCAACTTTGCTCATCATACCCTGCCCTATGGAGACGTACTACCTTTCCCTCCATTCTCACGGGAGACATATTAAAGGGGTTCATTCCCCTACATTCTACAACCCCATCAAGTCACGGGGCCCTGCCATTGCAGGTTATCCGTTGACTGCAGAGGGGATATCACAACAGGGGGGATAAAGTCCCATATGATTTAGATCCCTTGGATCTCGGGCTACGCCCGGCTCTCATTTTGGTTTCCACTCCGACTGTTCGTGAGTGGATGACCTGTTATACCCTTTTGGCACGCTCCCAAAGTAAGGGGAGGTGCTGTCAAAATCTGTTCAAACTGTTACTCGATCGCATAGTATAATGTTTTCATCGGAATTGTGCATTTAACCCCCTAACTGCATGGCAAGAAGCTGAGCTATGTCATCTCATGGTATCTTGGCCACCACAGGGAACATATCTTACAGTTACATGATCTTCTTGGACCCCTTGGTGAATGAGTCCACCCTCATCTTCTATTTCATCCTATTATTGCCACGAAATCCCCGTTGAACACAGAAGATCCCCTTGAATTCATCAGAACCCCTCATGATATCTGAAGAAAACTAACAAAATGGCCACCAACGCCACTTCCTCCCGGCGCCACTGCCTCCCAGAGCCACCTCCTCCCGGTGCCAAACCCGCGCCGGGTGAAGGGCGCTCTGGGAACCCTCCCGCGCCGTATACACTGCCGTGCCGTCTGCCTATATTTCTAACCACGCCGGTTGCCTGTCGCGCCGGGATCCCCTCGCGCCGACTCCTATCCACGCCGTTTCACCTTATTAACAGGTGCCATCCAAAATCTGATATCTTAACAGTCCCATTAAATCCAAAAGCAGTCCAAACTCAAATGTCCCTTTCTTATCAACTTCCGTATTAACCTTTGTCACCTTACGAGGGAATTATGGTTCTCTACCCAGGTCCACGAAGACATATTAATGGGGGTTTTTCCCTACATTATATTGAACACGATGTTTCTTCACCCCACAGACCCTCGGAGTTCTGTCACTACATGTCCTCCAATGGTCCTTTGAAGGGAACATCAACAAACGATATGGTAGCGAACACTGTCCCGCCACATTCAAATCCCTTTGGATCCAGGGCTACACCCGTCTCTCTTTTGGCTTTCATCCCGACATCTCGTGGGTGAATGACCTATATTTCCCTTTGGCATAGCCCCAGACAAGGGGGCATGCTGCCGGATTTGCAACATCATTATCGCGTCCCGTATAGTATGTTTCCCATGCATGTTTCGCACCCCGTTAGCGGAGTTAGCATAATAGTCGTATCTTGTTTTGCCCCCGAGGCATCCCTTCTTGGCAACTAATCAAGGGTTGTCCTTCCCCGGAAGGACGTAATTAACGTCATAACCTTTATGGTATGACGGACTTTCGGTCCCGACACGAATATCACAATCGACTGACTGAGTCAAGTCGAGCGCACAATAAATCGTCACCCCGGTGACTGGCACGCCTAATAAGCCCAGTAAAATAAACCTAAACAAAAAGCATCCCCACAAGTCTGGCACGCCAGGTGGGACCAAGTATCCCTTCATCTCTTCGTCAAGAGAGGATACCTTCGGGGGCTTACCCCAAGAATGCTGATTGTTTGTCTGTTTGTCTCAGGCAAACGATGACGTCATCCGGACTCACTGGTGTTGGCTTCGGCCCCGCGATCGTAGTCGACCACGCAGAGCACAGGTACCTGGCGGTACCCATGGTCTTCGGATATTTCCCACCAGCTGTAGGCTTCCCCAACTTCTTGGGGTTAGCCTTCGTCGACATGTTGCAGATGGAGTCCCTGGAGACCGTTGAAGAAAAGGCTGCTGAAAAGGTCGAGGCCCCGGAGGCTCGACACTGTGACAACTCGTCTGCAAGTCCATCCCAAGTCGCCAGCTACATGGTGCATCACATTGCTCACGGGGCCCGCCCCGTCCCTGCCAAGTGCTTCGGGAGACGTCGACACCGGAACCCCCGAAGGAAGACTGATGCTGCTGTGACCAGACGACTCTCCACATCCGGCAAGTCTATGCTAGTCGGTGGCCTCCGTGTCTTTCTGGACGGGCGCAAGGCTCGAGTGAGCCCGGACCGGGTAATCCCTACTATGCCAGTCCGTAACTCCTACCAGGCTCTTGCTGGAAGAAGGGCCGAAGAAGAAGAAGCCGACCGTCATGGCCAGAGGATGTTGGCTCCTAAGCCAAGAAGATTTAAGCAGGCTTGGGTCCCCAAAAAGGTCCAGCCTGTCCAGCAAGAAGCTCCAGTGCAGTATCACCCCAGATCCACCAGAGCAGAAGAAAACAACAAAAGGAACCTTATCACAAGGAAGGAAGAGACAATCGTGGATCCGCCACGCCGAGAAAGCTTTAGGGCCTGCACCCGACAAGCCAATATCCCCATTGTGGGAAGAAGATTACAGCAGACTGCCGAGAGGGCTCGGTTTACTCACATTCCTCCGATGAGAGGTCAACAACTGTCTCCGACCCCGCACTCGGGCCGAGGGAAAGATGAAATGACCAATATGGTCAGAAGCTATTTTAGGGGGTTGGGCAACCCCTCTTTGGGCCAACAACGGCTGCTGCAGGCAGCCGCAGCTGAAGAAGACCGCTGTCCATCAACGGCAGTAGAAGGAGAAGAAGACAACTGGAAGATGGCGTCATCAGTTGATGATAATGGATATGAAGGAGGCTCCGATGATCAAGCCAATGACATTACCCCCTTTCGGGAGGAAAAGAAAAGGGTCTCTGTGTTCGAAAGGCTTACCTTCCCGGAGAATGTCAAGAGGAGGGTTCGCGGACGGAAACACATGATGCACATCTTCACATGCAATATGGCCGGAATAGATGGCCGTTGTGGAAAGTTGCTCGAGGAGCCTCGGGAGTTGGCCTGGCTAGCCGAAAGATCGGGGCCGAGCACTCGAAGAGTGGAGGCCGCAAAACAGAAACTGGTGGTCACTGAAGGAAGGAAACCCTTACCTCGCCTCCAACAACATGATAAGGCCGTTATTCTCACAGCAAATGTGATAACGGCAGATGAAGAAGAAGACGTCTTGCTTGACATCCTGCTTGAGGGTGTATCTGGAGAGACGATAGAAGTCATCCCTAGCACAGCAGCTATGGACCCGGCCGTGCTGATGATACTCCAGAGGTACCGCCAAGAAATAGAGCAATTGAAGAAGCAATTGACGGAAAGGACAGAACAGTCCTCTGCCTCCAAGCGGCCCGATGTGCAGGCCGAATCATCAAGGGGAGCCATCAACAAAGGCGACTTCCCACCACTCTACACCCCGCCTATGCAGGCGGAGCCAAACTTGGTGACAACTCAACAACGCTCATCACAGCCACTGGCTCCCCCAGTGCTACCACAGGTGCGCCAGGTGCCTCTGCTGCTGCATCCTCCTCCACAAACGACCACCCTGGTCACCCCCTACTCGCAGCCGGCGCATTTCTACCCGGAACCGATCGACCCAACCACCGTGAGCCAGATGATGGTGGAAAGGATGATCGAGATGAAGCTCACTGAAAGGGCTGAAGGTGACTATGTTGTATTCGATGCGTATAGGGTTCCATACCCGCCGCATCATGCTGCCAAGCAGCTCCCTCCAGGGATTAGCAAGCCGCCGAAGTTCGACAAGTTCAACGGGAAGGGATCCCCGAAGGAACATGCCACCTACTACATGACCGTCATGGGTGACCTAGCCACCGATGAGTCATACTTGTTGAAGTTCTTCGGGTCCTCACTCATAGGGCTCGCATTTGAATGGTATTCCAGCCTCCCGACCGGGTCGATCAGCGACTGGTCGGACATGCAAAGGAAGTTCAGAGAAAGATTTCATGTTACAGAGAGGGAGGTCACAGTGGCTGAACTCTATTCAACAAGAAAGAGGGCAGATGAGACCGCTCTCAACTACATCAAGAGGTGGAGGAACCTCGGAATGAGATGCAAGTGGCCCCCGCACCAGGAGGACGTTGTGCAGATCTGTAAACAGAACCTCAGGAGAGAGGTGCTTGAAAAGATGATTGGAATGGAAATCCGGTCGTTCGACCGTCTGAACAATATTGTGGCCGAAGTGGAGGCTTTCCTAGCAAAACCAGCCCCCACACCAAATGCCCCTACTGCACAAAAGGGCAAGGCAACAGAATGGCGCTAGGCACCGAAAGAAGCAAATGCCCTTGATATCAAGACATTTGAACAGCAAAAAGATAAAGGCAAGAAGACAGCTGCTCCTCAGCCTACCAAGACCGGAGATGGCGAAGAAGGCCCATCCCTCCGAGATAAAATGAAGAAGCCCTACTCTTTCCCAAAGGAGAAGACCAGGATCCTATTTGACTGGGTTACCCAGTATGATAAGGTCACCCTGCCTGAGCCGAGGAGGCCGGAGGACCTGAAAAGAAGAGACAGCCCAAGATTCTGCCCTTACCACAAGATGCTGGGACATCCGATCGAAGACTGTTATGTTTTCAAGGATATTATCGAAGGCATGGTAAAGAAGGAAGAAATAGAATTGGGGGAGTACAAGGTTGACCCTCTACAACCACATGCGGCGCCCGTAAGGAGAGCTGCCGTCAATATGGTCTCTTTGTATCAAGCCTTTCCTGAGGAGACCGCAGAAGCCAGTACTCAGCATACATATGAAACCTGCTTTCTGGCACCAATAAAAGAACAGGAGGGATGGCAGCAAGTCCCTGCAAGAGCCAAGAAAAAGGCTCTGCCTCGCCCGGCACCGGGGGCACATATTCGTGGCATCACACCACGACCCCCTTCACTAGCGGTAGCACCTGTATGGACCAATCCGCCAGCCGTCATTCGGATACCTACCCACAATCGGAGGAGGCAGACTCCGTTGCCAGTGGTCAGGAAGATCAGTCCAGAAGCCCAGCGACTGCAAGACTACATAAATGAACTGGAAGAGTATGTACAGCCTAGGCTAGAACCTTTGCTGGTACGGGACCATCTCCCGTGGCAGGAGCTGGAACAACTTTCACTAAAAAAGGAAGAAGAAGCTGACAAAGCATCAAACAGAGATGGCAGCCTGTTCTGGGGGCAAGCGCCAGCCAAAGAAAAGAAAAGAAGACAAAGAAAGAAGGGAAAGGCCGGCAAGGTTACGACGGGGGTGATCCTCTCTTGCAACACCCTCTCTGCTCTGTTCAATCTGCCCAGTGAAGAGGATGAAGAATAAATTTGCTTCACACCCGCCACTGAGGCAAGCCAGGTTGAAGCCACAACTGCTGCACATGTGACCCGGTCGGGTCGAAGGTGGGGGCATCAGCCGCCCGCCAACCATAATATTATCTTCAGAGGGGAGCAACCCTACAAAATACCCCCTCCGGAGGTCAGGGGAGCTCAGATCCCTCCACCGTCAGGATTATATAACCAAAGTGGAGGTAGCACTCCCGCTCCTTCATTTCTGGAATTCATAAAGATATCAAAAGGGAAGATGCCATGCCGGGAGGATGAACCAACGACCGGGGGCAATCACCCACAGCTCCAGTAATCTCCCGGATTGCCAGAAGAGACAGAAGCTCGGCCGATAGTAGCCAACGAAGAGCAGCCAGGAGGTAACCCCGGGCAAAAGGGTACGGCCTCCGAGTCTGATGAGGCAGGTCCGTCAGGGGCCGTAGCCCAAACCTCCTCCAAGCCCAAGTGCGCAGATGAAATGAAGCTATCCAATGTCTGAGCAGGAAGTCGGGTGGTCAAGCTACTAAAAAGCTCCCGGCAAGATTCACTGTCTGGGAAATCCTCTCTCTCAGTGATGAGACTAGACAGGCAATCATTGCCGCTCTCCAGACGCCAGCCCAATATGAAGCCTGCCTAGCTGAGGTGCTGCCAGAGGCCAGAATGACCTTCACCCAGGAGGACATGTTACTCCCCACTGCCAGTCATAATAGACCTCTCTATATGAGGGGACATCTAAGTGGCAGAGAGCTGAACAGAATCCTGGTGGACCCCGGGGCAGCTGTCAACATCCTACCCTATAGGATCTATGAGAGGCACTACTTCAATGTGCACCTGCAGAAGGTCGGGGATATGCGTATCGCCGGTTTCAATCAGAAGTGCGAAGTGTCACTAGGAGTAGCAGAGTTCACACTCACCCTAGCGGACTTTGTCACCAAGGTACAATTTCATGTCATTGATTCCCGCACCTCATACAAGGCGCTACTTGGCCGCCCTTGGCTACATGAGAATATGGTGGCCCCTTCCACGCTTCACCAATGCATTAAATACAACCTGGATGGGAAGGAGGAGAGAGTATTTGCTGATCTCCACCCGTTCGAAGTATTCGAATGCCACTTGGCAGACACTCCTCTATATGCGGAACGGTCGCAGAAGGCCCCTGCAGCAAAGGCCTCTTCTAGCACAGCAAAAGGCACTTCCAAAACAGATCGGTTCCCTCCACCACCACGTGGATATGTCGAGCCCAAGGTGGTTTCGCACATCACTGTTGTCAGGGATGTAGGCCGGATAGCACCTCCCGCCATCTACCCCGAAACTAATAAAGTCAGGGTTGATCAACAGCGCGACCACATCGGGATCCCCGAAGGTCTTACCAAGCCAGTTTTCAGCCTCAACCATACCACTGTCGAGCCTTTCAAAGCATGGGAGGTGGCCCAGATGGATGGTCCTAGCAGCCTATTTTATACAGCTGAAGAACACCCTACACTGGAAGACACTGATTGTCATCTGCCTGAAGATATAAAAAACCCCTCCATGACTGTACAGGGGCTGACATTCATAACAAATCAAATGGCTGAGATGTTCCAGATACAGCATATCCCTTCCGGCTAACATCGCAAGAGGAAAGAAGCATTCCAGAAGCTATGGTATCCTCCAAGCTTAGACAAAGAAATGAGGTGCGTCACTCAGCATCCGGGACTGGGTTTCACCCTCGAAGAATACTATTCTAGTGGGCACTATGAGGTGGACACCATATCTGCTTTTCACCCGATGGAAGATAACCCACAGGGGGCAGCTATCGATGAGCACTTGACAGAAGTTGAGTGCATTCAACCGACCCAGCCAAGAAGTCCGGAGTCCGAGGCCGTGTTCCCCTGCCGGTGCTGGGAACAAGTCTACTCGGAAGATGCGGCTCTTCAAGCCAAATTTGACACAGCTAGCAACAGTGGAGCTGAAGATGTTGAAGAAGCAGAGTGGCCTCCCTCCAGTAGCTCTCCTCCATTCATGATGTCGGCACTTCTCGAACCAGTCAGGGAAGCTTTCCCCGAGCCTGATCAAGGGACAAATGCCGCTAGAAGAGAAATGGCTGCCTCCACTGAGGGCATGATGGCTCAAGGGACCGAGATCTCTTCACCCTTTTCCAAAGAGCTACAAGGCCACTCTGACCCGATGACAAGTAATCGCCAGCCCATGGTGACTGCAATCTCCTCAGTAGGGAGTGAGGCAATCAGCTCGCCCCTTGAAGCTGCTGGGAAGGTAAACTTGTTGGCAGAACAGTGCATGCACCCATTGTCAGTCGGACAATATATTTTTGGCAGAACCCAAATAAGTCAAGATGAAGGGATCGAGGTCCTCGACCTCGAAGATGATATACCAGACTTTGTCGACCTCCAGCCTGCACCCCCTGAGATAGAAGACGGAGGTCAAGCAACAGTCGATGAACTGATAGAAGTCAACTTGGGAAACAAGGATGACCCTAGACCAACCTTCCTTAGTCCCCAACTGTCTACCGAAGAACAGAGGATGTACATCCAGCTGTTACAAGAATACCGGGATTGCTTTGCCTGGACCTACAGAGAAATGCCGAGACTAAGCCCCTCAGTCTTACAGCATGAGATGACCATAAACCCTCGCCGGTGAAACAGCCCCTAGGCGTATGAGGCCAGAGCTCATCACTCATATATGCAAAGAGGTCGACAAGCTCATTGATGTGGGTTTCGTTGAGGAAAATCAATATACCACGTGGTTGGCTAACATTGTGCCCGTGAAAAAGAAGAATGGACAGATCCGGATATGTGTTGATTTCTGGGATCTGAATAAAGCTTGCCCTAAAGATGACTTTCCAGTGCCGATAACGGAGGTCATGATAGATGCAACCACTGGTCATGAGGCCTTATCATTCATGGATAGGTCGTCTGGCTACAACCAGATATGGATCGCGGAACATGACCAGATCCACACTGCCTTCCGGACACCCAAAGGGATTTATCACTACAAAAGAATGCCATTCGGATTAAAGAACACCGGCGCAACTTATCAGCGGGCGATGACTAGAATATTTGATGAGCTACTCTACCATAAGGTCGAATGCTACATAGACGACCTGGTAATCAAGACCAAAAAGAAAGAAGACCATCTGCAAGACCTCCGAGTCATTTTCCAGAGGCTAAGGCAGTATGAATTAAAAATGAACCCTATGAAGTGCACGTTCGGAGTCTCGAGCGGAAAGTTCTTGGGTTTCATTGTCAGGTATCGGGGGATTGAAATAGACCCCGCAAAGATCAAGGTGATTCAGGAGTTACCCTCGCCAAAGAATCTCTCTGAGCTAAGATCCCTTCAGGGCCGTCTTGCATACGTCCGGCAGTTTATATCCAACTTGTCGGGGCGATGCCACCCCTTCCACAAGCTAATGATGAAGGATGTCCCCTTCTACTGGGACGAAGAATGCCATATAGCCTTCGACAAACTGAAAGATTATCTGAAAACTCCTCGAGTGCTGGGTGTGCCGGTGAAAGGACAGCCGCTGATCCTCTACATAGCAGCCACGCACAATTCTCTGGGGGCAATGCTAGCCCAGAATAATGAAGAAGGAAAAGAACAAGCCCTCTATTATCTCAGTCAAAGAATGGTCAGAACTGAGGAAAAATATACCTACATCGAGAAGATTTGCCTGGCACTGGTCTTCGCGGTCAAGAAGCTACGGCATTACATGCTGTCACATGAAGTTAGGCTGATTTCGAGGGAGGATCCGCTCAGATACATTATGTCTCGATCGGCCCTCAAAGGTCGCTTGGGCAAATGGGCGGTGATCCTTATGGAGTATGACATCTCCTATGTACCGCAAAGGGCCGTCAAGGGCCAAGCTATTGCAGAATTCTTTGCTGAACATCCAGTACCCGAAGACTACCCTCTGGAGCCAGAACTTCCTGAAGATGAAACTTTAGAGGTCAGCCAGGTGCGGCCCTCCCTATGGCAGCTGTATTTTGATGGTGCTTCCAGAATTGACACCACAACAACGGGACCAGCCAGAGTCCGCGCAGGAACATGCATAGTCTTGAAGTCTCCTGAAGGGGAAGTCGTACACACATCCTGCTCAATAAACAAGCCTTGCACAAATAATGAAGTAGAATATGAAGCCCTCATAATCGGGCTACAGATTGCTCTGTCCATGGGGATTCAAATGATAGAGGCATTCGGAGACTCCATGCTGGTTATAACATAATTAGAAGGGGAGTTTGAGGTACGAAAGCAGGAGCTCGTCCCTTACTACCTTCTGGCCCTGCGCCTAATGACAAGATTCTTCCTCATTAGCCTCAAGCACATCAACCGGGGGACAGAATGCTCAAGCCGATGCCCTCGCAAAGTTGGCAAGTTCCTTGGCGGTCTCGCCTGATACGAGCCTGAATATAACAGTCATTAACCGGCGGCAGGTCCCCAGCATGATATAAGTTCTAGCCGGTGAATAACCCGATGAAGTAGCAGCTGCTGAAGCAGTCCAGCAGCCCGACTGGCAGGAGTACCTCCTACATTGGTTCCAACACCAACAGCTTCGAAAGTGAAAGAACAGAAAATGAAGCTCCTGAGAGTCAAAGATTCCTATGAAATGAGGAATGTGACATTGTTCCGAATAATGGTAGATGCCCAAAAGAAGGTATTACTTCGATGCTTATCCCCAGCAGAAGCCAGGTAGGTAATGCAAGAAGTTCATGCCGGGTCAGCCGGGGCACACCAGGCCGGTCCGAAAATGAAAATTGAAATAAAGAAATTGGGTTATTATTGGCCCACTATATTTGATGATTGCTGCAAGTTTGCTAAGGCTTGTCAAAAATGTCAAGAGCACGCCAATGTGTCAAGAAGACCTCTGGTGCCTCTACATCCTACCTTACCGAGCTGGCCATTCGCCCAGTGGGGTACGGACGTGGTGGGGCCACTACCAGCGTCTTCATCGGGGTGCAAATACATCTTAGCAGCTACAGATTACTTCTCCAGATGGGCGGAGGCAGTAGCACTAAAAGAAGTCACGGGAGAATTAGTTGCGAGATTCTTCTGACAGAATGTAATATTTCGGTTCGGGATTCCCAGCCAAATCATCTCCGACAACAGCAGCCACTTCAGAAATCAGAAGGTTTATCGGCTAGCTGACAAATACAAGATTGATTGGAGAACATCATCTCCCTACTACCCTCAGGCCAACGGGCTTGCAGAAGCCTTTAACAAGACGCTGTGCACTCTGCTGGCGAAAATTGTCAAGACTGACAGAAGAGATTGGGAAGAAAGAATGTATGAGACACTTTGGGCCTACCGTACGGTCTACAAGACCCCTACCGGTTGCTCACCCTACTCCCTTGTGTATGGCTCAGAGGCCGTGGTGCCGATTGAGCTGGAGATCCCCTCATTGTGAGTCGCTATCCAGCATGGATTGGCGGGCAGCGAACATGCCAACATAGAAAGAAGATTAGAAGAGCTCACCGAGCTTGAAGGGAAGTGCCTTCGGGCGCAACAGAATATTCAACTCTATCAAGCCCGTATGGCCCGTGCTTTTGATAAGCTGGTCAAGGGTTGAGAATTCAAGAGAGGAGACCTGGTGATGGTCAAAAGAAGAGAAGTAATGGCTTCCAACCCCAAGGGGAAGTTGATTGAAAACTGGGTCGGACCATATGTCATCCACCAAGTATATGAAGGGGGTGCATACATCCTTGCAGATCACAAAGGAGTCATCCAATTCTCTCCCCTCAATGGGAAGCACCTAAAGCCATACCACACGGTTCAACCGGCGCTCCCCGAATGAGCTACCTTATCTTGGTCTAGTGGCATTCCGCCCTAGCCAAGCTACCCCTTCCTTGGTCTAGTGACATTTCGCCCTGATCAAGCTACATTTCCTTGGTCAAGTGGCATTTCACCCTGATCGAGCTACCCTTATCTTGGTTTAGTGGCATTCCGCCCTCACCGAGCTACCCTTCCTTGGTCAAGTGGCATTCCGCCCTGATCGAGCTACATTTCCTTGGTCCAGTGGCATCCCGCCACGATCGAGCTACCTTATCTTGGTCTAGTGGCATTGCGCCACGATCGAGGTACCTTATCTTGGTGTAGTGGCATTCCGCCATGATCGAGCTACCTTATCTTGGTCTAGTGGCACTCCGCCCTGATCAAGCTACCCTTCCTTGGTCAAGTGGCATTCCGCCCTGATTGAGCTACATTTCCTTGGTCCAGTGGCATCTCGCCACGATCGAGCTACATTTCCTTGGTCATGTGGCATCCCGCCACGATCGAGCTACCTTATCTTGGTCTAGTGGAATTCCGCCACGATCAAGCTGCCTTATCTTGGTCTAGTGGCATTCCGCCCTGATTAAGCTACCCTTCTTTGGTCAAGTGGCATTCCGCCCTGATCGAGCTACCCCTATCCTTGGTCTAGTGGCATTCTGCCCTGATAGAGCTACCCCTATCCTTGGTCTAGTGGCATTCCGCCCTAGCCGAGCTACCCTTACCTTGGTTTAGTGGCACTCCGCCCTAGCCAAGCTACCTTCCTTGGTCTAGTGACATTCCGCCCTGATCGAGCTACCCCTATCCTTGGTCTAGTGGCATTCCGCCCTCACCGAGCTACCCTTCCTTGGTCTAGTGGCATTCCGCCCTGATCGAGCTACCTTCTTGGTCTGGTGGCACTCCGCCCTAACCGAGCTACCTTCCCTTGGTTTAATGGCACTCTGCCCTGGCCAAGCTCTCAAAAGAATACGCCATACTGCCATTACGAACCTTACGTCTGAACTGGCATGAAATCCCTCCCTTGCGTTAGCATTATCTTCCCGCTACCGAGTAAACCCTTTCGGCTCGAGACCTCGTGTCCTAGCCGGCCTTCTCACATTATTGCCATTACGGGCCTTACGCTCGAATCGTCAAAAGATCATTCCTTTGCATTAGCATTCAGCCCTCGCTAACGAATGAACCATTCTGCCCGGCACAAGGCCCGGTGCTCCGGCCAATGGCCGTCTACTATCAGCCAAGGGTCGGACATCACACTTCGACCTACCACCTTTTATATCCAAATATATATATATATAAAAGAAAATAAAAATAGGGTTAAAAATAGAGATACCCCGCCAGACTTGCTCCTGTATTAGGACAAGTGCAAAAATGTCTATAACCCAGCTGTGGTAAAAACATGAAAGGGCGTCGCAGGCAAAATCGGGTACCCCGCCACGCGAAAACCTGAGAGGGCGCGTGGGTAAAAGCAAGAGGGGGCTGGCTTCGACGAAAACCCGAAAGGGCGCTTGAGTCATGTTGAACCCCCTCCTCATGTATATGACTTATGATTTTTGATGATGATCAAATGGTTTTGTATGAACTGAAAATGAGCATACCTACGCTCTGGATATGAACACATCACTTGAAGACATGGTATTTGAGAAGGCTCAAGTATAACAACTCCTTGTAAGTATTGTGGTTTCAATGTGCAACATGTGGAACTAATTCAAACCTTATTCTTGACAGGTCAAAGCTCTTAAAACGACTGAAGGATGATTGGTGAGATTGATCCTAAACTCCTCCATTACACTGATAGATCTTATGTCTAGATGTGGAGCATTCATGTTTTAAAACCCCATCTTGAACCCCCTGCACTTAGCCTTGTTTTATCTCCATTTTTAGATAGTGCAGGAAAAGGGTCGACCCTAAGGGTCAACCCATTGCTGCCAGGCAGAATCCCTTTTGAATGGGTCGACCCCTGCCTGAGGAATTAAATTCCAGAACCGGTTTCTTCATGGGTCGACCCCAAGGGTCGACCCTTTTCCCTCAAACTGTTTAGGCTCCAGAAAGGGTCGACCCCAAGGGTCGACCCCTGTAAACTCCAGAAGGCCATTTTTCGAAGACAGCAACGGTTCCTGAAAGGGTCGACTCTAAGGGTCGACCCATGCTGCCAGGGGCATCTGGCCCCTCACGAGGGTCGACCCTTTCTGGTCCAGGCGGTGCCGTGAATGTGGACTCTTGTCCATGCGAGCTGGTTGACAAACCATACTTGTGTGGCTATCCTTAAACTACTCCTTGATGTGCGGATCTTGTCTCCTAGATATCCCTTGACCGCCCTTAACATATATATAATCCTATTGAGATGAAAACCCTTAGAAGAAGTCGTATCTTCCTGAAATTGGGTTTTTTGCTCTAACCTTGTGAGTGCAGGTCGCAACCAGAAGCTACAGCCCTTCTTCTACCTTGTAGTGTGCGTGAAAGGGAAGAAAAGAAGAGGGATTCAAGCCTCCAAATCAACATCCTGCTGGTTGGCTGCGTGGAGATCAAGATCGTACCTCTTCCGAGCATAATCGTCAAGAACGTTCAACGGGCTGCACCAAGTGCTCAACGAAATTCGCTGAAGTGATAGGGGGAGCTTCGATCAGGATAAGTCATCTTCTAAACTTCTCGTTTTGAATCATTTGGATTGATCTTGAATATTTGTGTAATCATAAACTCCAGATCCTTGTGTGTGGTGTTCGTGTTCGAAAACACGAACGTGTGTGTGTGTTTGTGCGCTTTTGGCTACCAGATCGAAAGCCGTGTGTGTGTGTGTTTGCTGTTCTAAATAGCGTGTGTGTGTGATTCACTCGATAGTGAAGCTTTAATCCTCAAGTGTGAGGGGTGGACGTAGGGGACACAGTTGTGTAACCGAACCACCTAAAAATTCGTGTGTCTCATGTGTTGTGAATTTTCCGATTCTTGTCGAGTGGGCTTCACGGTGAGTTGAGAGATCACTACACCAGCTTTTCAAACACATTCCGCACGCATTCACGAGTGTGATCCTGTTCGTGCGAGTATTAGTAGTTGTTTGTTTAATCAACATCGTTTTCTTAAGGGTAGCAAAATTTTTATTAGCCAATCAATTCACCCCTCCCCTCTTGATTGCCACATTTGGGACTCAACAATTGGTATCAGAGCTCTGGTCTCTGTTTAGTCTCGACCACACGGTCGCAGAGTTTGATCCCGTTCATATGGCAAACAAAGGGATGATGCCCGAAGGGCATTCTATTCAAAGACCTCCGTTCTTTGATGGATCAAACTACCCCTATTGGAAAAATAGAATGTACGTTTTCCTACGTGCCCAGGACTACGATGTCTGGCGTGTCATAAGTAAGGGTCCATATGTTTTATCTGAAAAAGAAGATGAATGGGATGAAGAAGATATAGAGAAGTGTTCAACGAATTTTAAGGCTATGAATATAATTCAATGTGCGGTTCATCCTAACGAATACTCACGAATATCTATGTGTTCCTCTGCGCAGGAGATGTGGGATAAGCTGCGGCTTATATATGAAGGAACATCGGAAGTCAAGGAAACAAAAGCCAATCTCTTAGTTCGGGACTATGAGCTGTTCGCAATGAAGCCAGAAGAATCAATTTCTGATATGTTTGCAAGGCTAACAAAAATTACCAATGGACTAAAGGGACTTGGCAAGGAGTATTTTAACAAGGAACTCGTCAGAAAAGTCCTAAGATCCCTTACTCCATAGTGGCATACAAAGGCCACTGTAATTGAAGACTCCAAGGATCTAAGTACTTTAACTCTGGACGAGTTAATTGGCTCGCTGATGACTTATGAGATAAACATCAAAAGGAGCGAGGAGGATCACAAGAAAAAGAAAGTTGTTACCACAATGGCTCTAAAGGTGAATCCACACGATTCAGAGGGCAGTGAAAATGATTCAATAGGCAACACTGAAGATGAAGAATTAGTTGCCATGATCACACAAAGAGCAAGACGGTTTGTGAAACGAACCAGAAATTTTGGTGGTCAGTTCAGAAAAGGACCGAGAAGGCAAGGTCCAAACAGAGAAGAAAATAGCAAGAGAGAAGAAGTGATTTGCTATGAATGCAAGAAACCCGGCCATATGCGGGGTGAGTGCCCCGATCTCATCAAGAAGGTGAAGAAAGGTAAGTTCAGAAAGCCCAAAGCCATGATGACCACATGGAGTGATGAAGATCAGGAGGAATCCGGAAATGAAGATGGATTAGATGAGCTAGTCCAGAATCTATGTCTCATGGCAAATGACGATGAAGGAAATGAGGTAGATTCTGAAACTGAAACTCTTACTTGTGAACAATGGCAAATTGCATATGAGTCTTTATATGAAAAATGTAAAAGATTCAAATCTGAAAATAGAAATTTGAAAAAGAAAATTGATCATTTTGTGCATACTAAAAGATCATGTGAAGAGTGCCTTGCCTCAAAAATAGTCAATGAAAACTTGAAAAATGAAAATGAAATTCTTGCATCCAAAATTGAACTGTTTGAAGAGGAAATATCATGCATGAGAGATGAACAATCCACATATCTGAAAATGCATGAAGAATTGGAAAATGAAATGAAACAAGAAAAGCTTCAAAGCTCAGCTTGTAATGAATCCAAAGAAAAGGCTGAAAAACAAAGCCAATCTCAATTGGCTGAAATAAATATGTTGAAGGATGCCCTTGCCATCCTTGAAAAATCAAAAGTTCAAACAACCCATTGAGCCTCCATAAGTTCAGCATCATCCAAACCAAAGAAACACATGCACAACTCCTCTTCAAATGTTAGAAGAAAGGGAAAAAGAGAGAGAGCCATCACTTGTTTCTATTGTGGTAAAATGGGTCATGACATGTATGATTGTAGAATTCTGAAATATGATGAAGAAAATTCTGCTAGATTCAGAAATAGATCATATATGCATCATGCCTCTAACCATCATGGACCCAAGCTTGCTTGGGTACCAAAATCTCCATAAGCACTTTGGTTGAATTGCAGGTCTACTCGAGAGCTCAAAGGAACAAATGGTATTTGGACAGTGGCTGCTCTCGGCATATGACGGGAAACAAGGAATAGTTTGTGGACCTGCATGAAAAGGATGGTGGGACGGTAGCATTCGGTGGTAAGGACAAATGTAAAATCATTGGAGAAGGTAAAATAGGTAAGAATCAAAATCGTACCATTGAAAATGTATTGCTTGTGAAGGGTTTGCAACATAATCTCTTAAGCATAAGCCAACTTTGTGATACGGGATGCAATGTGATTTTTGATTCTAACCACTGCACTATTTTGAATAGGAATACTCATGAGATAAAGTTCATTGGATTCAGGTATAACAATGTTTATATGATAAACTTGAATGATGCCTCTCATGAGAACTTATGTTTAATTGCAAGGAACAATGATGATGCTTGGCTCTGGCATCGCCGGCTTGGGCATGCTAGTTTCAATGTTTTGCTGAAATTATCAAGAAAGGATTTGGTAATTGGACTGCCCAAGTTGAAGGCCGTCGATGATGGAGTTTGTGGAGCTTGTAGCATGGGCAAACAAACAAGACATCATTTAAGTCCAAACAAGATTTGACCACATCAAGGCCTCTTGAACTCATCCACATTGATCTCTTCGGACCAAGCAGAACTCACAGCTTGGGTGGTAAATTATATGGATTTGTGATTGTGGATGATTATTCAAGATTCTGTTGGGTTTATTTCCTAACTCATAAAAATGATGCCCTGATAGAATTTGAAGCATTTTGCAGATTTGTTCAAAATGATAAAGGGTATTGCATCAAAGCGGTGCGGAGCGATCACGGGCGAGAATTTGATAACCATGAGTTCAACAATTTTTGCAGGGTTCAAGGCTATATGCATGACTTCTCCCCACCAAGAACTCCGGAACAAAATGGAGTTGTGGAAAGGAAGAACAGAACGCTAATTGAGATGGCAAGAACCATGCTGAATGAGAATAAACTACCGAGGTACTTTTAGGCTGAAGCAGTGAGCACGGCCTGCTACATCATAAACCGAGCCATGGTAAGACCATTGTTGAAGAAAACTCCATATGAGCTATACCGAGGTAAGAAGCCAAACATTTCATACTTGAGACCGTTTGGCTCAATATGCTACATTCATAACAATGGTAAGATGGACTTGGCTAAATTTGATCCCAAAAGTGACAAAGGCATATTGCTTGGGTACTCTCTCAATTCAAGAGCATATCGAGTATATAACTTGAGAACTCTTGTAGTTGAAGAAAGCCCACATGTTATTATTGATGAATCATCTCCATCTAGAACTGATGAAAAATCTATTTTGCAGGATGATGAGTTGAAAGATGATAATATCAAGAAGAAGGAAGAAAAATCAGAAAAATAAGAAGAGGAAGAACTAAAAGAAGAGGATGAAAATCAGGAAACTCAACTTGAACAGGAGCTACCGTTGCAATGGACATTTGCAAAGGACCATCCTCCGGAGAATGTATTGGGAAATGTACAAGAAGGGATAAGGACACGAGCCTCCTTCAGGGAAGTTGAAACTCATGATTTATTAGCCTTGCACTCTCAAGCTGAACCTCACTCTATTGAAGAGGCCTTGAAAGATCAGTCATGGATCATGGCCATGCAAGAAGACCTACACCAGTTCCAAAGGAACAAAGTGTGGTTCCTCGTACCATGTCCTAAGAATCACTCCGTGATCGGAACCAAATGGGTGTTTCGAAATAAAATAAATGATCAAGGAGTGGTAATTAGAAACAAGGCAAGGCTAGTAGCCAAGGGCTATAGCCAAGAATTAGGAGTTGACTTTGATGAGTCTTTTGCTCCAGTAGCAAGACTTGAGGCAGTGAGGGTTCTCTTAGCATTTGCATGTTGTCATAATATTAAATTATTTCAAATGGATGTTAAGAGTGCATTTTTGAATGGCTATATCCAGGAGGACGTGTATGTGGAGCAACCACCGGGGTTTGAAGACACAAAGCATATAGACCATGTGTACAAGCTGGACAAGGCTCTTTACGGTCTGAAACAAGCACCCCGTGCATGGTATGAAAGGTTAAGTGAATTCCTCGTTCAACATGAATTCAAACGAGGTAATGTTGATCAAACTCTCTTTACAAAGTTGAATGGTAAGGATATCTTAATTATTCAAGTTTACGTTCATGACATTATTTTTGGCTCTACTAAAGATGCTCTCAGCAAAGACTTCACCAAATTGATGCAAAGTGAGTTTGAAATGAGTCTTATGGGAGAGCTGACTTTCTTCTTGGGATTGCAGGTGAACCAGACAATTGATGGGATATTCATACATCAAAAGAAGTATGCAATGGAGTTGCTGAAAAAGTTCAATTTGACATCAACAAAACCACAACCAACTCCTATGTCTACCTCAATAAAAATTGATCAAGATGAGACAGGTAAATCAGTGGACCAAAAACTCTTTAGAAGCATGATAGGTTCACTATTGTATTTAACTGCCAGCCGACCCGACATACAGTTTGTTGTTTGCATGTGTGCTAGATTTCAATCAAACCCAAAAGAATCACACATGTCGGCCGTTAAACGAATTTTCAGATATGTTGCTGGTTCAGTTAACTTCGGACTATGGTTTCCGCGTAATTCGAGTCTTGATTTAATTGCTTATTCTGACGCCGATTATGCGGGTTGCAAAGTGGATCGGAAAAGCACTAGTGGGTATTGCCAATTTCTTGGGGGCTGCGTGGTCTCATGGGCCTCCAAGAAATAAAATTCAGTGGCATTGTCTACTGCCGAAGCCAAATATGTGGCTGTCGGTAGTTGTGTAGCCCAGGTGTTATGGATCCAACAACAATTGATTGATTATGGCATATCTTTTAAAAACACCTCAATTCTTTGTGACAACACCTCTGCCATAAACTTATCCAAAAACCCTGTTCATCACTCTAGAACCAAGCATATTAAAATTCGACATCATTTCATTAGAGATCATGTAAGTAAGGGTCATGTAGAAATCAGTTTCATTGAGACCGATCGTCAAATTGTCGACATTTTCACCAAACCTCTAAGTGAAGACAAGTTCACTACTTTTAGAAGAGAACTAGGGGTTTGTAGGATAGAAGAGTGATTCATACCCATGTGCATCATGTATATATAGGTCACTTCATTACATGTAATTGCATTAGTTTCATGCATATAGTATTTCTCTTGTCATGCATATGCATCATGTTTTGTGAAAAACAAAAGAAAAATCAAATTGTGTGAAAAATCACTTTGGTGTGCTTCTGCGTTTCTACTATGTATATTGTATTCACCCATGTTCATTGTTACTTCTATGGCCAAAATCACCTTGGATAAAATTTTCTGCCCACAAAGGAGCTCATTTGTTCAAAGTCAGAAATCTGGATAAAAAGGACATTACACGTCTCATATATTCCCAAATTTCAACTAACAATACCCCAATTGCATACATCCCAATTTTTATCCAAAAATCATTGATTTCATACTTTTTTACAATTGGGGACTCGAGCCGAACATTCCTTGATTTTTTCTTTGGGTTAATTCTTCTTTCAGCTGAAAACTAGTAAAAGGGTTGACCCATAGGGTCAACCCCTTGCAAACCCAGAAAATGGGTCGACCCTAAGGGTCGACCCTTACGCATCCGATTTGGCCCGTGGGTAAGAGACCCAACGGGTTGACCCATTGGGTCGACCCAAACCGGCGGGGTGGCTAACCCGCGCCCAAGCCGATCCAACAAGGGTTCCAACCCTAAGTTGGAACCCTCCCATGGCTATAAAACCTCTCTTGCCCCCTTCCTAGCTTTGCCACCACCCTTTGCAACCCCTAAACAATCCTTCCTTGGCACCCAAGACATCAAGCCCTAGCCGCGGTTTTCCGGGTGGCATCCGCGTGAACACTTCTCCTTGTGGCTTAAAGCGTCATCCTTTGATCTTCATTCCCTTGAGGTAAGCTTCTGATGTCTGTGGAGGATCATAGATTCCCACTTCTAGCATTTCTCCTTGGTTGAACCATCAAGATCTATACCACATCGGTGGGTTCTTTCGGTTTGTGTTTTAGATGGCCCCGAAGAAGCGTGCTTCTCGCAGAGGTGAGGCATCGAGGTCCAGGCAAGGGCGTCGATCTCAAACATGACTTCTGAAGAAATGGGTGACCGGTCGGTCACCGGATTAAATGCTAACCAATTCCCTCCTTTGCAACGTATACTGCACCGAATGATTACAACTATTTTATTGCCACGTGGAGGAGGCCATGACAAGGTTACAGATAAACACATGTTCTTGTTTTCATGCTTATTCGGTGGAATTCCCATTAAATTTCCACAGCTTATTCTTGATCACATATGTTCAAGCATGACGCACAAGCACCGTACTTTGCCATATGCTGCGGCCTTAACATCCATCTTTACTTATATGGATATAAATTTGTCAAGAGAAGCATCTCAAACTATCCGTGACGCAGACATATACAACTATCAATCTATTTGTCACCACATGGGGTTTGAAGAGCAAGATGGCGTGTTAGTTCGTCAAATAAAAAGGACAGTCCCACCAGACAGTTCAGCAGATAATGAGAATGACAATGAAGCGCAGGCTGACGATGCTCATGTTCCTACAGCAGGCATGCCTTCTGAGGAGGCACAACTAATCATGGACCGTTTGGATTCTATTGATGATCGGTTAGACGAGTATGGGGAGACCATGGCAGCTATGCAACTTGAACTATCAGATCTGAAACTCTCTCATCAGGAGCACTCTCGCTACGTCACTGATGCTTTGGCCAACCAAACCCACATGTTGGAAGAACTTTCGGCGTATATTAGGCGTCATCCCCGTCCCTCCACTCCGGATGATAATGATGATTAGACTATGATGCTCCTTCGACTTGGCATCCATATTTCACCCCCTCCTTTTTTTGATGATGTCAAAGGGGGAGAAACTCTTGGCCTATATGTGCCCCGGCTATTATATGTTAGTGTGTGATGTGTGCTTGCATGCATGTGTGCTTTTATCATGTTTCTCGTTCATTAGTTCTGTTGCATTTCCCTTGCGTTTTCATGCATTGCATCTTGTCTTTTGTATTCCAAACCTTCATCCTTTTCCACTCTTTGTCGGCAAGAAAACTTTGGGAATATGCCACATGATGATCAATCTTATATTTGGATTTCTGTTTGACCATGTCATTGAACTGATGGTTTGATTTATGTAATTGGAATGGTGGATGCTTTATAATGTGGTTTCTATTATTTTGTCATCATCAAAAAGGGGGAGATTGTTGAACCCCCTCCTCATGTATATGACTTATGATTTTTGATGATGATCAAATGGTTTTGTATGAACTGAAAATGAGCATACCTACGCTCTGGATATGAACACATCACTTGAAGACATGGTATTTGAGAAGGCTCAAGTATAACAACTCCTTGTAAGTATTGTGGTTTCAATGTGCAACATGTGGAACTAATTCAAACCTTATTCTTGACAGGCAAAAGCTCTTAAAACGACTGAAGGACGATTGGTGAGATTGATCCTAAACTCCTCCATTACACTGATAGATCTTATGTCTAGATGTGGAGCATTCATGTTTTAAAACCCCATCTTGAACCCCCTGCATTTAGCCTTGTTTTATCTCCATTTTTAGAAAGTGCAGGAAAAGGGTCGACCCTAAGGGTCGACCCATTGTTGCCAGGCAGAATCCCTTTTGAATGGGTCGACCCCTGCCTGAGGAATTAAATTCCAGAACCGGTTTCTTCATGGGTCGACCCCAAGGGTCGACCCTTTTCCCTCAAACTGTTTAGGCTCCAGAAAGGGTCGACCCCTGTAAACTCCAGAAGGCCATTTTTCGAAGACAGCAACGGTTCCTGAAAGGGTCGACCCTAAGGGTCGACCCATGCTGCCAGGGGCATCTGGCCCCTCACGAGGGTCGACCCGACCCTTTCTGGTCCAGGCGGCGCCGTGAATGTGGACTCTTGTCCATGCAAGCTGGTTGACAAACCATACTTGTGTGGCTGTCCTTAAACTACTCCTTGATGTACGGATCTTGTCTCCTAGACATCCCTTGACCGCCCTTAACATATATATAATCCTATTGAGATGAAAACCAAAGAAGAAGTCGTATCTTCCTGAAATTGGATTTTTTTCTCTAACCTTGTGAGTGCAGGTCGCAACCAGAAGCTACAGCCCTTCTTCTACCTTGTAGTGTGCGTGAAAGGGAAGAAAATAAGAGGGATTCAAGCCTCCAAATCAACATCCTGCTGGTTGGCTGCGTGGAGATCAAGATCGTACCTCTTCCGAGCATAATCGTCAAGAACGTTCAACGGGCTGCACCAAGTGCTCAACGAAATTCGCTGAAGTGATAGGGGGAGCTTCGATCAGGATAAATCATCTTCTAAACTTCTCATTTTGAATCATTTGGATTGATCTTGAATATTTGTGTAATCATAAACTCCAGATCCTTGTGTGTGGTGTTCGTGTTTGAAAACACGAACGTGTGTGTGTGTTTGTGCGCTTTTGGCTACCAGATCGAAAGCCGTGTGTGTGTGTGTTTGCTGTTCTAAATAGCGTGTGTGTGTGATTCACTCGATAGTGAAGCTTTAATCCTCAAGTGTGAGGGGTGGACGTAGGGGACACGGCTGTGTAACCGAACCACCTAAAAATTCGTGTGTCTCATGTGTTGTGAATTTTTCGATTCTTGTCGAGTGGGCTTCACGGTGAGTTGAGAGATCACTACACCAGCTTTTCAAACACATTCCGCATGCATTCACGAGTGTGATCCTGTTCGTGCGAGTATTAGTAGTTGTTTGTTTAATCAGCATCATTTTCTTAAGGGTAGCAAAATTTTTATTAGCCAATCAATTCACCCCTCCCCTCTTGATTGCCACATTTGGGACTCAACAAGTCAGTAAAGTGGTAATTCACAAATTCCTCTTTTGTTCTCCATCCGATGAAACTCCCGAAAGGGACAATCATCAAACGTCCCACCGGAGATCCTTTAACAAACCCGTGTTCGATCCTCGTCATCATTGGCGAGATCGGTCGATCTCTACCCCTAACTTGGACCTTCCGTCCTTGTTAATAATCTTACCTTTTTGTCGGTATATGACCTATGCTGATGAATAAACCCATGTTCGACCCTCGTCATCATCGGCGAGATCGGTCGATCTCTACCCCTGACCTGGACCTACCGTCCTTGTTAATGCTCCTACCCTTGCTTCGGCATGTGACTCATGCTGATGAATAAACCCATGTTCGACCCTCATCATCATCGGCGAGATCGGTCTATCTCTACCCCTAACTTGGACCTTCCATCCTTGTTAATAACCCCACCTTTGCTTCGGCATGTGACCTATGCTGATGAACGAACCCATGTTCGACCCTCGTCATCATCGATGAGATCGGTCAACATCTACCCTTAACTCGGATCTTACGTCCTTGTTAACAAACCATGACCTTTGCTTCGGCATTTAACCAGTGTCGATGAACTAAATCAGAGACCAATCCTTGTCATCATCGGCAAGGCCAGTCACCATTCTCGCAGTCCAGTTCTTCTGTACTCCGAATTCAAAAGAAAAAAAAGAGAAGAAAAGAAACATGGGGTTAAAAATAGAGATACCCCGCCAGACTTGCTTCTATATTGGGACAAGTGCGAAAATGGCTAAACCCAGCTGTGACGAAAACCCGAAAGGGCGCTGCAGGCAAAATAGGGTACCCCGCCACGTGAAAACCCGAGAGGGCGCGTGGGCAAAAGCAAGAGGGGGCTGGCTTCGGTGAAAACCCGAAAGGGCGCTTAGGTCAGTAATGAGAATAAAAATATATATATGAATGATGAATAGTGATGATCCCTCCTCCGTCCTGAAGGCCCTTTACAGGGTCAAAGCGGAGTCTTCATCCAATGTCCCACCTACATGTATCTATTCTCTACCCTTTCGACCCTTGTCACCATCGGTAAGATCGGTCGCTACCCCTTCCGGTCCTTGTCACCATCGGCAAGACCGCCTACCCTTTCGACCCTTGTCACCATCGGCAAGATCGGTCGCGACCCCTTCCGGTCCTTGTCACCATCGGCAAGACCGTCTACCCTTTCGACCCTTGTCACCATCGGCAAGATCGGTCGCTACCCCTTCCGGTCCTTGTCACCATCGGTAAGACCGTCTACCCTTTCGACCCTTGTCACCATCGGCAAGATCGGTCGCTACCCCTTCCGGTCCTTGTCACCATCGGCAAGACCGTCTACCCTTTCGACCCTTGTCACCATCGGCAAGATCGATCGCTACCCCTTTCGGTCCTTGTCACCATCGGCAAGACCGTCTACCCTTTCGATCCTTGTCACAATCGGCAAGACCATCTACCCTTTCGACCCTTGTCACCATCGGCAAGATCCGTCGCTACCCCTTCCGGTCCTTGTCACCATCGACAAGACCGTCTACCCTTTCGACCCTTGTCACCATCGACAAGGTTGGCCAGCATTTCCCCATATCAGGGTCAGTAATGGAATCACTATAAGGTGCATGCTCCCATCGGTCGTCCCACCGATGATAAAGCCTATCCCGCATGGACCTCTCATCAGCCAACAGTCGTATTTCTGACATGCCTTGTCAGTAAGACGTACATCTACACCAATCTGGCGACCGCTGGAACCCCGTCACGTCGCCAAAGTTGCCACAAGGTGTGATAGAATGCAAGTGCAAGAATGAACACCTAAAATAGTAAAAGAAACTTCTATTTCATTACAAAAAGGGGGAGGTGAATACAAAAGGAGCCCTTCATAGGGGAAAAATTACAAAGGCAGATCAGCTAAGACCGCCTGAAAATATCTGCAAAGTCAATAAGCCCAACATGAGGAGCCGCCCCCAGTTCATGGAGCTGCATTTCTTCCTCCTGAACGCGAGTCACCTCAGTCTCCAGGGACCTGACTCGGCCCTCCAGTAAAGAAGTTTTCTCGATGCCCTAGACTTTTGCAGCCTCCAGCCGCGGTATCTCAGCTTCTATGGTAGCCAACTCAGCACGGAGTTCTTCCCGTCGGCTACGTAGAATATGTGCCTGGGCTGCGGAAGCCTCGACCTGAGCCCTACTCTCCTGAATATCAGAGATCAGAGACGTCAGCTCCGCCTGACAGTCAGCTTTCTGCAGCTTAAGGGCCGCCAGCCGGTCGCCCATCATCTTCCCAAGAAAATCCCGGAGGTTCACAAATTTTAACAGGAAAAACACCCGCTGGGTCCAGATATCTAAAGGGCAGCCTAATGCCTGCAGCCCGATTGTCAGTCGCACAGCCACTTCCTTCAGCTGGGGGTAAGACAGTGTCGATTGAGATTCCACGACCTGACGCAACATCTCTAAATGCTGCCAGACAAATTCCTCCGATGAAATAAAGACCAGGGAAGCTGCTGGAGACACCTCGAAGGTCACCTCCCTGTCTATGGAAGCCCATAAGCCGATATCCGGCTCAGAAGAAGAAGATGGAACGGCCACCAGAGCCGAAGTAGCAGATACCACGGCGGCATGTTCTTGCTCTATCGGGCTCCTTGAAAAACTTCCCTCCACAGATGCTGGGAGGGATGAGGTTCTGACTCTATCTCTAGCACGAATGGAGCTGCGGGGTCAGGTGCAATGGTCATTATGGCCGCTGATGTAAAGGCAGAACCCCTTTGCGGGTCAGCTTCAGCCCTCAATTCTGTTGTCGACACCAGGGCGAGACTCTCCCCCGGCAGGCTTGGCTCCGTTGATAATACCCTAGCAGCTGCATGTATTCTCACCGGTACAGGATGAAGTATGGTGACTGTCCCTGAAGAAGATACGGTGGCCAGCGGTACCATATCCGAAGCCCCCGATGAAACCACGACAGCACCAGAGGTCGATACTGGGGAATGAATGGCGGCCGCAGGCACCTGGAACGAAGATTCATGTAAGCACCAAGGTGGCAGAAAAGAACAGAAAAAGGGATATGTAGCTCTGCAAAAGGGCGGGCAGACCTTACTATGACTACATCATCCATCTCTTCAAGCGCCTGAATAGAAGATTCCAACTCTGAAGATGAAGTAGCAAAAGGAGGGGTTATCTCCACCTCCATGTCCAATTCAGCAAATTCCTCTTGCAACATTCCCTCGGATGATGCCATCGGCAACCTCGGAGGACTAAAAATCAAAGAATCGCTTGACGGTATGAAGGGAGTCGCTACCCCTTTGCTGACTGCCGCAGATACTTGTTCGTCACCTTCTGAAGAATGATGGTCAATCTCTTCGTCGGAAGGGGTGGCAGAGCTACTGGAAGAAATATCTATGCTGATCTTGGGTTGGCCCGCCTCCTCTGTCGCCTGACGGGATGCCGAGCGGGTGATCACACGCCGCAGTGGGATAGCACCTTTCTTCAGCACAGTCTTATGTCCTGCGAGCTGTGAAGGAGCATCCACGACGAGCACCTCGATCGCTGTGCTGACCGCTCCTGCCATTACAACAAACATATACATAAGGCAGGGCGAAAAGCTCAATAAGAAAGAGGAGTCTGAAGGACTACAGTCGTCTGGCTCACCCTCAACCTCACTGGCAGGCATAGGAGAAGGAAGTCTGACATCCTCCTCAACAGCGGAGAGACTCTCCCCTGCGGCTTCAGTGGTCTCTGTCACCCCTGCCGTAGCCATGACGGAAGGCCCTATCTCTCCTATCTCCAGAGTGGTTTCCTCAACACATGTGGTGTCAACCGCTCCTTGAGCTGAGGTTACGCAAAGAAGACGTCAAAAGAATGAAAATGTCATGAAAAGAGCACTCCTTTAGACCACAGGGGGAAAATGATGTCACCTTCAGCTGCTTGCTAAGTGGCCTCTTTCCGAGCGGCAAACTACTCAAATGATGGCACCTCGGGCAGGGGAGTCTCAGCCGCGTCAGTCGAAGGCCGCTTGGAAGAAGCTTTCCGAGCTTTCTTCGCTCGGCCTATTGCAACTTTCATTATGGAGGCCGCTCTCTTTTTGCTAGGCGGCAGGGGAGCAGTAGTCGGCACTGGTGCAGGAACCTCAAAATATTCTGGCTTCTCTTCCTAGAAGATGATTTTTCTATAAAGCCCCTGCTACTTTATATCCGGACGGTCTGTCAAATGAAGCACATGCCGTTATGAAGGAACTGAGCAACAAACTAATATACATGTCAACAGAGGAGGACTTACCCGCCCGACCGTTGTAAAAAGACGAGAGAGGCCAATACTGATAAGCCGCCTCCTTGCTACGGGATGCAGCCTCCCGAACGAGCCAACAGATGTCGCCGATCTTATTGCACTTCTCGACTAGGTCGGCCAAGTCCGCATGCCCGTGAGAAGCTATACAATGATATAAACTGAGGTGGTCGAAGCCCCAGACGTCGGCATAATGAAAAGATACAAACAAAGGCTTGTCCAGGACAGTCGCTATGGGACTGTCAAGGGTCAGTCCGTGGATAAAACAGCCAAGACGTATGTTGATAATATGTCAGGGTTCTGTCCTCTCTGTTAACAAATGCCCGGCATGGGCAAAAGCGATCCACCTCACATTTCCATGAAATTGCTTTGGAGAGCAGCTCCTCAATGGGGAACGAGTACTGCTGAAGCTCCAGTCGGGAACCACCAATCTGGCACAAATGTTCTAGATTTTGTGTGAAAGTATCTTCATCTATGTCAGCAAGCACAGGCACCAGCTACTCAGTTGCTTCCTCTTTCACGGTTTTTCTGCCTGCTATATATGCCTCTACCTCCTTCGGATGTTGGGAGAACAGCCTCTTCAAATGGGCTTCTTCAATATCAAAGACGGGCCCGGGCTGCTGGCTCAGGAAGGTGCGCTCAGCTACATCCCAGCATGCCACCCTGGCATTGCGATAAAAGCTCATTCGAGCATTCCACCATTTCACATACTCTGGAGTGACCCGGGGAACGCGGTTTGGCGACAGCACTCTGAAGACATTGGCATCCCGGCGGTGAAAATAGTCCCACCAGGAGCGACCCTCAGCTACAACAGTCGAGCCATGCTTTGACCTGCTGTCCAAGGGGAACAGGGCAACCGAAGGCGAGATATGCTGATCATAACCGAAATTTCAGACAAACCGGAAATGATAGCATGGTTCTAAATAAACTGCACCCCCTTTCTAAATACTAAGACGCTGGGGCGAATTGATAAAGTCCAGTCAATGAGTTCAGGCTCCAAGATTGGCCGATTCACGGTGTTGCCTGAAATGAAGTGTGTGAAAGTCTCCACTGGCTCGAGCTTACACTCACGCTGACGATTCACCAATGGAGATGAATGTGCGGCCAAATTCCAAAAGTGGATGGTCCCCGCTGAATCCATCGGAACCCTTGCCAGTCAGCCTCGGATGGAGAAAAGTTACTGAGACACCGGACTGGGTTCAGCACTAGCAAACTCCAGCATCCTGGGATACAATGTCACTGTTTGCAGAGTCCTGGGAGCTAGCTCTGGGAATAAATTGCACACCCAAGCATTGAAGAAATGAAACGGCCCCACTATTCAGAAAGAGCGTGGGATCCGATGCCTATGAATATCTCCAATGGATTTGTAGATCAGGCAGAGTGCTGCTGGACATATTGCAAGCCGTATGCCCCAAGCCATCTGACAAGCTGGGTATATTGCCTCCGGCCTAATAACTGTCTCATCTCCCTGCGGGAGGGCAAAAGTACACAGCCAGAAGGTAAGGTAAGCAGCACAATGGGTAAGGGGATCCGCCCCAGTCGGATTCGGTCCCCCACGGCAGATCCTCCGAAGAGAAGCAGGCAGCTCAGACTTGAACTTGGGTGGCCTGCTGGGCTTACCCGCAACAGGAGCTACATGAGGGAACTCACTATACTTCAGAGGGCCACCAAAGAAATACTGAACCCAGTGTTCTACTCGGACTCTCAATTTGCTGCTTTTCTCCCGGGGCTGATATCCCTTTGAGGACCCCCTATTCAGTGCTAGACAGAGGGAGCGGTACGCTTTCATCAAGTACCGGTACGAGTAGCCGAAGTAATATTCACCTTCACCGTCTGTCTCGTCCTTGATGAAGTCATGAATGCAGACCTCCTCATAGGGCTCTCCGTTGATCGGCAGGCCCGACAACTGTGATAAGCTCCAAAGGTCCAGAGAAGTTTCACCCTCCGCTGTGTAGAAAGTGTTGAACTACGGGCAGAACACTTCGAATATGCCACAACACAACCCTTTTGAAATGGGATACCTGAAGCGGGATGCATACACACTGTGGTACACCCCGGACCTGACCAGTAACGGCGCATACTCCTTCAGAACATATTCTGTGAATTCTACCGCTCCTACACGGAAGAGATGGGCATTGGTCACTTTCGTGTCTGCAAACCACCCAGCAGCCAGCTGGAATTTGAGCTGGATAGCCAAGCAGTTCAGGACGAATGGCTCGTCCCTATAGCCCCACTTGATGGGCGCCAAGAATAAACCATAGCCGGGCTTCTCTCTGTTGAACCGACCCACAATGGTATCCCACCTAGTTGGTGTGAATTCTAGAGCCCGTGTCAGCATTTTCTGCTCTGCCTCTAGCTCTGTTACCCCCAAGACGGCGCTCCACTTGCGCCGCTCCCCCGGAAGATAGATGGTGTCTCCACGATATACTGAACCTTTCAGGCTGTCCCGGTCCACCAACATGGCCTGTTCTACCATCCGAGCCAGCATGACGTCCCTCTTCCCCGAGACGCTGAAAGTACAGATGAATGGTGCAAGGTGACGGTCCTTCGGGAAGTCCGGGCGATACCCGTCATCGCGATTGAAGTCCAGCCCTCCCTCGACGGTCACAACTCGAGATGAAGATACTGTATCTGTTTTGGAGTCAGAGGATTCATCGACTATGGCGATCCTCCCAAGACCCCGGTCCAGCTGTCCGACATTCCTCCAAGTCACAACAGGACTGAACACCCTGCCCTGGGAAGAAGAGTCAACATCAGCAGTGCCGGAAGCGACACGGCTGGAAGAAGAAGCCATTTCAGCAGGCTGCAGACACAAAATCAGGGAAAAATAAGATAATATGAAAGGGAAAACAGAAAAGAAAATTTCAAGAAAATTTTGACAGCATCTCCCCTTATCCGGAGTATGCCCAGAAGTCAAATAGGAGAACACCCACCAAGAGGGGGTGACTCCACAGTAAGAGGGGACGAAGTCCCGAATGAAAATCCCAGAGGGAGAAGGCTCCCACGCCGATCGCTCTGATGCAACAGAAGAAGAAGAGGCTGAAGAGAGAGGAAGCTCAGTGAATAATGAGCTTTCTCCTCTCTCTCGGCGCCTAAATAGGCCGAAGCCAAAGGCGCGCCGAGACGGTCGTCACGCCGAGAGGCGGAAGCGCCAAAAGGCGCGCCAAGATGACACTTGCACCGAGAGCGTCGCGCCGGGAAAAGGCGCGCCGAGATGATGCCTGCGCCGAGAAGCCAATGCGCCGACGCCACGGTCGCGTCGAGATGGGTGCATCGGGAGTGTCAGTGGCGCCGGTTAGCCCACCAGGGGTGCTGCAATCGTCAGATCAAGCCAAAAATGCTGGTGTTCATCCAAGTATGCTTACAAAGCATGGGAATCACACAAGCCGAATGAAGACTCAGAGTCATGAAAACAACCAATGCACAGGAGCAGGCCTGAAGAAATCATAAAGTATAGTGTGCAACGTGGTGTGCACCCGCATGTCCCGTGTCACTCATTCTTCGCATACGCCACCTACGGGTGGGGGGCATATGTTGACACCTAAAATATACCAGAAGAGACCAAAGCAGATTCACAGCTTTGAAGATCAGTCGAGGGCACAGCTCACGTACCATCCCCGGAAGTTCCGAGAATCAGAATAGAAGAGACCCGCTATTCCTAACACTTTGTTCGGCTAAAGCCATCCCTGGCTAGGCCGCTGTCCAGTACGGTTATCATTCAGGTAGCCGGGCTGATAAAACCATACCAACATACAGGTAATCATCTGTCTACTAAGAAAGGATGCTCGGATAATTCTAATTCTCCGAAGGTGAGATGCACAGTGCCTCACATGTGTTTATGAATGCAAGGTGTTAAACAAGCCCCATGGAGTCTTAATATATATGCCAAGAAGCCCACTATCGAAAGGAGTCCACTAAGTGGATTCTGTGCCGAATGACAGGGAAATGGGCCAAGCCCAAATGTAAAATGAGACGCGCCGAGGGCTGCCCACGCCGGGAAGATGGACCCTGGCGCGCCGGGAAGCTCAGGCCGAGAGGATGAGGGTCGTCCCTCTATAAGAAGGCTGCCCTTCGAAAAGAATAGAAGAGAACAGAACAGATAGAAGAGAAAAAAGAGAGGCAACAAGGGAGAGAAAAGAGAGAAAGAAAAAGAAAGGAAAGGGGGAGCTCGAGGGCCCTTCATAGAAGAAAAAGAAAAGAGAGAGATAGGGGCTCGAAGGAAGAAGCCAGGTGGGGTGTGCCGTTCGATGTCCTGAGCAGCTGCAGCTCCTCTTCCCCTTCTCTCCTCTGTCTGAGTATTGTTCCCGTATCTCTGTTTTCGAGCATCTCTGCTCTTGTAGCACTGAATGCCAATGTAACCCTGTCCTCAGGGATAGAGTAGGCGTATGCTTCTTCTTCTCCCGAGTTGAATTCGTGTATGTTCACTTTTTCTTTCCGATGAAATAGTTAATGACAGATGGGTTGGGTTCTCCCCCATTAATATTCCTTTGTTTCTGTTTCTGCATTATATGCTATGGATATTGATGGCTGCACCTCTACGCATGCTTTACCGTTCCTATTTTTTTTTATTATGTTGAACGTTCTTCCATCGTATGATTCTTTCAACTCTACACTCACAACGAGAGCCTGAGACAGCCTATCTCATGGCTTCTCGTATGTGAAACGAGAAGGGACGAATCCGGATCATGAGGTTTCCGTGAATGGTTCTGCTCCTAGTGAGGCCCCAGAAGGAAGGATGTCTCCACCCCAAATCACCCTCTCTACGATTATCCAAAACGGTCTTCAGATTGTTGATCAAACCCCTTTTCTTCAAACGCCCAAAACCTGGCCTTAAAACCCTTCCAAAAAACCTCACCAAAGCCTCTCGGCGTGAGCACCTCTTGGCGCAAGTCTCGCGCTGAGGGCTTGCCGCGCCGGTTGGTTTCCTTCTTCGCGCCGAGGCCTAACTCCTTCTTTGCGCTGATACTTTTACATCTTCTGGCCACGTCAATGCGTTTGTGCCAATGCCGCCAAGCTATGCCAACTTTGATCATCATACCTGCCCTATGGAGACGTACTACCTTTCCCTCCATTCTCACGGGAGCCATATTAAAGGGGTTCATTCCCCTACATTCTACAACCCCATCAAGTCACGGGGTTCTGCCATTGCAGGTTATCCATTGACTGCAGCGGGGATATCACAACAGGGGGGATAAAGTCCCATATGATTTAGATCCATTGGATCTCGGGCTACGCCCGGCTCTCATTTTGGTTTCCACTCCGACAGTTCGTGAGTGGATGACCTGTTATACCCTTTTGGCACGCTCCCAAAGTAAGGGGAGGTGCTGTCAAAATCTGTTTAGACTGTTACTCGATCGCATAGTATGATGTTTTCATCGGAATTGTGCATTTAGCCCCCTAACTGCGTGGCAAGAAGCTGAGCTATGTCATCTCATGGTATCTTGGCCACCACAGGGAACATATCTTACAGTTACATGATCTCCTTGGACCCCTTGGTGAATGAGTCCACCCTGATCTTCTATTTCATCCTATTATTGCCACAAAATCCCCATTGAACACAGAATATCCCCTTGAATTCATCAGAACCCCTCATGATATCTGAAGAAAACCAACAAAATAGCCACCGGCGCCACTTCCTCCCGGCGCCACTGCCTCCCGGCGCCACCTCCTCCCGGCGCCAAACCCGCGCTGGGTAAAGGGCGCGCCGGGAACCCTCCCGCACCGTATGTCTTGCCGCGCCGTATACACTGCCGTGCCGTCTGCCTATATTTCTGACCACGCTGGTTTCCCGTCGCACCGGGATCCCCTCGCGCCGACTCCTATCCGCGCCGTTTCACCTTATTAACAGCTGCCATCAAAAATCTGACATCTTAACAGTCCCATTAAATCCAAAAGCAGTCCAAACTCAAATGTCCCTTTCTTATCAACTTCCGTATTAACCTTTGTCACCTTACGAGGGAATTATGGTTCTCTACCCAGGTATCATGAGGGGTTAATTTATGTGTTAATTTATTTTTTTGGTATTTAAATGAGTTTTTGATTTTAATCATGCATTCCTACTTGCTAATTTTGATTCCAATCAAAGCAGATCAACTTGGTGACATCTGGGCGCGGCACTGAGTAAACAACCAAGAGAGGGGATTCCCTCATGATCATAATTAGGGATGATCATCTCTCATGTTTATAATGTGTTTTGTTAGTTCTTGTCATGTTTTCTTCCTATCATCCAAACCGATCTTGCTGGCTCATACCATCGTGTTCAAGGTCTTGAAGTAATATATTAGGATTAATGTGCTTACTGTGTGGATCCGAAAATGGATCCGAAATGGGAAGATGATTTTGGATTAGTGCTTGAAGTAATATATTAGGATCACTACTTATGTTTTTGTTATTTGCATGTACTATTTGGATCCAAAAATATATGTCAATTCGGATCTATCTGATCATTACATGAAAAATTTATACATAATGCATGCTAACTGTGTGGATCCGAATATATATATATATGTGTGTGTGTGTGTGTGTGTGTGTGTGTGTGTGTGTGTGTGTGTGTGTGTGTATGCAAATTTGCATCTCTTTGTCACTACATGTAAAAAAATGTCTACTTAATGTGTGGATCTGAAAATAGATCTGAAAAAGTTTTAAAAATGGATCTTTCTATATTCAGATCTATCTGGGCATTCAATGTAAAAAATGTGTACACAAGGATTTTGGTTAGATTCGAATCTGAAATTTCTTTCTATTTCAGATTCGGGTTAGATTCGGATATTAAATTATCAGATTCAAATTCAGATCACGCAGGATCCGACCTGGATCCGATCCGTTGACAGGGCTAGTGCCAAGGGTGGTGAGATACACTCCTTCCATCTGTTCTTTCATGTGCAGCGCCTCTCTCCCTTTTTCCCATTTCTACACTAGCATCCAACAATGCATAGTTCGGCCACTATTGGTTACATGCATATATGAGTTCAGACTAAAATATTTATTTTTTCTATGTTTGCTTCGAGCCTAAGATATAGCACTCACCTTGTTGTTTAATGTCCCTTATGCATCACTCCATGCGTTCAAGTTTAAACTGAAATAATCGAGGTATTTTGTAAGATTTTTCTATAGATTTCTTGTTTCTTTCGTTCATTGAGGTTTGTACATACGTGAAGGGAGGATTAAGGGTCCGTTTGGATGGACTGTTGAGGGGATTCTAATGATTGGAATCCCCTACCCAATCCAAAGCCCATCCAAATAGCGCAAAGTGATCTCAACTTCCGTGTATATGAATTTTTCGAAGGAGAGATGATGCAGACACAAGTCTCCCTCCTAACCCAACCCTCGCAGAAGCGGCCCTAGGTGAGCTTCTCTGGTGGGCGGCGGGGATTCTCGCATCATTTGACTATATTACCCCTACTACGATTTTACACAAACGCTAGATGTCATCATCTTCTGGGCGCCTTTCTCTCCTCCCTGAAGCATACAAAATATATGAAAAATTAAAAAAATCAATTATATACATATAAAAGCATACAAAATATAAGTATGTTTATTTTTATTTTTATTTTTATTTTATATACATATAACTGGACTGCATGTTCCCCTGTCACCAAAGATGCTCTCTTGAGGCCTTGGATGCTCCCCTGAGACTGCATGTGCTACCGGGTTCAAGGTAATTTGATGTGAACGATCAGGGGGAGCACATGCAGTCTCCGGAGACCATCCACGGCCTCAGGAGAGCATTTGATGTCTCAGGGGAGCATGCATGACTAGGGATTCAGGAAAAGCATATGTCAACCCTTTAGGGGAACACATGCAGTCTCAGGGGAGCATCCACGGCGTCAGAAGAGCGTCCTTGGTGCCAGGGGAGCATGCAGTCTAGGTTCAAGGTAATTTGATGTCAACCATTTGGGGGAGCATAGGTAGTCTCCGGGGACCATCCGCAGTCCCAGGAAAGTATTTGATATCTTAGGGGAGCATGTATGACCAGGGTTCAGGGCAAAGCATATGTCAACCCTTTAGGTGAACACATGCAATCTCAGGGGAGCTTCCAGGGCCTCAGGAGAGCATCTTTAGTGACATGGGAGCATGCAGTCCAGGGTTCAAAGTAATTTGATGTCAACCCTTTGGGGTAGCACATGTTATAATTATCATTGATTTGTTGTTATTTATCATTTCAAGGCAATTATTGATTTGTTGTTATTTATGTGTGAAGAAAATTATCTTATTATTATTGACTTGTTATTTATCAGTTTATTTTAGATATATTTAAAGTTTAAATGTTTAAAGGAGTATAGATGTCAATTGTGAAGTGAAGACCAATGAAATATTACAAAGTTTTAAGGTCAGATTATTTAACCATGTTACTGTTATTTTTTTACTTGTATGGTTACGTAATCATTACTAATAATTATGCATGTCTGTTTATTTATTTTGATCATTATATCTTATTTCTTATTATTTTGGGTTATAGAATCGGGTCGATCCCTCACGCCAGCCGGGAAGGGATCACTGCGGGTGTTACCTGGGAATAAAGGAGGGGAAAAGTGAATGTGAAAAAGGGTAGTGGGTAAAGTGATGATGGGCATAACCGACATTTTCAAGGTGTTAACCCTTTCCGAAGACCGAAACGCTTCAAATGCTCGAAGGCCGCCCATATGCGATTGGGCGAACCCTACACAAATCCCTTTATTGTCAGACTAGTACGGTTGCAGGGATTTTCAGTAATTTGAAATCTTGCGTAGCCCATCCAAGCGGGCCCTAAGATTAACTCTAGCTACAAGGTGAGAGTCCTTAAATATATAATCTCGCTTGGCTTGTCATAGTTTCTTCCCTAGACTATCAGGAAATCCTACAGCTAGTTGGTGGCTGAGGACTAGTGCATTAAAAGTCTGCCCAGTGGTTTTATGTTGGCGGCCATTTTTTCTATCTTTACATTTCTTTTTATCCATCCACAGTTAATATAATAGGATTGTGCCAATTTTTAAGTAAATTGTGGAATACACAATACGACAAATGCAATACACAATATATGAAAAAAATGGTAGAAGACGACTCCAAAATGAGTAATAGGGTGTTTGGTTGCTTTTTTTTCTCTCAAATTTAAAAATAGGAGTAAGAGACCCATTCAACTCCATTTGGTGTTCCTTTTCTAAATTTTATGAAGAGAATCTCACCCCATTACAATCTATTTCTCTATTAAAACAGCTATGTACTATTTTTTTTTGAGGTCGCGGACTCTCTCGCTGGACGAACGAACAATCGTTCTCCCTCGAGAGAAACTTCTCCATGAAGGTACGTCTCTCACCGTTGTCCCACACCCTCCCTGACCGGCGTCCCCCGTCCCACTTCCGCCTGCAACCCTCCCCCACATGCCGCATCTCCTTCCGTTGCTCTTTCACCTCCCCTTCCCATCGTCGCATTCGTGTCCATTCTCACTCACCCTCCCAGGATGGCGTCCCCCTCCCCTATCCCTCCTATATTCCAGTCCCCACCGCCTACAACCCTCCCCTCTCCCTCGCCTCTCCTGGCCCCATGCCGTCATAGCATCTACCTCCCCTACACCCCTCACCCTCCGTACCGACATCCCCCTCCCCTATCCCTCCCTCTTCCTCACCTCTTCCGGCCCCCTGCCATCGTTGCGTCGACCGCCCCTTCACGTCCCCCATCCCCATGGTTGGCGTCCCCTCCCTTATCCCTCCCTGTCCCTGGCCTCTTTCGGCCCCCTACCGCCGTCGCGTCGACCTCCCCTGTGCGTCTCCCCTCCCCCCTGGCCGGCGTCTTCCTCCCATCTCCCTCCCTCTCCCTCGCCTCTTCCGGCCCCTACCGCCGTCGTGTCGACCTCCCATGCACCCCTCACCCTCCCTACCGGCATCCCCCCTCCCCTCTCCCTCGCCTCTTTCGACCCCCACCGCCTGCAACCCTCCCGTCTCCCTCCCCTGATCTGCCCCCCGCTGCTGGCGCACGTCGACCTCCCCTCCCCACCGTTGCGGTCGTCTTTCCCCTGCACCCCTCTTTGGGCCCCAGCCGCTGTCGCGCGTCGACCTCTCCCTCCCCTCTTCTGGCCCCTGCCGCATAAGCTGACTTCTATGTTACCCAAGAGCTGCAAAGATGATAGTTAACGAATATTGCTGGAGACGGGGATTTCTGCAAGCCCAATGGAGCAGCCCAACTAGTCCCGGCAGGGCCCAATGAGGCCAAGCTCACCCAAGTGACAGCCCACAAGGCCCACTTAGGGGAGAAAGCCCAATTTACAGCGCTCGAGGAAACAACCCTCCTAGGCGGCCTCAAGGCTCGGAGGGCCCGAGCATCGGTCAGGTCACTGGAAGGTCCGCGCCCGAGCCATCCCTCCGCCTGGGAGAAGAAGGCATAAGTCGGCCTATCCGACCCATCTTCTACCGAGCTAAGCCTACCGCCCGGATAGGGCCGGCCTCTCCAAATCTCGGAGCGACCGACGAATACTTATCTTTGCAGCCGTTAAGAGTCCGCAACAGGCAAGAAGCCGGGAAGACATGGGACTTCTTCTTCCCCGCGAGGATAACGCTCCCACGATAAGGCAATAAAAGCCCACGATGAGGACGTAACCTCTACCTGAAACCCCTCGGCTTGCAGGACTCCTGGGGACGGCGCACTATTTAAACCAGGGACACCCTCCGGTGAAAGGTAAGCCAAAAAGGCAATCATACGCCCAAAACTCCTGAGCACGAACCGCTTCACCCCTTTGGTGGAGAGGGATCTCGCGCATAAACTAGCCCCTCCCCATTACTGCTCCCGCCATAATTCTACTGACTTAAGCATCAGAGGGTTTGCCCCAGGGACTACCCTTGGGCCCTCTGATCCGTTTCCCTATCTTGCAGATCACAATCTGATGATTATCAGCTCGCTCAGGAACATCGTGAGATTTCACCTCTTCAATTGTATTTCCTATTTTACCCGCATAATTGGTGCTATGTATTTGACCGCAATACACATTTGCATGATTCAATTATTTCTATTTGAAATAGTAGATGAATGTGTTTTTGGATGATAGGCAGACAAGTTGATTTGGGTTTCAATTTTTACCCGATTTATGCAATAAGATCTTGTTTTCTATATTTTTTTAATATTCTTTATTCAATCTTCTAAAGCTCCGTGCTTACCCTGTTTTGCTTTCCAACTCGCAGAAGGCTCTCCATGATTTGTTTAATGTATATCTATGTGACTGTGTGCTTTGTATTTGTGTAGAAATAAATTTGCTTACATGTGTACTGTGTATAATGTATTTATGTCATACATGCATCCACATTCTTTGGATATTCTATCATAGAGTCAATACTTGCATTAAGAGTCATGTAATTTTTTTAAACATTATGTTTGAAATACTATTTAATAGTCATATTCCTATTTTATGAATGATATCAATCTATAATGAACTATTTTTGTCAATTTGTGCATTATTTTAATTATAGAAAGTTGTCTGCCAAACATATCTACACAAAATTTAAAAATTATGACACTGCTGACAAACAGGAAGTGTCAACTTTCATCAATTTTAAAATTTAAGTCAAAAACTGACACAACATAATTTTTTACATAGAAATAGCTTTAAAAAAGTTTGTTCCCAAACACCCTATAATACTTTGTACATCGAATCCGGTGCACAAAGTCATGTCAAAATATAACATTTATTCTCATTTGCCCAAAAAAGTGAAAGTATCATTTCTGCGTAGAAAATAATATCCCACGTCAGAACCGTATGGCCCGTTTTTTCTCACATTAAAGACGAAGCACACTCGGCGAGAAAGCGCATGACTGAAATATTTTGTAGGACTAAAATATTTTATATATGAATGAAGTATTTTGTTATAGGAATCAAATATTTTGTTTGACTTTGTAAATAAATCAATGAAATATTTTGTACAAATAAAATGTTTTGTTATATGAACGGAACATTTATTATAAGGATAAAATACTACAAAAATGAAACATTTTGTTATAAGAACGAAACCTAATAAAATGTTTCAATTCTATACCAAATATTTTATTTCTGTAATAAAATATTTCATTCTTTCATAAAAAAGTTCATTTCTACATTTTCTCGTCGAGCATGCTCCGTGTTTAATGTGCGAAAATACACGGCGGACGGGTCCGAAGCGGGGCGCCCTTTTCTATGCAGAAAAGGGTTCTTTCATCTTTTTTGGGCGGACCAATGATAACGAACGTAATATTTTGACATGACTTTATTTACTGGATTCGATGCACAAAGTATTACTCCAAAAATAACCCAATGATATCAACCGAAGGCATTATCTCTTGACTCTCCAGTATCGGGCTGTCCCCTCTTTTATTGTTTGGCAAATAGAATTGTTCTTACAAAAGAAATTTTCCTTGCTTTTGTTTCTTATTTTGAGTCTTAGATCTGAAGATCAGATTTTGCTATGAATCCATAAATGAGCATGCCATTCCTTCACAGAGGATCTCATTCTCTGGCTCCTTAACCAATTCTGCCATTTTAAAACCTTTTTTGTTTCGTCAGTCTCTAATGGATATCATTTTACATTATTCTCTTGTTTTGTCGGTTTCTAATAAATAGATATCATTTTACATCCATAATTATGGGGAAAGCTCGCAAAACGTTAGACCTAGTTGGATAGCAAGTAGCTGCCGGTATTGTGACGTGTGTTGAGAAAGATAAAGTGATCATAGGCCATCAACTTGGAACGGAATTTTGTGAAGTTTCTATTAACTTTGTAAACGTGTCACGTGCTCCCCTACTTATCAAAGGTGACAATAGGAAGAAAATTGGAGATGCCATTGGGACTCACATTCTTCAGCTGACAGATTATGTACGGCGAACATCAATGTTATCAGAATTGAACTAGTGTTTGAATCGATCAATGAGCTGGTTCGGTTCAAATCAGTTAAATCGTTCAATCGAATAGGTTTGAACCGTGACGTCATCATAATAATGATACATAGTCTGACCCGATTCTATAACTCAGGACAATAAGAAATAAGATATAATGATCAAAATAAAAATATACATGTATAATTATTAGTTATGATTATATAACTATACAAGTAAAAAAATAACAATAACATGGTTAAATAAATCGACCTTAAAATTTTATAATATTTCATTGGTCTTCACTCTTCACAATTGACATCTATATTATTTTAAACATTTAAAATTTAAATATATATGAAATAAAATGATAAATAATAATAAAAAGATAATTTTGTTCACACATAAATATCATTTTAAAAATATCTAAATATTTTTGTATTTATTTTTTTTATTTCAAAGGGTGGATTGGGTCGGACCGGTCGAACCGCAGTTCGTCCAGTTCACCTGATTCTTTAACATTAGACCGAACCGGGCTTAATCGGATAGGTTCCTAGACCAGTTCACGGTCAGACCGATTCGATCGGTCAATCGGATCCGATTCTGATAACACTGGCGAGCATTCTTTAATTTCTAACTATAAATTTCATGAAAATTCAGTGTGCAATCATTGATACCCATTCTTCTATTTTGCAGTCAATCCTCGATGCTTCAAGAAACATCTCTCCCATTGGTGACCCATGATTTCTAGCCCAGTTTCTTTCTATTGGTATGCCTTATTTTGTCAAATTTAGTTGATGACATGATGGGAAAGCACTTTATTTTGACTATGTATGCATAAACAATGTGACGGCGTCCTTTCTTCCTCGATACCCTAGTGAATGGGGCTGTATATAGCACATGTTCATGGCAAAATATTTTGCTAAATGCAAATATGTTACCATTAGAGCATCGTAGGTAAAGACAGAAAAAATCGTAGGTATAGGTTTTACCTACGACACTCCCTACGCTTGTGTGTCGTCGGTAAAAACTATGTAGGTAAAGTTTGTAGACACACTAACATTGACATCACCTTGAGTACATCTCCTATCGCATCATAATTTCTCAATTTAACCCTCAAATTGACTTGTTTGAATGATTTTCCTCACTTTTTTTGATTATTCAACTTTCCCCTATTTTCCACTATTTTTCCTGATTTTTTCAGGATTCTTCTCCAATTTTTGGGGCCTTTTTTAATTAGAGTCAAACTCAATGGACGCCAATTCTTTTAATTAATGTAAGCATTGCAGACGCTAATTCTTTTCGTCCAAAATTCATATTAACATTGAATTAACGCCTTTCTGAAAATACGTCAGTTCTTAAATTGGCGTCTGGCAAAGTGGACACGAATTCTTTTCTTCCACCTTTTGTGCTAAATTCCTATTATATTTGAATATACGACTTTTTGAAAAGACGTTAATTTTTAAATAGGCGTCCGTGTAGAGTGACGCGAATTCCATTTCTTATTTTTCAGCTTTTAAATTCAACCAAAATTCATATAAATTCCAAATTCACGTCGGACCTGGTGGACACAAATTTATTTCCAATTTTGGTAAATTCCCAAACTTTCCATAATTCAATTAGAACTGACGTCTTCTTCGCTGATGCAGATTAATTGGCGACCACTACGTCAGACACCAATTCTTATAGAGTTCTGATTCGAACAGCAACCCTTTCCTTCCTCATTTTAACCTCGTTTTTCACTTGGGAAAGGGTTCCTATGGCCTTCTACGATTGTGAGGACACTTGGAAGGTGGATGATTCTCTCCAAATCCCATTAAAACTCTATTTTATAATGTTAAGAGAATTAAACCTCCAAATTTCTCCTCTATAAATAGGACCCCCCCTTGTTGTGCCCCTTAGGCACAAGCATGTGCTATGTTGATTTGATGATAGCAATGCTATTTTGTTTTGATGATAGCGACAAAGTGAGTGCATTTCTGTGCATCCTTTATCCTTGAGATCCCTGAGCATTCTGCATATGATAGCAACATGAATGATGATGAAATGATGTTCTGAGTGCATTTGATATTGTGTTTTGATGATAGCAACATGAATGTTTATAACTGATATGAATGTTTATAACTGATATACTCTGTGGAAAATGCATATGACTGTGACTGGTATATTATCTGGAGACTGCATGTGTTCTGTCTGCAAGTCCATACATTGCATTCGCCATGCCTGTACATCGCATTTGACGAAGGCATTGAAGTCTATACATTGGCCTTAAGCTGAAGCCTATACATTCGTTTCTGAAGGGCAAGTCTATACATTCCCAGCCTTTACCTACGTTCAGAACCCCAAGTCTATACATTGGTTCAATCTTCCAAGTCTATACATTAGACTGTGCTCAACTGAAGTCTATACATCCTTCAAGGGTCCAAAGTCTATACATCGCCAGTGCATTTCTTGGATTGAAGTCTGAACATTGCTTCAGGAGTTCAAAGTCTATACAGTTAGTATCTGCATTGCATTGCATGCATCATGGTGGAAGTCTATACACTGGATTTGTTCTGAAGTCTATACATTGCATGCCTTCCACCAAGTCTGTACATTGGCACTGTAGCATGCATTCATAAAGTCCATACATTCACTGAAGCTTGCTTAGCTGAAGTGTGTACATTGCATTGCATGACTTGAAGTCGGTACATCGCATGTGTGCTTCATGCTAAGTCTATACAGGCTAAGTCTGTCGGTCTTGTGACTCATGCATTCATTGTTAAAGTCTATACAGACTTCAGTGCATTCTCTTTGTGTCTCATATGTCAAGTCTGTACAATGGTCTTGGCATATGCATTCATCAAGTCTATACGCTGGAAGACGAAGTCTATACAGCGTCTCACGTTGCATCCAGCAAGTCTGTACAGTGAGCGTTTCATTGGTGAAGTCTGTACACTCACCAGTTGAACTTCAAAGTCCATACATTGGATTGTAGCTTGCACGAAGCTAAGTCCATACATCGCTCAAGTCTGTACAGAGTCCAGCGTCTCGTTCATGCATTGTTCACAAAGTCTGCACATTCTATTGTTCATGAAGTCTGTACACTAGACTGTGTCCTTGTGCATCACATTAAGTCTATACATTGCATTAGCTAAAGTCTGCACAACGTCCGTCTCATTTAGCGTCTAAGGCAAAGTCAATACATTGCTGCAGTAACGCAAGTATATACATCGTCCGTCTCAATGAGCGTCTCATGCAAGTCTACATATTACTTGTTCATGCATCAGTCTTCTAAGTCCATACATTGGACTGTAGCATGCATTTGACGATGGCATCAAGTCTGTACAGTGGACCGTCTCAATTAGCATCTTATGCATTGAGCAAAGTCTATACAGACTTCAGCGTCTCATGCAGCGTCTTATGCAATGTCCATACATTGCACTGTGCATCCTTCGTTGAACTTCCAAGTCTATACATTGAAGCAAAGTCTGTACAGCCATCAGTGATCTCCCAAGTATGTACATCCAACTGTTCATCTTTGAAGTCTGTACATTGGAAGTTTTACCTACATTTTCCTTCAAGTCTATACATTGGTAATTTTACCGTCGTTTCCCTTGAAGTCTATACACTGATAGCTTTACCGTCGTTTCCATTGGAAGTCCATACATTCGCTGCTTCTTTGTTCAAGTCTATACAGCCTTTCATCTTGAAAGTCTATACATCAGGAAGTCTTCACATTGGCTGTTGATTGATGTGCAAGTCTGTACACTGGCCTAGCATTCAAGTCTGATCATTGGCCAAGTCTACACATCGGCACTGTAGCATGCATTTCGTAAAGTCTATACATTGCATGCCTCACTCTAAGTCTATACACTCGTGAGTGTCTCATCAAGTCCATACACTGGCTTTGAGCTGAAGTCTATACAGTGCCTCAGGCTGAGCAAGTCCATGCATTGGCTGCTGTTCTTCAGAGTCTGTACATCGCAGTGAGTTGAAGGTTGCCTAAGTCTGTACAGCCGCTGGCTTCTTATATAAAATCTATACATTGAAAAAAAAAGTCTATACACTGCTTCAGCTTTGTCTTCAGATAGTCTGTACAGAGTTCTTCACTTAAACTGATGACTTATCCGATGCTATGTCTGACAGGGATTCTTACCGAGATTGATGACCTGGCTCGTGATCCCAGGAGGACGAGGTGTGCAGATGCTGACACGTGGATGGAATTGCCTCGGATCTGGCGAATTCACTTGGGCGGGAACTGTTGAAGCCACGCGCCCTTATCCACCTGCTGCTGCTATATATTGAAGCCTTCGTCCTCAGTTGAAGGTTGATCGAAGCAGAAGCAGCAATAGCAGAAGTGCAGAGTGCAGAGACTTCGATCCAGCAGGAAGAGAAGAAGAAAAGAGTGAAGAAAAGAAAGAGAGACAGAGAGCAGAGAAGAAGAAGAAAAAGAAAGAGAAAGAGAGATCGAGAGTTGAGAAGAAGAGATCAGCTGAAGATTGTCTCAACTGGACCGTGGATCAAATCCAGGCCAGTCAGCTCTTGTAGAGAGCCACATTTGTGCTTCATTTCTTTACAACTTTTCGATGCTGTAGTGTCTGTTTTTCACTTTCTTTTGAACTCCTTTTTATCAAGCTGTTAGTCAGCGGGTTTTGCAGAGGTGCTGCCTCTGGACGGCTAAGCTGTATTGCCCGGCGGTTTGCAATGGAGGATTCCACTGGACAACAAGCTGTGTTGCTCAGCGGGACGAGGAGGATTCCTCGGACGGCAAGCTGTGTTGCCCAACGGTTGTATGGCAAGCTGTGATGCCCAGCTGTTCAAGCTGTGAGTCAGCGGAATCCACACTCTGGTTTGAGTGTGGGGTGGATGTAGGTCTGATGGACCGAACCACCTAAAAACCTTTGTGCAGTGGTTTGATTTCTTCATCTGTTTTATTGCTTCCGCTAGATGCTTGCATAGGGGCACTTCATGTGTTTGCTTCCAGTTCAACAGAGTTGATTAGCTGCGCACGCTATCTGTTTGACACTGGTATTGTGTGTTGTTTGAATTGTCTAATTGCTGCGCTCATTAGATGTCTGCTTAGGAGTACTCTGCCTACAAGTTCACAGATGACTGAACTAGTTTTTCTTAGTTAGTCTTAGTGTTGTTATTCCGCTGTTCTGAGCATTAGAATTTCTATTTGAGCGAATATTTTTAAAGGGTATTCATTCACCCCCCCTCTGAATACATAGCATCGAACCCAATACCCCTCCCACTTATTCAAGAGGTTAAATTCTTTGGATCTTAGGGAAGCCCTACTAGATTGAGGTGCCAAGGAGGAGTCTCCCAAGCATTGAAAGCCATACCACTTGGAGGTCTTCCTTCTTTAAAGACTATTGAGGATCGTTGAAGCCCTCACCACTTGGAGAAAATCAATAAGCTTTTTTTATTCTCCTCCTCTTAATATTTCCTTAGTTTAGCTAACGTTGCATGCATCATATTTTCTTCATTGTTTTATTTTTATCATCCCAATCATATTGAGATACCTCTCTTGTGCACTCTAGCACATCTCCCTTTGTGTAACACTTGCACACCTCCCTTTTGTTGAGTCTCTCTGAAAGATTTTGATGATAACAAAACTCCGAATTGAGTTTCTATCTTGTGCCGTGTCATTGCAATCAATATGTGGGTTAGGTGTGCTTGAGTGTTGGCTTATGAAAATCTTGTGTAAAGCTCAAATTCTCAAAAGAGTTTAATATGTCCTAATGGAATAAACCAAATTGTTTCAAATTCCAAAATGCATGAAAGAGACAAGGAGATGAAGCCATTGTCATACGGATAAGTTTCATTGGGCTAACATTTCATTATAGCAGGTTTTCATCAGGCCGGTCGACCAGTAGGCACATGGCGATCGACTAGTTTTTCTAGGGATCTCAAAACATCAATTTTTACAGTAGCGGTCGACTGCCAGCAAGGAGCCGGTCGACCGGTTTTCCCAGCAATGAAAAGTTCAAACTTTGTAAATTTCCAGTCGACCGCCTGCTTCTGCCAGTCGACCGCCAGTCCCAAGACAGCTCTTTTTGACTTTCTGGTTCAAGCTCGAGGAGAGGCCTTATCTCCCATTTGTTTAAACCCAATACCACCAACTAAGCCATGATTTGTGGATCTGGTCTGGGGGATGTCTCTTGACCACTCAAGATCTATAAATATATCTCATTGGGGTCAAAAACCCTAAGATGATAAAAGGAGGTTTAAGGAGGCAATCAAAGGAGAAAGAGGGCGGTACTGTAGCTCCGTGAACAGTGATCCGTGGAAGAGTTCTTCATCCAAGTGCTAGGATCTCAAGAGCAATCTGCAGGCCATTCAAGTGGAGATCAAGCTGGGAGCTAGCTTCATCAAATACCATCTTCATCCACTAAGGGGGAGCTTGATTTTGTGTCTTCATTTCTTGTTTCCACCTTCCATTCTTACTGGGCTTTATTTGTGTGTTCTTGTAATATTCAAACAATTGTGTGTGTGTGGATCTACGCAGATCCGTGTGTGTGTGTGTGTGAGTGATTTCTGTGTTCTTCACATTTCTTGTGAGTCGGTGCTCTTGCACCTTCGTGGGAGTTTCATACTACTCACGTGTGTGTGTGTGTTCTTGATCTTGTAATCCCCTACAAGATAGTGTGTGAATCCTCACGTCGGTGAGGGGTGGACGTAAGTTACAGTTATTACATCCGAACCACCTAAAAATCATGGTCTTCTATGTGGTTTGTTCCTTTTCCTCTACCTCCATTCTGCTTTAGCTCTTTTGCATATTGCATCATCATCTAGTTTCTTTGTTTAGATCTAGCTTTATCAACCTTTTTATGAGAAATCTCTGGTATATCAAAAGGTAGTTTCTGATCGACAAGGTTAGTCATGTCGGAAGGAAAATACCTTGTGTGAGAGAATCTTCGAATTCCCAGACTCCGCCTGGTACCAAAGAACTGCTGTAGCTGTTGATTTAGCCAGATTCATTTTGTAATCCATCAGATCTATACCTGGTTGTTGCTTGCTCTTAATAAATGTTTTAAATCAGGTAAACGTTTTTAAAATTTGTAATCACCCAATTCATCCCCCTCTTGGGTGTTATTGATCACGGGACTTCAATTGGTATAAGAGCTAAGACTCTATTTTTCACAGATCTAATGATCTAGAGTAAGATCCGGATCAATGGCAAACAAGGGTATGATACCCGAGGGTCACTCCATCAACCGTCCTCCCTTCTTTGATGGTTCAAACTATTCGTACTGGAAAAACACAATGCATATTTTTCTAAGGGCTCAAGACTACGAAGTTTGGAGAGTTGTGGACAAGGGTCCTTACACACTCTCGGATGATGCAGATAAATGGTCAATTGAAGAAATCAAGAAATCCACGGTTAATTTTAGTGCTATACATCCTAACGAGTTTTCTCGTGTATCAATGTGCAGCTCAACGAATGAGATGTGGGACAAGTTACGGCTCATATATTAAGGAACTTCTGAGGTCAAGGAAACCAAGGTGAACCTTCTAGTGAGAGACTACGAGCTATTCAAAATGAAGCCCGAAGAAACAATTTCAGAAATGTTCGCAAGGTTAACTGAGATCACGAATGTCTCAAAAGCCTTGGGAAGGAGTACACAAACTCCGACCTAGTGAGGAAAGTTCTGAGGTCACTTCCGTCCGCGTGGCACACAAAAGTCAAAGTGATTGAAGATTCCAAAAATCTGTCCACACTTTCCTTGGATGTACTCATAGCGTCGCTCATGACCTATGAGATAAATATGAAGAGAACAACCGAGAAAGATACAAAGAAGAAGAAAGCAATTGGATTGAGAGCTCACCAATCTGATGACGACTCTCAAGAAGAAGAATCAAGTGAAGGAAGCAACGAAGAAGAAGACTTGGCCATGATAACTCGTCAAGTGAAAAAGTTTTTGAGGAAGAAGAGAAACTTCCAAGGCAATTTCAGAAAGGGGCAAAGGAAGCCCACTCAAACCAAGGGCGAGCCAAGAAAACCAAGTAGCATCATATGCTACGAATGCAAGAAGCCCTGGCACATGATGGGATAATGCCCAGATCTGAAGAAGAAATTCAAGAAAGATAAATTCAGAAAACCCAAAGCCATGGTCGCCACATGGAGCGATGAAGAGGATGAACGTCCGATGAGGAGATACAAGAGCTCGTGGAAAACCTGTGCCTCATGGCACACGAGGATGACTCAACCGAGGTAAATTCTGACCCTAACTTTATTTCAAACGAACAATGGGAGTCAGAATATGAGAAGTTGTATTTAAAATATAAGAAAAATCAGATCTGAAAATAAAAATCTCAAGAAAAAGATTGATGAGTTAACACATGAGGATATTTTTATTGAGTTTAAAAAAATGGAACAAGAATGGTTTGAGTTGACGGAAGAAAAAGAAAGCATATTGCAAATAATTTCAGCCAGTGAGAAAAGTCAGGAGGAATTGATGTGTAAATTGTTTGAAATTGAAAAAGCTATTGAGAAATTGAAAAATGAAGAAGAAGTTCTGAAATCCACAAATTCAGAACTTGAAAAGAAAAATGTGAGTCTGGGTGAAGAAGTGGCTGAACTTCAGTCCACCTTGTCTAGGTTTGTTAAGGGTAAACAAAACTTAGACAACTTGTTGGGAGTAAAAGTCAACTTCCAGAAGGAAGGATTGTGGTACATTCCTCAAAATAAAAAATCTTTTGAGCATAAGATCACTACATCCTATGTTCATGAAAAAGAAAACAATCATGCTTCATGTTCCAACTCTAATCCAAAACATGTCCAACCCAAACCACGACAATTTCAAAGAAAGTTTGCACCTGCTAATTGTTATCATTGTGGTAGTTTTGGTCACGTTGTTGCAAATTGCTGGTTCAAACAAAACTCACCAAGAAATCCTACTTTTTGGACTAAGAAAAGATATGCACAAAATTAAACTAACTTCTACGGACCCAAACTAGTTTGGGTACTAAAAATAATTGCATGAGAATTTTATTTCTTGCAGACATGTCTTGAAGTCAGGGGGAGCAAGTGGTACTTGGACAGCGACTGTTCAAAGCATATGACAGGGGACAAGAAGGCATTCTCTATGCTGCAAGATAAGGATGGAGACTCAGTTGCTCTTGGTGGAAAAGACAAAGGTAAAATAATTGAAATTGGCATAATAGGTAAGAATTCTAAAACCTTGATTGAAAATGTTCTTTTGGTGAAAGGTTTGAATCATAACTTGCTCAGCATAAGCCCACTATATGACAAAGGCTTTAAGATTATCTTTGATGAAACTCATTGCCTTGTCGTGAATAAAATCTCAAATGAAATCAGATTCATCGGTAAAAGGAACAACAATGTCTATACCATTGATCTTGATAAGGTCTCCTATGATGATATGTGCTTGGTAGCCAACAATCATGAGAATGCATGGCTATGGCACCGAAGACTAGGTCATGCTAGTTTTGGAGTAATCTTCAAGTTGTCTAGACATGACTTGTTAAATGGGTTACCCAAATTAAAATTTGAAAGTGATAAAGTCTGTGAGGCTTGCACAAAAGGCAAGCAAACACGCATATCCTTCAAACATAAAAATATTATCTCAACCTCCCGGCCTCTAGAATTGCTACATCTTGATTTATTTGGCCCTACTAAGACATCCAGCCTAGGGGATAAATCATTTGGATTTGTTATTGTTGATGATTACTCCAGATTTACATGGGTGTTATTTTTAGCCAATAAAAGTGATGCCTTGACGGAGTTTCAAGTGTTTTGCAGGAAAATCAAGAATGATAGAGGCTACCTTATCACTTCCATTCAAAGTGATCATGGTGGTGAGTTTGAAAATCATGAGTTCGGCAACTTCTGTGAAGAGCAGGGGTACACGCATAACTTTTCATCACCAAGGATGCCTCAACAAAATAGAGTGGTGGAGAGAAAAAATAGAATCGTGATAGACATGGCACGAACCATGTTAAGCGAGAACAACCTACCTAAATATTTTTAGGCCGAGACAGTAAGTACGGCATGTTACATCATCAACAGGGCAATGGTAAGGCCTATCTTGAAGAAAACTCCATATGAGCTTTACAAGGGTAAGAAATCGAATATATATATATCATCTCAAATCTTTTGGATGCCCATGTTTCATTCTGAACAATGGTAAGTCCAACTTTGGTAACTTTGATGAGAAAAGTGATAAAGAAATTTTCCTAGGTTATGCACTTAACTCTAGAGCTTATCGACTATTTAATAAAAGGACCCTGGTTGTTGAAGAAAGTCCTCATGTTATTTTTGATTAATCTGAATTGAAGCTAACCAATCAATCTATTCCAATTGTGGATGCAGATGAAGATCATAAACGTCCAGATGATGCGAATGTAATGCCCCAGAATTTTTATATATTATTTTTGATGAATTTAGGAATTTTCTAAAATTATTAAAGGTCCAAATGAGATAATAAATAAATATTGGGTTAAATAAATCATTATTTCGGCCCAATTATGATAAACAATTAACCTAGCCTAATTAATTGAAGCCCAAAGGGTTTAAGGACCAAGCCCATGAAGTTTGGCCCATGTTCTAGAAGGTTAATTAGCCTATTCACGGAATTTAGGGATAAATACACCTTGAATAGATAATTAAATGGATAAACCAAAATTGGAGTTTGAACTCATTTCAAATTCGGCACCCAGGATCTGTAGCGGTCTATCGTGCAACCGCTAAATGCCATCAAGCGGCCTATTAAGTGACCACTACAATCTGTCAGTTCCGTGAAGTGAAGAAAGAGCAAAAAGATTGGATTTTTGATGAATTATCTCCTAGAGATCGAGATAGGTGGACTAGTAAACATCTTAAGGACTCACAGGAATCGATCTAAGGTTTAATAAGGACTCTAGAATTGATCGAATCCTCAAAACCTAGCAAAACCCTATAAATAGAACATAGTTTTGACTTGCGCGACCCTTACATTGGCATACGTGAAACCAAGGTAAGACGATGTTATTTCAGGTAGGTTCTTTAGAAGCTTTTATTGTTAATATATAGGACTAACATCTCCTAAAATTTCGTGCTAGGAGATAAAGCACACAAGGAGATAGAAGCCTGCAAAGTTGCTAGTTCTATATTAGCGACCCAGGAAACTATGCAAAAGTCCGGTGAAGATCAAGGAATTAGGATACTAAAATGAGGTAATTAGCATTAGTGCCTTTAAAACTTTTTATTCCCTTTAATATCTACTTCTTACCCTCTAAATTTCATGTCCTTAGGTCAAGAGAGTAAGGAGTTAGAGTAGCGTGAAGTTGCTGATTTATCATAGGAAGTTCGGGATTAGGGTTAACATCCAGTCCGAAATTCGAAGACTAGAAGTCTTAGCAGAGGTAGGTCATCTCATGAACGGCTGAGATATCATTCTAGGGATAAAAACCCTCCGGTTTTACTCGATTTCATGCTTTATGTGTGGAGAATTTCATGTTTCAATAGGACCTATGCACTTAGTATGTCATACATGCATATCTCTTAGCCCTAATGAACTAAAGTATTTCTTTTGTCATGATACATGATTCCCATGCATATTGTAGCCTATTTCTCGTTCTATCATGTAGAAGTTTTGTAAATATGTTGATTTCTAGACATGATGTGTTCAGACATAGTTTCTTCTTATTTAAGTTTACTGTCAGTCGTGCTCTAGCGGCCTAAGGTTCGACCGCCAACCTTGTATAGCGGGCCTACGATATATCGCTAGAAGCTCTGTAAACTCGTTTGTTTATGAAATCTTTGGCGGACAAGAAATATACCATTTTTATCTCTCTGACGGCCTTACGATAAACCGCCAACTTCCTGTAGCGGTTCTGTGATAGACCGCCAATGTTCTATTTTCTGTCAACTGAGATAGAATCAACAACAGTCCATTTAACTTATAAGTAAGTCTATTTAACTATGTTCTAACCTGTCTTGATGTTATGACACTACAAGAAAAATCGCGGATAGCGACCGACCTAGCGGTCGCTATTCAGTCGTAGATCGGTCGCAAATCTTCATTGCGACCGAACAGAGACTATCTAGCGACCGAATATGTCGGTCGCTATATAATAGTCGCTATATAGCGACCGACATAATTCGGTCGCAGTATCAGTCGTTACCAGAGACCGATTATAATCGGTCGCCTGATCGGTCGCTAATTAAGTCGGTCTCAATTCGGTCGCTATTCGGTCTCTAATTATGTTGTATTTTTAAAAATAAAATTAACCTATCGGATTTATTCGGTCTCAATTCGGTCGCCAGTCGGTCGCCAAGTATAATTATTTAATAAAAGAAATATAACGTATAGTCGCTATTCGGTCGCAATTCAGTCTCCATGCGGTCGCTAATTTTGCATTATTTTTTTTTAAAAATTTATTTAAACTGATAAATAAATTACCTGATAAATAACAAATTCATAACATAAATATAAAATCAACTACACAGACAACAATATCGACAAATCTCAAATTCATCACATACAAACACCTGATAAATAACAATTTCATAAAACAATAATAAATCAACTACACGGATCACAATCTCCACGAACCTCAAATTACACACAATTAAAATAAAATCACAAATTAATCATACATCCATAATAATAAAATGACAACATACACAACTAAAATAAAATCACAAATCCTCCACATATGTCTCATCCTGGTCGTCGTCTCGTCCAACATCATCCTGGTCGTCGTCTCGTCCAACATCTCGCGACGGATGATCCTGTATATCATTTAAAAAAATTATAATCAAATCCTTAATAAAGAAATCAAGCATTAACAAGACTTAATAAAGAAATCAAGCATTAACAAGAGTATGCCAATAGTTTAAGCCAGCTCATTTTCATATATATAAATACACACACACAATATAAGTTCAAATTTCATCTTGTATTTTAAAAATGAAGTTTGAGCGCCGAGCTCAAACCGGGCATCCGATTTGGATTCCGTCAGTTCTGACAAGTCACTTTCATCTCCCCGGTCGTATTGGAATGATCGGCACGGCCATCCGACCGGTATTTCAAATTTTAGACCCCCGGACCCGTCCTAACAGTTCATTTGAACTAAGTGTATTTTAAAAATGAAGTTTGAGCGCCGAGCTCAAACCGGGCATCCGATTTGGATTCCGTCAGTTCTGACAAGTCACTTTCATATCCCCGGTCGTATTGGAATGATCGGCACGGCCATCCGACCGGTATTTCAGATTTTAGAACCAAATGCCCCGTCCTAACAGTTCATTTGAACTAAGTGTATTTTAAAAATGAAGTTTGAGCGCCGAGCTCAAACCGGGCATCCGATTTGGATTCCGTCAGTTCTGACAAGTCACTTTCATCTCCCCGGTCGTATTGGAATGATCGGCACGGCCATCCGACCGGTATTTCGAATTTTAGACCCCCGGACCCGTCCTAACAGTTCATTTGAACTAAGTGTATTTTAAAAATGAAGTTTGAGCGCCGAGCTCAAACCGGGCATCCGATTTGGATTCCGTCAGTTCTGACAAGTCACTTTCATCTCCCCGGTCGTATTGGAATGATCGGCACGACCATCCGACCGGTATTTCAGATTTTAGAACCAAATGCCCCGTCCTAACAGTTCATTTGAACTAAGTGTATTTTAAAAATGAAGTTTGAGCGCCGAGCTCAAACCGGGCATCCGATTTGGATTCCGTCAGTTCTGACAAGTCACTTTCATCTCCCCGGTCGTATTGGAATGATCGGCACGGCCATCCGACCGGTATTTCGAATTTTAGACCCCCGGACCCGTCCTAACAGTTCATTTGAACTAAGTGTATTTTAAAAATGAAGTTTGAGCGCCGAGCTCAAACCGGGCATCCGATTTGGATTCCGTCAGTTCTGACAAGTCACTTTCATATCCCCGGTCGTATTGGAATGATCGGCACGGCCATCCGACCGGTATTTCAGATTTTAGAACCAAATGCCCCGTCCTAACAGTTCATTTGAACTAAGTGTATTTTAAAAATGAAGTTTGAGCGCCGAGCTCAAACCGGGCATCCGATTTGGATTCCGTCAGTTCTGACAAGTCACTTTCATATCCCCGGTCGTATTGGAATGATCGGCACGGCCATCCGACCGGTATTTCAGATTTTAGAACCAAATGCCCCGTCCTAACAGTTCATTTGAACTAAGTGTATTTTAAAAATGAAGTTTGAGCGCCGAGCTCAAACCGGGCATCCGATTTGGATTCCGTCAGTTCTGACAAGTCACTTTCATCTCCCCGGTCGTATTGGAATGATCGGCACGGCCATCCGACCGGTATTTCGAATTTTAGACCCCCGGACCCGTCCTAACAGTTCATTTGAACTAAGTGTATTTTAAAAATGAAGTTTGAGCGCCGAGCTCAAACCGGGCATCCGATTTGGATTCCGTCAGTTCTGACAAGTCACTTTCATCTCCCCGGTCGTATTGGAATATAGTAACAGCAGCCCATACTGAAATGCCTCAGATGATCAGAATCACCTTCGCATCATCATTGGGAAACAGTGGTGGAGCTAAATCGCATTGAATTACTCATTGATAAATAGCAAACCAAAATATTGGAAAACCAATAGTTAATCCGTGTAGTCAGAAAGAAGGGATAATGATGATCGATCCAAAGTGATAGGGAAGTTTAACTGGTTCAGAATGGATAGCATACTCCCATGCGTTGATGCATATAAAACCAGTCTGTTTGAATCTACAAAGCAATCATCACACATTGACAGTTTAATTGGATCTACACAAAGCAATCATCATGGAATTGTGTCATTTAAGTCTACAAATAATGCCGACACACTTGATGATAACTCCTCAATAAATCAGACACCAATGAGTAAAGCTTGACATGATCGCTCTCCATGCACATAATGCCATTTGTGGAGCTATTAGGGGTGCTTTCGCCTTTCAGTAGGACTATATCAAACGGCAGAATAGAATTAACAACGAGCTTCTGTATAAACAGAGCAGTGGCATCCCTGCAAACCTTTTGAGAGTTGAGTCGAATGCTTATGGTAGGTTGAGTGCTTGTGGTACAAATTTATACTAAACCGAGGAGCAAAATTTAGCAATCTTAAGTTAATGGCTAAGCATGTGAAGTTCATAACAATCCAATGTCTAATCATCTATATTACTATAATTTAACGGAGGGGTACATTTCATAATTTGCAGCAATATTCCAGCAGGTATCCAATATCTAAACATCTCTATATCTATCATCATGTCTCCAAGAGATGAGAAAAGTAGACTTCAAGAGCAGGCATTAGAATTACAGAACCCTTCCGGGAGGAAAAGAACAAGAAAGAAAGGTGAAGAACGTTAACCATTCTTATAGCAATAAAAATCCGGTCGTGCAAGCAATTCCCATTTTTCTATTCACACCTTCATTGATCAGAATATATGTTACTAGCTTCCAATTCCAGTATGACGCACGTACGATTTAGTCAGAGACTGACAGCAACCTGCCAAAGAAACGTGCTAAGCACTTCTTCCGCACCTCAAACCTCTGACAATCTTATCTTATTAATCAAGCGGGACCATGCACTCCCCTTATGCACGCAACAAAACTAATCAAAGAAACGAAACTCCAAAAAAACCAAATAAAAAAAATCCAGGGATAGCAGACCTCTTGGCGGAAGAACCACCCGACGCATCCGCCGCCGCCGGCTTCTCGTCCCTGTTCTTCGCCGCCGATCACAAGTCGTATTGGAATGACCGGCACGGCCATCCGACCGGTATTTCAAATTTTAACTACTCTACGGTACATCCATGAACGATCTTCAGACATTTTCCCTATGCAAATGAAATGTAAACACACAAAACTTTAACATGTTTAACAAAATAAAAACTCCAACCCTTTCCTCACATCGTCCATCTCTGCCATTTTAAATAGGAAGGAAATATCATTTAGATTTTCACTTTTTAACCCATCTGTGAAGGTTTGATCGCACGATTAATTACTATATGTGTTGTGTTATTTGCTAAAAATTTCGGCAGCATCTCCTCACACCTCTCCGATATACCACAAAATATTTATTGATTAAGAAATTTTCTTAAACACTTACTAATAAGTGGTTAAGAAAATAATCAAAATCAATAAAGGTATATCAGAGAGGAATGAGAAGACGCATCCAGCCAAAATTTTTAACAAACAACACAAACACATATAGTAATTAACCACCTAAGTGCGATCAAACATTCACAGACTGTCCAAACGGGACAATTCAAGACTTTGAGTTAGATATACACATTCTCATCATTCAAAATGAGAACGTGCACATCAATCCCAAAGTCTTGAACGGGTAGATTGATTGACACGGGCTTAACACGCTCTCCTAAGATACGTGCAATGTTAGGTTGCACCCACGCATCTCAGCTAACATACAACACCCAACTAATTAAATATTGACAAGATACTAACACATTCTAAAAACATAGCAATAACATGTGAAATTGACAATACATGTACACAATGAAAACATGAATTTTATTGTAACATCCAACACATTCAGTTAATTTTCTTGGTCGGCTGTACCATCCCAACCTTATGAGTTTGATAGGGTACTGTTTGGAGGATGACCACCGGCTGCTGGTGTATGAGTTCATGCCACGGGGAAGCCTGGAGAACCATCTTTTTAGGAGTATGTCTGTTTCGATTATTCTCTGCACCGTTTGGTTTGCTGACTCATTTAGGCACCTGTTTTCTTAAAGAAAAAAAATTGCAATGCGCAGTGGCCTCACCTTTTACCCAATGGTTACCTACGTAGTTCTTTTGAATCAGTTTTTGAACCCCACAATGTCGATTCTGCAGGGGGTTCATACTTCCAGCCTCTCTCCTGGAACCTTAGGATGAAGGTTGCTCTTGGAGCCGCAAAGGGGCTGGCCTTTCTGCATGGTGCTGAAACAAAGGTTATATATCGGGATTTTAAGACATCAAATGTGCTTCTTGATTCAGTAAGTGGAGACCCTTGTCTTATAGTTGATGGATGATATGTTTTCTTGATTAACGTTCCCCGTCATGATGTTCTGCCTCTCAAATCCCTTCTTTGCAAACCTACAAAATTATAATGCCAAGCTTTCCGACTTTGGCTTGGCAAAAGATGGACCAACTGGTAACAAGAGCCATGTGTCAACTAGGGTCATGGGAACATACGGATATGCTGCTCCTGAGTACCTTGCAACAGGTAAACCTTTGGTTCCAAACTGCTTGTATGTCCCTCCATCTTTTTGTCTTTAGGTGTTCCATTTTCAAGTGCTGATCAGTGTGTCTCAGATTTTTGGATGGCATTTGTCTTGCTTTTTTTTTTCTCTGTGGGTAACAAGATGCCATTTTCTCTTCGTAAATGAGAAAATTGTGCCGAAATGACACGAGGAGTCGGCAAATAATTCGGATTAAAACAGAAACTGAGTTGGTAAGGGACCTTGAATAAAACATAGATTACCCATGAATTTCTCCTTGAATAAAGTGTTGACAGCTCAGGAATATTTGATCTGGAGAGTGATAGTATTGTCCATTGGCATGATTAAGATTCTCTAGTGTAATATTTGATTGTCATCTCCGAGATATTTTTGGAGTGAATTAGGGGCGGGTATATCACCCCGACTGACCCACTCCTAACCCACCTCGGGTGATTTATTTCACCCCTTTTTAAGAATTCACATACCCTAACTTTATCTCTAACCGACTCCGATTAAGAAAAAAAAACGAACTAAATAAGAATAACTCGTCTCACCCTAATTAATCTATCGTAATCGGATTTACTTCTTTATCAAAGTGGCCCTACGAAATTAGTCCATCGCTTGCGGGTCGTGACAAAGTGCCTTCAAACGTTAAGATTGCGTTTGAGAACGCAGATAGAAAAAGAGGCCATGGAATGATTATTTAAGCCTCAGTCTTTAAATAAAACTCTAGTGACACGTATTACATCTGTTGAATTTTTACACTATTTTTGGTTCTCATAAGAATGATGGGGTCATATGTAGAGTTCATCTTGTACCTTTGCTTTAAAATTCTCATAATCCAATGTTTGGATTTGTTGGTTCTCAAGTTCTTGGATTTTGGGTTTGCTACAGTTTTAAATCGAAAAATAAGAATTGGGGAAAATACATGACACAATAAATGGACTGCATATTGAAGCCAGAACATTAATAACGGACCGGACAAACTAAAAAGATAATCTTATAATATTTCACATTATTTTACAGGAGAACAAATGATATGTGGACACCATCTCAAGAGTCTTAAATAAATCAGGTTCATTGCACGAGCATAGCCCCTCCCCCGGAGCCCCTCCACCGGAGCCCCTCCCCCTCCACCGGAGCCCCTCCCCCTGCGCAGCCCCCCCTCCACCGGAGCCCCTCCCCCTGCGCAACCCCCTCCCCTCCACCGGAGCCCCCTCCCCCTCACCCCTGCGGAGCCCCCTCCCCTCCACCGGAGCCCATCCCCCTGCGCAGCCCCCCCTCCACCGGAGCCCCTCCCCCTGCGCAGCCCCCTCCCCTCCACCGGAGCCCCCTCCCCCTCACCCCACCGGAGCCCCTCCCCCTGCGCAGCCCCCTCCCGTCCACCGGAGCCCCCTCCCCCTCACCCCTGCGGAGCCCCCTCCCCTCCACCGGAGCCCCTCCACCGGAGCCCCTCCCCCTCCACCGGAGCCCCTCCCCCTGCGCAGCCCCCCCTCCACCGGAGCCCCTCCCCCTGCGCAACCCCCTCCCCTCCACCGGAGCCCCCTCCCCCTCACCCCTGCGGAGCCCCCTCCCCTCCACCGGAGCCCATCCCCCTGCGCAGCCCCCCCTCCACCGGAGCCCCTCCCCCTGCGCAGCCCCCTCCCCTCCACCGGAGCCCCCTCCCCCTCACCCCACCGGAGCCCCTCCCCCTGCGCAGCCCCCTCCCGTCCACCGGAGCCCCCTCCCCCTCACCCCTGCGGAGCCCCCTCCCCTCCACCGGAGCCCCTCCCCCTCCCCTGCGCAGCCCCCTCCCCCTCCCCTGCGGAGCCCCCTCCCCCTCACCCGAGCTCCACCCCCCCTCCCAGACCAACCTCCCCCGCCACCCCCTCCCACCGAAACCCCCCTCACTGGAACCCCTCCAAGAAGAAAAAAAATGAGAAATAGGGCATGGTCGATGGCCGGCGGGGAGGGAGAGGGGGGGGGAGAGAGGCGCGGGGCTGGAGGGAGAGGAGAGGGGGGGGAGATCGAGAGGGAGAGGACTTACCAGACCGAGGAGGGTGACGACGAGGACGACGGGGACCGACGAGGTCGACGGCGAGGATGGTGCGGGGCTGGCCGAGACAGCGAGCTCCGGCGTCCGTCCACCACCACGCCGCTCGCCACGCCCGTGGCCGCAAGGCAGAGGGGGGGGGGGGGGAGGGCGAGGGGGCCGGAGGGGGAGGGGAGAGCTCCGGTGGAGGAAGGGTTATCAATGCAGGGGGGAGATGGTCGCGGGGTAAATGCAGTCATATCAGCGACCGATTAGAGACCGAAATATATTCGGTCGCAACATCGGTCTCCAATTCGGTCGATTTTGAAAAAAAGAGACCGGAATAAATTCGAGCTAAATATAGCGACCGATTGGAGACCGAAATAAATTCGGTCGCCAAAACGGTCTCAGATATGCGACCGATTATTTCGGTCGCCGAATTAGTCTCTATTTGGGACCGACTAGCGACCGATTTAATCGGTCTCTAATTCGGTCGCTATAGCCACTTTTTCTTGTAGTGAACTACTCTGAATTTTATTTTACTGATTCATAACAGTGATTTCATGTTCTTTATAGTTCTTAGGATTATTTTAAACATATGATAGTTTCATGCCAAAAACCTTATAGTCTTGTATTAAATTATGGTTTAAGTGCTTGTATGAATGAGATTGAACGTTAGTTTCTCACTGTACACATTCTATTCCTATCTCAGAGTCATTTATGTAAGTTCATGGCGTATATTTCGGTATATGGCCATTAGTTACATACTTTGTACCTATAAGAACATAATCTTGAACATGATAACCTCTCCTTTGGATATTCCTTCTAATGGACTAGGAAATCTTATTTCAAGGCCTCCGTAATTCTTCGCGAGACTGGGATTCCCACTAGGACGCCGAGTTGGTTGTACCATTAAAACCCAATTGTCTAAAAAGTACTACCGATGTTTTCTGATTTTGATTCTGTAACGGTTCAATACTCGACCGCTAAACCCCATTAACGGTCCAGTATCTGACTATCATGTCATCTGAGTCCAATTGATTTCTTTCTGGATTCAGCCCATTCTAGCGGCCCAATACTAGACCACCATGTAAATATAGCGGCCCAGTTATAGACCACTAAGTTTCCTGAGTTCTGTTAACCCAAGGTTTGACCAAGAGTTAATATCTATATGATCCTAGAAAGGCTATTGAATTTCTGGGACATGTCACCTTAATAAAAAATGATTTGACTAAATTATGAAAGTTAAGAAAAGTACCGTTATGTTGCCGATTTATTTCCATGGCATAATCTAGTTATTTAAGGTAAATATTGAAATTCCTTATTTTCTTGTAGAAGCGTTCATATTTTTGGATACTTTATTAGGAGTCTATCATTGAAATTGTACATTCTTGGCTACATTATTTACATGCGTTGAAGTAGCTTGATTTATACTTGAAGATGCGGTTCGAGCACTGATTGTGTTCAAGGGCTCTATGCTAGTCTCCTCGGCTGATTGTCGGAAACGTACTATTATAAACCATGGGGTATGATGCTACTGGCGTCGCATTGCGTTGGGAGTACTTTCTTTATAAATAAGTGAAATGTCCATGGCAATCACTGAAATATTCACGACTTGTGAAAATGTCCACAGAAGTTCACGAAGTACTTGTTACTAAGTGAAGAGTATATTCTTGCTTGACTTGCTAGTACATTCTTGTTACATTCTTGAAAGGCCATCATTACATTCTTGCTTGATCATGCTTTCTCAATCATATCTTAATTTGGTCATGTCTTGTTACTTTGGTTTATTTACATGATTTACCGCATTCGCATGATTTTACCTTATTCTTTAGAGCTAAAACGCTAATCACTTTAGTATTGCGAATCATGTTGATGCGAAGATACCTATTGGGCAAGTGTGCTCATTACCTACTTTTCAATCTTTTCAGGAGATGCAAGTAGTTCGGATTCCGATTCGAGTTATTCAAGTGATGGGTCCGAGAGCGAATGAAAGTCTCATAAAATTGAGAGAGAAGACTTAGGAAGTCAATAATGTCTAGATCGAGTTCATGTAATTTTCTCTTTATTGAGTCAACTAGATTTGGAATCGTCTATGTACTTGGATTTTTATCATTCTTATTATTAATGAAAGGAGAAGTTGATTAAATTATTGCGCTCTGACTTATGATGCCGACTGTTCACGATTCCCGAAATTATCTTTCGTTGTATTAAAAGCTCGGGACATGACAATTAAGTTGGTATCTGAGCCTAAGTCCAAGGACTTCAGAAGAAAAGTCATGTCATAGGATAAGTCCAAGGTTTTGGGACCCGCACCTATGAACTAAGGAAGAAATTTCCCCCATGTTAGAAATTGGGTAGAGCCCGGGATAGAATAATAATTTAGCTTTAGATTAACCCTTTCAAATTTTCATGAGAATTAGTTATTGTCTCAGGTACCTTATTCTTATAATGGCTCATCACGTATATTAGGATGGTATGCAGCAGACTGTTGCGGGCCTCACTCAGGCGCTGCAAACGATAGCCCAAGCAGGCACTGGAGCAAGAGCTTGGGACTTGCATCGCAATTTCCGAAGCTTAAATCCTCCACGTTTCTATGGTTCTTCGAATCCAGACGAGGCCGAGAATTGGATCGATGAAATGAACCGTATAGTTGATGTCATCCAGTGTACCGACCAGGAAAAAGTGTGCCTAGCTACTTTTCAACTCAACAAAGATGCACATACTTGGTGGAAGTCGGTTCCGGCACCTCTAGCTAATGCACCACACAGATGGGAAGGCTTTCTTACCTTATTCTGTGTCAAGTATTTTTCAGAGCATGTTAAGGAGAGAAAGGCTATGGAGTTCGCTTCTTTACGTCAAGGAATGATGACAATTGCCGAGTATGAACTGCAATTTTCCAGGCTAGCGCCATATGCGACGCATCTGGTCAGTACCGACCTATTGAAGGCCAATCGGTTTATGGACAGGTTAAGACCCGATTATATTCAGCAGCTCGGGACCCAAAATATCCATACTTATGCGGAGATGGTCCAACGGGCATATCTCTGTGAAAGGACCTTGGAAAAGGTCAAAAAATTAAAGGGCAAAAGCGAAGAGTCAAGCCGACGGTCGGATCAGTGTAGTAAGAAGGAGAAATTTAGCATCATAGAGCCCTACAAACCTCGTGATAGCAGGAAGAGGTCGAGGAACGGGAGCGGGAGTAACTCCCAAAAGAATAAGAAAGTTAAAGACGAGGATAAGCAAGTCATGGCGGCTTCACCTTTTGTGAAAAGTTCGGCCACTCAGCCGAGGAATGCTGGAAGCGCCTCGGTGCTTGTTTATGGTGTGGCAGCCGTGAGCATCGCATGCCAGACTGCCCTCTCATGAAGGAACAATCGTCTGGTGGTGGACGTAAGAAATAGGCTTACCTCAATACTGTTCTAGAAGATAATGAAGCGCCCCCAAATGATGGGCTTATGGAAGGTACTATTCACATTTATTCCCGTCCTGCATTTTTGCTATTTGATACCGGTGCTTCTCATTCCTTCATATCCACCGCTTTTGCAAAAACATTGCCAATTTCATAAGTTCCCTTACCTTCGAACCTTGCTATTACTACACCTTTAGGCCCTGGAACCAAACTCACAAACTATTACCCCGATAGTGAAGTAAGGGTGGAAGGTCAAAATCTACCTGCAAACCTCGTATGCCTTGACATGGAAGGCTATGATGACATTCTAGGGGTAGATTGGCTTGTGGATCATGATGCTGATATTAATTGTTGGAATAGGATAATATTCTTTCGCAAACCAGGTCTTCCAAGATTTTCCTTCCTTGGTATAAAGTATAGGAAACATCCTACCATCATTTCTTCCCTTCACGCTTGCAAACTTATTTCGCAAGGATGTGAAGCTTTTCTCGCTTATGTGATTGTTGCCAAGTCTAACGAGATTATCTTAGCAGACATCCCCATTGTAAATGAGTTTCCTGATATATTCCCATCAGATTTACCTAGTTTACCACCCGAAAGGGAAGTAAACTTCTCTATTGAACTCATTCCCAAAGCAGCACCTGTTTCTATAGCTCCCTATAGGATGTCCCCCATATAACTTAAGGAATTTAAGATGCAGCTTCAGGAATTATTGGACAGGGGATTCATACGACCTAGCACATCCCCTTGGGGTGCGCCAGTCCTTTTTGTCAAGAAGAAGGATGGATCACTCAGGCTCTGTATCGATTACTGGTGACTAAATCAACTTACAATTAAGAACAAGTATCCGTTGCCGCGTATCGATGAACTCTTTGATCAGCTTTCGGGAGTGGAGTATTTTTCCAAGATAGACCTCAGGTCAGGTTATCACCAGCTCAGAATTAAAGACGAACATAATACAAAATTTCTTTTCGAAGCCATTATGGTCATTATGAGTTTGTGGTAATGCCGTTCGGGTTAACCAATGCCCCAACAGCATTTATGCAACTCATGAATATAATTTTCCAGCCTTATCTGGACCAGTTTGTAGTCATCTTTATTGATGACATTCTTATTTACTCCAAGACAAAGGAAGAACATGAAGAACATTTGAAAATAGCCTTGCAGACTCTAAGAGAACACAAACTTTATGCCAAACTTAGTAAATGTGAGTTCTGGCTTAAGGAAGTCTCATTTCTTGGCCATATCATTTCAAAGGAGGGTATCACTGTGGATCCTTCTAAAGTGGAAGCTGCCAAGAACTGGAGTCGGCCAATGACTGTGCCAAAAATAAGAAGTTTCCTAGGGCTAGCTGGCTATTATAGGAGATTTATCAAGGATTTTTCTAAAATTACTGTTCGTTTGACAAGACTTACAAGAAAAGAAAATTATTTTGTATGGTCGAAAGACTGTGAAAAGAGTTTCCTAACTCTTAAGGAACATGTCACGACATCCCTTATATTATCATTGCCCATTGAGGGTGGTGGATTTGAAGTCTATACGGATGCGTCTGGCATTGGCCTAGGGTGCGTTCTTATGTAAAATGGGAAGGTAATTTACTATTCTTCAAGACAATTGATACGTCACGAGGAAAATTATCCTGTGCATGATTTAGAATTGGCGGCTATTATATTTGCCTTAAAAATTTGGCGTCACTACCTTTATGGAGAAAAATTTACGATTTTTTCAGACCACAAAAGCTTGAAATATTTGTTCTCCCAAAAGGAGCTGAATATGATGCAAAGAAGATGGTTGGAGTACCTAAATGACTTTGATTTTGCCATTCAATATCATCCTGGCAAAGCTAATGTTGTAGCACATGCACTCAGCAGAAAACCAATAGGAAAGCTATCAAGTCTTATGATTAGTATGACTAATCTCATTCCCCAATTTGCTCAGTTGAACTTAGATATTGACATGAAGGAAGAAGATTATTTTATGGCCAGTATTCGAACTCAACCTACATTAATAGAAGATCTGGTCAAGCTACAAGACGATGACCCAGTATTACTGAAGATTAAAACCAATATTGAGCAAAGGCCGGATTTCTCTATTGCCAACGATAGAAGATTGCTATTTAAGGGCCGGATTTGTATACCAGATCATGTGGATACTAAGAAACTGATCCAGGAAGAAGCTCACAATTCCAAGTACACCATTCATCCCGGTGGTACTAAAATGTATCAGGATCTTAAAAGGAATTTTTGGTGGCCCAATATGAAAAGAGAAATAACAGATTTCGTGTCCCATTGTCTCACTTGTCCACAAGTAAAGGCAGAGCATTTAAGAACCGCAAGTAAATTACACCCCTTGAATATTCCCGAATAGAAATGGGAAAGCGTAGGGATGGATTTCATCATCAGTTTACCTAAGACAAGAGGAGGACACGATGAAATATAGGTAATCATAGACCGATTGACAAAATCTGCACATTTTCTGCCAATTAAAAGTTGATGGTCTGTGGATATTCTAGCAGCATTATACATAAGGAAAAGCGTCAAATTACATGGTGTCCCTGTCACTATCATATTGGATCGAGATCCTCGATTCACATCATAATTTTGGAAGGGTCTTCAACATTCTTTAGGGACCCGACTAAACTTTAGCACAACATTCCATCCAAAAATAGATGGTCAAATGGAAAAGACGAATCAAGTGGTGGAAGATATGCTAAGGGCTTGTGCTATTGATTTTGGAGGTAGTTGGCATGATCACTTACCATTAGTGGAATTTACATACAATAATAGCTACCAGTCTAGTATACAAATGGCACCATTTGAAACTCTATATGGAAGAAGCTGCCGATCACCGATATGCTGGAATGAAGTAGGAGAAAGGCAATTTCTAGGTCCCGACATGGTCAGGGATACTACAAAAAAGATAAAGCTTATTCGGGAGAGGCTTCAGATGGCACAAGACCGACAAAAATCTTATGCTGATAATCAAAGGCACGACTTGGAGTTCCAAGTGGGAGACCATGTGTACCTTAAGTGAAGTCCCGCGATCAATGACACCCAAGAGGGGGGTGAATTGGGTGTTTACAAATTTTACGAAAACTTTTGGCCTTTTTGAAATATGTGATAGAGTGCTAGTTAAGAGATTCAAAGCTATTCAGTCATAAAATGGATTTATCAAAATCTATTTGGTGATGAGATGGATTGTGCAAGATATACATGGATAAATCCAGAATCACAATTACACTAACACTCATGTATAATGGAGGTAGAAGAAAAGGACCAAACCACACAATTCAAAACACAATGCACAACGGTTTTTAAGATGGTTTGGATGCAACGACGACAATCCTACGTCCACCCCTCACCAAATCCGGTGAGGCTTCACTCGGGGATAAATCCCCAAACGGAGACGATGCTCCAAACACACACGCAGGACGACGCCTGCACACACACACGGGGACGTGCCCCAACACACACACACACACACACACACACACACACACACACACACACACACACACACACACACACACACGCACGCACGCACGCACGCACGCACGCACGCACGCACGCACGCACGCACGCACGCACGCACGCACGCACGCACGCACGCACACACACACACACACACAGAGAGAGAGAGAGAGAGAGAGAGAGAGAGAGAGGGAGAGAGAGAGAGAGAGAGAGAGAAAGAGAGACAAGATCTCCAACACGATCCAACAACCAGATCAAGAACACACACACTTACTGCGATAGATGCAGCACTCCACACACTAAATCGATCGAATCTAAAAGATCCACGCACACACGTAGATCTAAGAAGATCCACGCATACACGAAAGGAATTCCACGATCACACATGACCACAGATTCAAAATGATCCACATACATACGAGTTTGCAGTTTATAAGAAACACAAATCTGAAACTTAAAACATAATAAGACATAGTTGAGAAAAACTCCTGATTTGGCTCCCCCTGAATGTAGCTGATTGATCTTTGAATGATGCTTGCTTCTTCAGTTCATTGGAAGTTGATGGCTTCAGATGGACCTTGAATTTTCAGCTCTTGGATGAAGAGTTGATCCACGGATCACTATTCATGGCTACATTAACCATTCCTTCTTCCTTGGACAACTTCCTTGATCTCCTTGATCCTTGCTTGCTTCTTCTCTTCCTTTGAGATTGCTGGCTTCAGATGGAGCTTGAATACCTTCAGATAGATGAACAGGTTGCTGGACAAAGTACTGTTCACGGAGGGTTGTAGCAGCCTTCTTCTTCCTTTGATAGCCTTCCCTTTTGATCTCCCTTGAAGCCCTCTTAGATAGTTAGGGTTTATGACTCCAAATGATATGTTTTATAGCCCTTGAATGGTCCATAGACAAGCCCCAAACCATATCCACAAATCATGGTTTAATTGGGGTCATTGGGATTAAACAAATGGGAAGAAAGACCTCTCCTCGAGCTTGAAACAAAAGTCAACAAAAGGGGGCCTCGGGACTGGCAGTCGATCGGAAGCATTAGGTCGGTCGACCGAAATTTTACAGTCGGAACATTTTTCATCTCTGGCAAAATTGGTCGACCGACCCTATGGTGGCGGTCGATCGAAACTTGTAAAAATTCCATCTTTTCGGTTCTGGCAATTCTGGTCTACCGGCCATGGTCCGTTGGTCGACCGGAAGGACCTATACCTGTAAAAATGAAGTGTTAGCCCAAGGAAACACATCTATAAGTCAAGAGCTTCATGTCCATATCAATTTCATGCATTTTGAGGTTGGTTTAACTTAGCTTATGCATATGGAAGGTTCAAAGCAAATGAGCACTTGTCATTACATGAGATTGTCTTAAACAAGTTCAATGCTCACTCTTCCCTATAATCAAAATTTTGTTCCGGGGGCTCCGCCCCCCGAAACCCCCATAAGGGGCGCTGCCCCCTTGACCCGCGCGACCTGACCGCGTAGGTCGATCCGCGTGCGAGGGTGCACGATGGCTGGTTTTGCAAGAGCTAGAAACCTCATGAACTAGGTGCATATGAACACTTTGAAACACACATGTTCTGAGGTAGGGATCAAGTTTTGGGCTAAGAATCAAGAGATAAAACTCAATCATCCCAAGTAAATTATTCATAAAATAACCTCATAGAACACTCAATAACAAGGAGTGTATAATAGGGTAAGAGCCTTACTAATTGTTCTTGATAGTACATGACATATACCACCTGTTTTGGATTGTAGAGGAGCAGGGTGCTTATCCACATGTTTGGTTCACCAGGTGACTGCCATGAATTTGATCATGAATGCAAGATAGTTAGGGTTAATACCATGCTTGTTCACATTAAAGAGGTTATGAAACCTCTTGCCTCTTGTAAAATGAATTCAATCAAGCAAGAATCAAGACCATGTACCGTTGCCATTTGCCATCTCAATCAAATTTAAACATGAATGTACACAGTCAACAAGAACATGTACAATCAACCATAAGTTTAGTTATCATCACTCAATCACACATTAAGTTTAGTTATCATCAAAACCATAACGCCAACAATCATCAAAACCATAACTCAACATTAAGGTTTCTCCGGGTCGTGGTATTCGAATATTTGGCATTAAAGGCAAGCTTACTCCAAGATTTATTGGCCCATTTAAAATTCTAGAAAGGGTCGGTGAAGTGACTTATCGACTGGCTTTGCCTCCACAACTAGCAGGAGTTCATGACGTATTCATGTTTCTATGTTGAAGAATTATATTTATGATCATTACCGTGTTATCACTTATGATGATTTGGAAATTCAGAAGGATATGACGTACGAGCAAGCACCAATTAAGATTCTTGAACGAGAAGTGCGTCAACTAAGGAATAAAGTCATTCCTATGGTCAAGATTCAATAGAAGAATTCATGGCCCTTTGAAGCAACATGAGAGACGGAGGAAACTATGCGCAAGAAATATCTGGAGTTATTTAATTGTAAGTACACTCTTCCGAAAATCCATATATATTGAATTTGGGGAACAAATTCTTTTAAGTGGGGGAGGGTGTAATGCCCTAGAATTTTTATAAATTATTTTTGGAGAATTTAGGAATTTTTTGGAATTATTAAAGGTCCAAATGAATTAATAAATAAATATTGGGTTAAATAAATCATTATTTAGGCTCAATTATGATAAACAATTAACCTAGCCTAATTAATTGAAGTCCAAAGGGTTTAAGGATCAAGCCCATGAAGTTTGGCCCATGTTCTAAAAGGTTAATTAGCCTATTCACGGAATTTAGGGATAAATACACCTTGAATAGATAATTAAATGGATAAACCAAAATTAGAGTTTGAACTCATTTCAAATTCGGCGCCCAGGATCTGTAGCGGTCTATCGTGCAACCGCTAAATGCCATCAAGCAGCCTATTAAGCGACCGCTACAATCTGTCAGTTCCGTGAAGTGAAGAAAGAGCAAAAAGATTAGATTTTTGATGAATTATCTCCTAGAGATCGAGATGGGTGGATTAGTAAACATCTTAAGGACTCACAGGAATCGATCTAAGGTTTAATAAGGACTCTAGGATCGATCGATTCCTCAAAACCTAACAAAACCCTATAAATAGAACCTAGTTTTGACCTGTGCGACCCTTACATTGGCTGACGTGAAACCAAGGTAAGATGATGTTATTTCAGGTAGGTTCTTTAGAAGCTTTTATTGTTAATATATAGGACTAACATCTCCCAAAATTTCATGCTAGGAGATAAAGCACACAAGGAGATAGAAGCCTGCAAAGTTGCTAGTTCTATATTAGCGACCTAGGAAACTGTACAAAAGTCCGATGAAGATCAACGAATTAGGATACCAAAACGAGGTAATTAGCATTAGTGCCTTTAGAACTTTTTGTTCTCTTTAATATCTACTTCTTACCCTCTAAATTTCATGTCCTTAGGTCAAGAGAGTAAGGAGTTAGAGCAGCATGAAGTTGCTGATTTACCACAGGTTGTTCGGGATTAGGGTTAACTTCCAGTCCGAAATTCCAAGACTAGAAGTCTTAGCATAGATAGGTAATCTCATGAACGGCTGAAATATCATTCTAGGGATAAAAGCCCTCCGGTTTTACTCGATTTCATTCTTTATGTGTGGAGAATTTCATGTTTCAATAGGACCTATGCACTTAGTATGTCATACATGCACATCTCTTAGCCCTAATGAACTAAAGTATTTCTTTTGTCATGATACATGATTCCCATGCATATTGTAGCTTATTTCTCGTTCTATCATGTAGAAGTTTTTTAAATATGTTGATTTCCAGACATGATGTGTTCAGACATAGTTTCTTCTTATTTAAGTTTAATGTCAGTCGTGCTCTAGCGGCCTAAGGTTCGACCGCCAACCTCGTATCGCGGGCCTACGATAAACCGCTAGAAGCTCTGTAAACTCATTTGTTTATGAAATCTCTCGCGGACCAGAAATAGACCGTTTTTATCTCTCTGGCGGCCTTACGATAAACCGCCAACTTCCTGTAACGGTTCTATGATAGACCGCCAATGTTCTATTTTCTGTCAACCGAGATAGAATCAAGAACAGTCCATTTAACTTATAAGTAAGCCTATTTAACAATGTTCTAACCTGTCTTAATGTTATGAACTACTCTGAGTTTTATTTTACTGATTCATAACAGTGATTTCATGTTCTTTATGGTTCTTAGGATTATTTTAAACATATGATAGTGTCATGCCAAAAACCTTATAGTCATGTATTAAATTATGGTTTAAGTGCTTGTATGAACGAGATTAAACGTTGGTTTCTCACTGTACACATTCTATTCCTATCTCAGTGTCATTTCTATAAGTTCATGGCGTAGATTCCGATATATGGCCATTAGTTACACACTTTGTCCTTATAGGAACATAATCTTGAACATGATAACCTCTCCTTTGAATATTCCTTCCAATGGACTAGGAAATCTTATTTCAAGGCCTCCGTAATTCTCCGCGAGCCTGGGATTCCCACTAAAACGCCGAGTTGGTTGTACCATTAAAACCCAATTGTCTAGAAAGCACTACCGATGTTTTCTGATTTTGATTCTGTAACAGTTCAATACTCGACCGCTAAACCCCATTAACGGTCCAGTATCTGACCGTCACGTCATCTGAGTCCAATTGATTTCTTTCTGGATTCATCCCATTCTAGCGGCCCAATACTAGACCGCCATGTAAATATAGCGGCCCAGTTATAGACCGCTAAGTTTCCTGAGTTCCGTTAACCCAAGGTTTGACCAAGGGTTAATATCTATATGATCCTAAAAAGACTATTGAATTTCTAGGACATGTCACCTTAATCAAAAATGATTTCACTAAATTATGAAAGTTAAGAAAAGTACCGTTATGTTGCCGATTTATTTCCATGGCTTAACCTCGTTATTTAAGGTAAATATTGAAATTCCTTATTTTCTTATAGAAGCGTTCGTATTTTTGGATACTTTATCAGGAGTCTATCATTGAAATTGTACATTCTTGGCCACATTATTTACATGCGTGGAAGTAGCTTGATTTATACTTGATGATGCGGTTTGAGCACTGGTTGTGTTCAAGGGCTCTATGCTAGTCCCCTCGGTTGATTGTCGGAAACATACTATTATAAACCATGGGGTATGATGCTACTGGCGTCGTATTGCACTGGGAGTACTTTCTTTATAAATAAGTGAAATGTCCACGGTAATCACGGAAATATTCACGACTTGTGAAAATGTCCACAGAAGTTCACGAAGTACTTGTTACTAAGTGAAGAGTACATTCTTGCTTGACTTGCTAGTACATTCTTGTTACATTCTTGAAAGGCCATAATTACATTCTTGCTTGATCATGCTTGCTCAATCATATCTTAAATTGGTCATGTCTTGTTACTTTGGTTTATTTACATGATTTACCGCATTCGCATGATGTTACCTTATTCTTTAGAGCTAAAATGCTAATCACTTTAATATTACCAATCATGTTGATGCAAAGATACCTACTGGGCAAGTGTGTTCATTACCTACTTTTTAATCTTTTCAGGATATGCAAGTAGTTCGGATTCGGATTCAAGTTATTCAAGTGATGGGTCAGAGAGCGAATGAAAGTCTCATAAAATTGAGAGAAAAGACTTAGGAAGTCAATAATGTCTAGATCGAGTTCATGTAATTTTCTTTTTATTGAGTCAACTAGATTTGGAATCGTTTATGTACTTGGGTTTTTATCATTCTTATTATTAATGAAAGGAGAAGTTGATTAAATTATTATGCAATTGCATCTTATGTGTGATTGTCTTGCGCTCTGATTATTCTTACTTGCAAGTCAATAATGTCAACTAGATTGAAAGTCTTAAAATTATCTTCCGCTATATTAAAAGCTCAGGGCGTGACAGCTAAGGCCAAGGATGAACCAATTGACGGGATACCCAGTAAAAGTGAAGAGGCTGAAGATCCCTCAATTGAGACATTGCAAGAGCAATAAGTGCAGCATCCCGACTTGCCTAGTTCTTCTACTTTCCTAAAGGATCATCCAGTTGAAAACATCATAGGTAATCCTGAGGATGTGGTAAGAACTAGATCTTCATTAAGGCAAGTAGAACATGAAGATTTAATGGCTTTGATCTCACAAGAAGAGCCTAAGGATATTCGTGAAGCTCTTCAAAATGAATCATGGATCCATGCTATGCATGAAGAGTTGCACCAGTTCGAAAGAAACGAGGTATGGACTCTCGTGCCTCATCCAAGGAGTCAACCCGTGATAGGAACCCGATCAATTTTTAGAAACAAGTTGAATGACATGGGATTGGTTGTTAGGAACAAGGCCCAGCTTGTAGCCAAGGGGTATAGCCAGGAGATGGGTATTGATTTTGATGAGTCTTTTGCCCTGGTTGCTAGACTAGAAGCAGTCCGGATTTTATTGTCTTTTACTTGCTCTCTCAACTTCAAATTATTTCAGATGGATGTTAAATCTACCTTTCTAAATGGGTACATCAAAGAGGATGTTTTTATAGAACAACCTCTAGGTTTTGAAGACTCAAAACATCCAAAACATCTGTACAAGTTGCAGAAGGCCCTGTACGGATTGAAACAAGCTCCAAGGGCATGGTACGAAAGGCTTACTTCATTTTTGATTGAGAATGGCTTTAAAAGAGGTAAGGTTGATCAAACACTTTTCACGAAAAGATCAGGTAAAGACATATTGGTAGTTCAAGTGTATGTGGATGACATAATTTTTGGAACTACTAATAATGTTCTATGTGATGAATTTGCTGGAATTATTCAAGGAGAATTTGAGATGAGCCTAATGGGAGAACTAAACTTTTTCCTTGGATTGCAGGTTAAACAAACGCCCGAAGGTATCTTCATAAACCAAGCCAAGTACACCCTGGAGCTGTTAAAGAAATACGGGATGGCAGAAGCAAAAGCCATATCAATGCTGATGGCCACAACCACGAAGCTGGATAAAGGTAAAAATGGTAAAATTGTTGATCCTACACTGTTTCAAGGTATGATCGGATCACTACTGTATTTAACAACATGTCACCCTGACATTTAATTCAGTGTATGTCTTTGTGCTCGTTTTCAGTAATGTCCAAAAGAATCTCATCTAATGGCTGTTAAATGGATTTTTTGGTATTTAATTGGCACACTAGACTTGGGGCTATGGTTTCCAATTGGTAGCTCATTTGATTTAATTGCATATACCAATGCTGACTATGCTGGATGCATTGTTGATCGTAAAGGTACTAGTGGGTACTGCCAATTTCTTGATGGATGCCTAGTTTTATGGGCCTCCAAGAAACAACATTCAGTAGCTCTCTCAATGGCCGAGGCTGAATATGTAGCCACCGGAAGTTGTGGAGCCCAAGTACTTTGGATCAAAAATCAATTACTTGATTTGAATGTTGAAGTGAGTTCTGTGCCAATCCTGTGTGATAATGCAAGTGCTATTAACTTATCTAAAAATCTTGTTCAACACTCCAGAACCAAACACATTGACATTCGCCATCATTTTCTGAGAGATCATGTAGGCAAGGGAGATTTTGAGTTAAACTTTGTTGATACCCACAATCAACTGGCAGACATCTTCACAAAACCCCTAAACCAGGATTAATTCAATAAAATCATGAGAGAACTGGGCATGTGCAAGGGTGAGGGCATACATACTTAGGTATGCACTAGGATTAGTAATGCATTTACATTGAATAAACATTTAGAAGCATGCAGCGTAGATTGTGTATAATGCATGCATCATGCATAAGTTGTGTGTATTTTTTGTGCTTGACATTACCCTGTATGCGTGCTTGTACTTATATATATATGCCTTTCCTTGAAAAATTTGAAAACTTTCTAAGGCCCAATACTCCTTGACAAATAAATGTGGATCAGTAACTTGGGGATTCTAGGCAGTCACTAAGGGGGAGTTTCGGAAATTCTCTTAGATCGATACTTGTCAGAAGCCATAGTATTCCATCTCTTCCCAAGAGAAAAATAAACAAAAAAGTATATATAAAAATAAAAAACTAAAAAGGGGGAAGGATGAGAATATAGGCCATCAAGTCAAATGGAGCTCAATATCCTTCAAAGAAGGCTTAGTAGTCTTTTACACTCATTTTCTAGGGTTTTACACTCAAAGGGGCATTTCGACCTTTTCGGTCGACCGCCGCCCCCGGTCCGGTCGACCGTTTGCGGCGAACCGACAGGCCGGCCCCTTGGCCGAATCCTATTTTAAGAGGGTTTCACCCTCACCCCCCTCATTCTATTCCACTCACTCTCTCTCCCACATATCCTCCTAACCCTAGAACATCATTTCCCCCCTTCCCCAATCCCTAAAACCACATCCCTTGTCCATCCGCACATCACTCAGTGGATTCATCACGGATTCGGGATGACTTCTCTGTGGTCGTTCGTGTGATCGTGCAGCTCTTCCTCCATTTCCAGAGTGTGGAGACGGTCTTCTCCAGCCTTCAGAGTGTCCCTTGGTCCATCTTTCTTCCAGGGTTGAGATCGTTCTCTTCAAGGGTTTAGTAGCCTAAGATGCTGCCTAGAAGAAGTTCTCAACGTCCTCCTCAAGGGGAATCTGGCACTCGGAGACGTGAGGCTCCGGTTCCTCCACCACGGCAGGCTCCGGCACCGCCTCGTGCACCTCGGTTGCCTCCAAGACCTATCATCAACCCTCGTCTTATCGATTTCAATGAGGTGAATGAAATCCTGCCCGACATTTGTGCATTTTTTGAGATTCAACCGGGTTGGACCGATTTTTTCACCAGATATCCCAGATATTATCCATACCTAGTGCAATAGTTTTATGGAAATTTGGTTGACAGAAATGAACAGTTGTATACGGTGGTTCAGGGTATTGAGCTTCACATACCTCCAGCGCTGTTTGAACGTGCTTTAGGAGTTTCCGCCAGGGGTGTCGACATGACTTTTGGCCATGGTGAAGCTGAGGCCACTTTCACAGCCATGACGAGTTGTGATTATGTTCGTGGTGTGAGTGACTTAATTGAATTAAATGCAAATCATTTTCCACCACTGCAACGCGTTCTCCACCACATGCTTACATCACTCATTTATCCAAAAAGTGGAAGTAGAAATGAAGTGACTGAGGTTCACCGATTCCTCTTTTATCATGTTATGAATGGTAATATAGTCAATATGGGTCGGCTCATGACTACTTTGATCGGTTTATGCCGTACTCAGTTGAGGAGATCCCTGCCTTATGCCTCCCAGTTGACTAGAGTATTCATCTATGCTGGAATCCATTTAGGTGCTGAACAGTTCATTCAAGTCAGACATGATGATATTTACAATGCCCACAAGATTTTCTCCGATATGGGTTACTATTGGGGTCCGGGTGGTGAGCTTCATCGTGATGTACCCACCTATGGAGATGAATTAGCAAGTGAAGAAGAGCAGGAAGAACAGCAAGATCAAGGGGAAGCACCTGCACCAGTTCAGGCCAAGGAGCAGCCTCCTCCACCCTCATCTCCTCATATGGGTCCCGCGGTGCCTTCACCACCACAGTTTCACCACGGGGAGTCCTCAGCTCAGGGTGCTGGACATGCTCCTTGGGGGGATTATGAGAGCTTTGATAGGCGCATCTCGGGCATGGAAACCCACCTTGACTCAACTCTTGGGAGGATTGATACTTTCATGGACACTATGGATGGCCGTAGGAACACTCTCTCTCACACCATGGATACCCTTGCTGCCCACGTAGCCTCTCTTGCTACCGACTACGCGTATACCACCAGTGCATACCGGACCACCACTCGTTCCCTTCTTCACATTGAGCACCTTCTACGTGACATTGGAACACATATTCCCCCACATCCACCTACTCCTTCACCTTCTGATGAGGATGACTCTGATGATGAAGATGGCTCCGACAATGCCGATGACGAGGGGACTCCGGATCACCCTGCTCCGTAGCTATTCTTGCGTCGCTTAATATTACTTGTGTCCACATCTTTTGTATCCCACTCCCCGTTTTGATGATGCCAAAGGGGGAGAAGTAGCTTGTTAGGTCTATATATGGTATGTTTTAGGTATGCTTGCATGTTTGTGTGTTGTGTGTCTTTTGGCATTCATGCATCATGTTCATGTCAGTTTTTTTTCCTCAAGAGTCTTGCATTTGGTTGTTGGTCTTCGTATCATGCATCATGTCCATGTCCTGTCAATATTTTGTATGGTGTCACCCGAACTTCAATGAATGAAATGCACTTTGAATTGTCACTTATATTGGTCTTATTTCACTTCAAACAATTGAGGGCATAGGAATGATTGATTTGGCTTTGGATGGAATGCATAAGTTGGATTCTTTTGACGGTTTTAATTCCTTGTTTGGCACGCTTATGTACTTTCCTATTCGAGTTTTGTCATCATCAAAAAGGGAGAGATTGTTGAGTCTCTCTGAATGATTTTGATGATAACAAAACTCCGAATTGAGTTTCTATCTTGTGCCATGTCATTGCAATCAATATGTGGGTTAGGTGTGCTTGAGTGTTGGCTTATGAAAATCTTGTGTAAAGCTCAAATTCTCAAAAGAGTTTAATATGTCCAAATGGAATAAACCAAATTGATTCAAATTCCAAAATGCATGAAATAGCTAAGTACATGAAGCCATTGTCATACGGATAAGTTTCATTGGGCTAACATTTCATTATCGCATGTTTTCATCAGTCCGGTTGACCAGCAGGCACAGGGCGGTCGACCAGTTTTTCCAGGGATCTCAAAACATCAATTTTTACAGTAGCGATCGACCGCCAACAAGGAGCCGGTCGACCGGTTTTCCCAGCAATGAAAAGTTCAAACTCTGTAAATTTCCGGTCAACCGCCTGCTTCTGCCGGTCGATGGCCAGCCCCGAGGTAGCTCTTTTTGACTTTCTGGTTCAAGCTCGAGGAGAGGCCTTATCTCCCATTTGTTTAAACCCAATGCCACCAACTAAGCCATGATTTGTGGATCTGGTCTGGGGGATGTCTCTTGACCACTCAAGATCTATAAATATATCTCATTGGGGTCAAAAAACCTAAGATGATAAAAGGAGGTTCAAGGAGGCAATCACAGGAGAAAGAGGGCGGTACTGTAGCTCTGTAAATAGTGATCCGTGAAAGAGTTCTTCATCCAAGTGCTAGGATCTCAAGAGCAATCTACAGGCCATTCAAGTGAAGATCAAGCTGGGAGCTAGCTTCATCAAATACCATCTTCATCCACTAAGGGGGAGCTTGATTTTGTGTCTTCATTTCTTGTTTCCACCTTCCATTCTTACTGGGCTTTATTTGTGTGTTCTTGTAATATTCAAACAATTATGTGTGTGTGGATCTACGTAGATCCGTGTGTGTGTGTGAGTGATTTCTGTGTTCTTCACATTTCTTGTGAGTCGGTGCTCTTGCACCTTCGTGGGAGTTTCATGCTACTCACGTGTGTGTGTGTTCTTGATCTTGTAATCCCCTACAAGATAGTGTGTGAATCCTCACGTTAGTGAGGGGTGGACGTAGGTTGTAATTGTTGCATCCGAACCACCTAAAAATCGTGGTGTTCTATGTGGTTTGTTCCTTTTCCTCTACCTCCATTCAGCTTTAGCTCTTTTGCATATGCATCATCTTCTAGTTTCTTTGTTTAGATCTAGCTTTATCAACCTTTTTACGGGAAATCTCTGGTATATCAAAAGGTAGTTTCTGATCGACAAGGTTAGTCCTGTAGGGAGGAAAATACCTTGTGTGAGAGAATCTTCGGATTCCCGAACTCGCTTGGTACCAAAGAACTACTGTAGGGGTTGATTTAGCCATATTCATTTTGTAATCCATCAGATCTATACCTGGTTGTTGCTTGTTCTTAATACATGTTTTAAATTGGGTAAAAGTTTTTAAAATCTGTAATCACCCAATTCACCCCCCCTCTTGGGAGTTATTGAACGCGGGACTTCACCTTTCACCATACCATCATTTTTATCCACCCTTTGCATAGAGTTTTAATGGCCAAACACTAACAAGGTGTGTCTTATTTCATGATTTCATGTCTATTTATATTAAGGATTTGATCCTACACACTTTATATTTCTAATCATATCTTTTTGTTGGTTGTTATTTATTTTCCAAGGATAATCATAAAGAAAAGCTCTCTCCATCGGCCGGCCGATTGAAAGAGAAAGTCAAACCTCACATCTCCCCCGCTCTTAAAGGTATTTATTCACGATCATCTCCTTATTTTTATTGTTAAATTCTTTTGAAGCCCATGCATCTCTAGCGATCACAACTCCATAATTAGCATCCACATGCTCCCCTCTCCTTAAATTTTCTTTATTCCTTTTATATAAATTCTTGTAATTTTTTTCATAATCTATAAATTGACAATCACGATGGGACACCTTTTACTTTCTTTTGGATTACCCCTTTCCCTTTGGCACCCGTGTGTGCCATCACCCTTTTGCACCTACCGTGTATATCCCCTTGTGCTCCACGTAGCACTCTCCTTCATTTTCTTTTTATTTTTATCTCTTGTGCACTACGTGCACAACCCCCCTTACGTGATTAACAATTTGGTAGATTTTGTAAAATTCATTTCTTTTCTTAAAAAAGAAATTGGGGAAACCATGCTATATTTTATATTCTGTTGATTGCCACGAGTCATGTTATGTTTTTGTGAGAGTTTTTCCTTTCTATTCCATCGATTTTTTCATTTCCACACCGCTAAACAGGGTATGAGCGTGGTCGTATATGGAACTGTGTTCTCCTAAATGCGGCCCCCAAGGAGACTGCATTCAGATTCTGTCAAAAAAAAGAAAAAAATTACATCCAAACAGTGGATGCCAATTCATAGAATTGGTGCCCATTGTCCCAGACGCAAATTCATGTTATTTTTGTAGAACCTGCTTCTTCTATCTGCTTTGTTTTTCTCTTTACATCTATTGTTCATATCTGCATTGTTTTTCATTTCTCTTGCATTAGTCTTGCCCTTAGGGCATCTTGGCTTGGAACACCTCCTCTCTCTACACTTTTTAAGAGATTTTTACCCTCTCTTGGTGAAGGAAGGACCCTCCAATATAATACTCCTCTCATTGGACCGGAATCTCCTAAACCAAGGCCTCTGTAAGTCCCCAACATCGAAGGACTCCCTTGTTGAGTCTCTCCGGGTGATTTTGATGATAACAAAACCCCGTATGGCAAACAGTTTGATAGCATTCATTAGTGAAGAAGTAAGAGCTCATTTAGGCTCTCAAAACCATTTTCATCCCAAGCTAAATGCTCAAATTTATCTTGCTTCAAGATGTCAAGATTAAGTCAAACCAAACTCAAATTGAATGGATCATATTGTGAACACAAAGTCTTTAGTATATGGACATGATTCATGGACTAAACTTTGTTATTTTGCAGGATTTCCAAAGTTCGGTCGACCAGCTTGATTGGTCCGGTTGACCTAACCTCCCAGCACCCAGAACTCTGTAAACTTATAGAGTTCGGTCGATCGCCGGCCCAGGACCAGTCGACCAATTCTCCCAGTGCTGAAAGATGCAAATTCCGTCTCAGTTAGGTCGACCGCCCTACCTTCCCCGGTCGACCGAACCCTTCGAAGCCTCTATTTTTTACTTTGTTTTCTTCACGAGGGAAAAGCATCTATCAAGGATTTTTTAATCCCAAAAATCTCCAGACATCACTGAAATTGTGGATCTGTGTCTTGGCTTGTCCTTGACCATTCAAGTGTTATAAAAACATCTCTTAGGGCCAAGAAACCCTAACAACACAAGGGGATCAAAGGAAGGCTATCAAAAGAGAAAAAAGGCTGCAGGAAGAACTTCGTGAACAATGTTTCCTCCAAGCATTCTTCATCAAATCTCAAGCATTTGAAAATCATCCTAAAGCCATTCAAGTGGAAATCAAGCTGAGAAGCAAGCTTCATCAAAGATCTTCTTCATCAACTAAGGAGGAGCTTAAATCTGAAGTTTTCATTTATGTTTCTACTTTTATTTTCATTGAGCTTCAAGTGTATGTTCTTGTAATCTCTAAACATCTGTGCGTGTGTGGATCTACTCAGATCTGTGTGTGTGTGTGTGTGTATGGCTTTCCTTCACATTTCTGTGTGATTCGGTGCTTGTGCACCTTCGTGGGAGTTTCAAACTCTTCACGAGTGTGTGTGTGTGTGTGTTTTGTTCTTGTAATCCTTTATAAGATAGTGTGTGAATCCTCACAGTTAGTGAGGGGTGGACGTAGGTTGTCGTCGTTGCATTTGAACCACCTAAAAGTTATTGTCCTTGGTGTGGCTTGATCCTTTTCTCCTACCCCTGTTTTGTGCAAGCACACACTATTTCACTCTCTTGCATTTTCCGTTCAGATCTAGCATAATTTATCATTTCTACATTAGATCTTTGGTATATCAAAAGGTATGTTCGGATTGACAAGGTCATTCTTGTCAGGAAGATAATACCTTGCGTGAGTAGGATCTTCAGATTTATATCTCCGCCATAGTACCAAGGATCTGCTATGAGTGAAAGATTTTGATAGATCTACTTGTTATTTCATAAGATCTTAGTCTCTAAAAGGTTGTTTCATCATATCTGTTTAATTCTGGTAAAGGTTTTATAAAATTTATAATCACCCATTTCACCCCCCCCCTCTTGGGTGTCATTGATCGCGAGACTTCAATTGGTATCATAGCTAAGGTTCTATCCTTCAGATCTAACGATCTAGAGTTCGATCCAGATCAATGGCCAACAAGGGGATGGTTCCTGAGGGTCTGTCACGCCCCGATGCGGAATCTCGGGACGTACGGTTAGGGGCAAGCGAGCAATAATTCCGAACCATTGCAAACCATTGCACAAAAGGATGGAAAGGATAATAATCAGAGTTTTATTGATAATAAAGTTGAGTACACTGGGTAGAACAACTACATCCAAATAATAAGCAAAATACTAGAACAATCTCTCACTATTACTAAGGGTACAAACTGACTCAATAAACTAAAACTATCTCTCGATATCACTCCAGTCCATTCCCGACAAGTTCATCACTTGGAAAGAGGGGAAAAGTAGGAGTGAGCTAAACGCGCTCAGTAGATAACCACAAACAGGTTTACGTAATTAACCATTGATTTCCAATTTATATGAAATGCAGTAAATAAAGAATGACGATACGATAAAAGAAACAATGTAAAAGATATCTTGCAAGGTCAAGAAATATAACAATTTACCAAGTAATGAACAAGTAAAGTAACAGTAGATAATTTGGCCAGCAAGTATGTTACACATGTAACCAAGTAAATACGCACGAGTCAAGTAACAAGAGTTTGTCATAGACGTAACATGTCAAGTCAAGTATTCGGGTGCAATGCCTCACCCTGTCATAAACATCCCAATGGGCTCAATATCTTTTCGGGCGCTCTCCCCAGGACCAGACCGGGCCCTTATGATGCGTTGGCATTTCATTTCAATTGGATCACCGATCCCCCGTCTAGACATAGTCAATTATGGCCAATATAATCAGATGAATTTCTGTCGGGTACAAGATGTAAAGGACGACACTCGCCTCCTTTGATTCAAGAGTATAACCACGATGAAAAACCCAAAACAAGGTAGTCGTACGGCAAACACCGGGCCGTACTCACATGAGTAACGAGTCACGGGGCCAAGAATGAACGGTTGACAGTAAGCCGTTCGAGAGAGAGAAGTAAGTTCCGAAGAACGAATATACGAACCATTCGGGTCGTATTTTAAGAAATACGGTTCAAGAGAATCCGTATTAAGCATAACGATAATATCTAATTATAAGATAATTTATGCAAAATAGTCACCGGGTTGCCAATAACAATTAAACCAACCAATTTCAGTTTAATGTCCATTGATCAATTCCGGGCTCAAATATGACCGAAGATTATCCAAGGGTAATCGGTCAATTAATCAAGTTAAAACAATAGTCATGATGTAACCGTAATTTACCACGGTAAAAATGTTCTATGGTAAAAATGTAAAGTTTACCGGATGGAGTGTCCGGCTAATTGGTCAAAGACTTGCCATAAGTCGGCCAGTAATTTTCTAGTTTACAGTAATTTACAGAAATTACCTATGGTAAAGTTTAGCTATTTACCATACTTATTCAATTTATCCAAAGTTACAAGTGAATTTCAATGATTTTCACTTTAAACAATTTATCAAAATAGATATTGCAAATAACAGAAATTTACTCATGTCATTATCTGTTATTTATGTGGATTGTCAATTTTTTACTAATTAACATTATTAAATGGGTCAAATAGCAAAAAAAATCAGTTTTCTGGAAGTTAAACGGATGACAGTGGGCCGTTAAACCTACTAGCTGTAAAACGGTTATCATTGGGCCATTTTATACAAGGCGGGCGGTTCTAATTGGGCCGTTTGTATAAGTCGGGCGGGCAGTTCTGAGCCGTCTAAGAGATAAAGCGGTCCGATTGAAACCGTTAATCCCTGTAACACGGGAACAGCGAAACAGAAGCATAAATCCGGCGTTTAAGGCTTCAATTCATGCATTTGAGTACGTAAATAAATGGAAAAGCATGGTTTCTACAAGCTAACATGATGCCCTTTCATTCCATTTATCAAATTCAAGGTTTGTGCCATGGTTACCTACCTTAACCGATGAAATAAGGAAAGATGAATGGGGAAGAAGATGAACAGTAGACTTGCAGAGCTTCTTCACAGCAGCAAGAACCCTTTTGTGTTTAAGAGATGTTTAAGGGGGCTTCCTTTACTTATAGGTTTGGAAGAGGAGTGTTTAATCTTCACACACGGTTTGGTCAGAGCCGCAAAATCCTTTGCATTGTTGACAACGTGTTTCTGCCAACCAAAATACGGTTTCACGTGTTTCTCAAGGTAAGGTTAGCCTAATCTAAGCCTAATCCAAAAGATTAAGGAATGGTTAACTAAGACCTCAATTTAATGTTACTAAATGATTTTTAATGAATTAGACCCAAAAGACAAAATTACTAATCAAGACATGCTCTTTCATAATATGATTTTTATGGAATTTTATCACGAGGTTTATTGTTAATCTCCCAATCTTAAGATTAAAATAATAATTTAACCCAATGTTCAACGGTTTAGTCGATAGAGAGAGTTTCTGATTTTTACCGATGAAACTTCAGAAGACAAAGTTGCTAAGAAAAATACCCTCTATCAGATGTGATTTTTACAGATTTTTCTAAGGTAGTTGTATTTTCGTATGAATAATGTTTTCCACGTTTTTAAGTCAGGCTTAAATCACTGATTAAGCCATGTAAATGATTTTATTAGGGTCAAGTACAGAAGACCAAAGTGTTTACCATGGTCTTTACTAATTAACTACCATTTTTCGGAATTTTTATATGATAGTCAAAAATTTTACTATTTACTATTTACCACAGTCACTATTCAACATTTACTATTTACGAAATTTAATATTTGTACAGAAACTCGGGGTCTTACACCCTCCCCCACTTAAAGAATTTGGTCCTCCAAATTCACTGGACCAAAATATAATAGCTCACCTAGAATAGATCGGGATAACGCTTCCGTATGGCGTCCTCGGATTCCCATGTAGCTTCCTCTATTCCACGCCGACTCCATTGGATTTTAACCATCGGTATGGAACGATTTCGAAGTTGTTGCTCTTTCCGATCCAGAACCTTCACTGGTCTTTCTTCATAAGATAGATCTTTCTTAAATTCAAAGTCCACATGTTGAATGATGTGACTAGGGTCGTACACGTATTTCCAAAGCATAGATACATGGAATACGTTATGTACACCAGATAATTGAGGAGGTAAGGCCAATCTATAGGCGACTTCACCCACTCGATCAAGGATCTCAAATGGACCAATATACCTTGGGCTTAACTTGCCATGAATACCGAATCGACGAATACCTCTTGAAGGAGAGACTTTTAAGAACACATGCTCGCCAATTTAAAATTCCAAATCTCTTCTTCTATTATCAGCATAGCTCTTTTTCCTCGATTGAGCCACAAGTAACCGGTCTCGGATAATACGAATATTTTGTGATGACTCCGAGATAAGATCCGGTCCAAGCCATTGCTTCTCGCCAACCTCATCCCAACATAATGGAGAACGACAGCTCCTTCCATACAAAGCCTCGAAAGGTGTCATCTGTATGCTGGATTGATAACTATTATTGTAGGCGAATTCTATCAATGCTAAATGATCGCTCCAACTTCCATCGAAGTCGATCATACAAGCTCTCAACATATCTTCCACTATTTGATTAGTTCTCTCGGTCTGTCCATCTGTTTGCGGATGAAATGCAGTGCTAAAATTCAGACGGGTACCAAGAGATTCTTGCAATCCTTTCCAAAAATGAGAAGTAAATCTCGGATCTCTATCGAATATAATGTTGACTGGGATACCATGAAGCCTAACCACTTCCTTTAAATATAATGCTGCCAGCACATCGACTGTCCACTTGGACTTAATAGATAAGAAATGTGCGGATTTAGTCAGTCGATCCACAATTACCCATATAGCATCATAACCACCTCGAGTCTTAGGAAGACCCATAATGAAATCCATACCAATACTCTCCCACTTCCATTGGGGTATATCAAGTGGTTTCAATTTACCTGCCGGTCTGAAATGCTCGGCCTTTACTTGTTGACAAACAAGACATGAACTCACGAAATTTGCAATTTCCATTTTCATGTTCGGCCACCAAAATGACCTTTTCAAATCCTTGAACATCTTAGTGCCTCCCGGATGGATAGTATATTTGGATCTATGGGCTTCTTAAAGAATCCGATTCTTTATATTAGCCTCATTCGGTACACAAGTTCTACCTTGAAATAATAATCTTCCATCATCGGCTATCGAGAAATCAGGTCTGCTACTCAAGCTTTCCTTAATCTCGACTAGCTCGGGATCAATATCTTGCAATAACTTGATTTCTACCAACAATTCGGGCTTCAGTTGCAACTGGGAAATCAATATTCGGTCATTATCAATATTGATATCCAGACTAGCCATTTGCTCTAGTAATTTCCATTCTTGTAACATAAGACTAGATATCTTAGCCACAGGCTTCCGACTTAAAGCATCAGCAACCACATTGCCTTTGCCCGGGTGATACTCAATAGAAAAGTTGAAATCCTTTATATACTCCAACCATCTTCTTTGTCTCATGTTCAATTCCTTTTGAGAAAATAAGTATTTCAGACTTTTGTGATCCGAAAATACCGTAAATGATTCACCATATAAGTAGTGCCTCCAAATCTTCAAAGCAAATACCACGGCTGCCAATTCCAAATCATGAACTGGATAATTAACTTCATGCTTTCTTAACTGCCTAGAAGAATAGGCAATCACCTTGCCGTGCTGCATAAGCACACAGCCTAAGCCAATACCAGAAGCATCAGTGTAAACCACGAAACCACCCTCACCAGAAGGTAAGGTTAAAATAGGGGCAGTAGTCAGACAATCCTTCAGAGTCTGAAAACTCCGTTGGCATTCAATTGACCACTCAAACTTAATCTCTTTGCGGGTTAACTTCGTCAGAGGTACCGCAATCTTAGAGAAGTCTTGAATAAACCTTCGATAGTAACCAGCCAGGCCAAGAAAACTCCTCACTTCAGTAACACTGGTAGGTTGTTCCCAATTCTTTACTGCTTCCACCTTCGATGGATCTACAGAAATACCATCCTTGGTAATAATATGTCCTAGAAAAGACATCTCTTGTAACCAGAAATCACACTTGCTCAACTTAGCATATAATTGGTGATCTCTCAATAATTGCAAAGCCATCCTCAGATGCTCGGCATGTTCTCTTTCACTCTTGGAATATATCAAAATATCATCTATGAATACCACAACCCATTGATCAAGGTAGGGTCGGAACACACTGTTCATTAACTGCATGAAAGCTGCCGGTGCATTCGTTAACCCAAAAGGCATAACGACAAACTCATAATGGCCATACCGGCTACGGAAAGCTGATTTATAAATATCATCTTCTTTAATCCGTAACTGGTGATATCCAGATCGAAGATCGATCTTAGAAAAATAAGAAGCTCCAGTAATCTGATCAAATAACTCATCAATCCTTGGCAAAGGATACTTGTTCTTGACAGTCAACTGGTTAAGTTACCGATAATCGATGCATAATCTCATCGAACCATCTTTCTTCCGAACAAACAATACAGGAGCTCCCCAAGGGGAAACACTCGGGCGAATAAAACCCTTCTCGAGTAATTCCAACAATTGCTGCTTCAATTCCCGTAATTCCGCAGGAGACATGCGATAAGGGGCTTTAGAAACAGGAGACGATCCAGGAATAAGATCAATAGAGAATGTAACTTCACGCAGAGGCGGAAGTCCTGGTAACTCCTCTGGAAATACGTCCGGAAATTCTCGGACAATAGAAATGTCCTTAATCTCCATCTGCTGTTCAGGGGACGCAAGAACAAAAGCCAGAAAAGCTTCGCATCCACGCCTCAATAACTTATCAGCACGAAGAGTCGAGATAAGAGAGATAGAACTAGGGTGTTTCACTCCCTTGAAGGATAATCCGGGGTGTCTAGAAAAAGACACGGAACAAGAACTACAATGAACATTGGTCTCATACCGAGCCAACCAATCAGCTCCTAGGATTACATCGTAATCCTTCATGTCCATACAAATCAAATCAGCTGGAAAATTCTGATCGTTTACCATAACCTTACTAGAAGGATAGTAATGCTGAATTGCTGATTTAGAACCAATAGGGGTTGATATTTCTAACGGAGAACTCAACAAAGCAGGTGCCATAGCTAAAGATTTAGCAAATCTCCGTGAAATAAAAGAATGTGTTGCACCAGTATCAATTAGAACAAAAGCTGGCAAGTCGAATATGACAAGAGTACCTTCGACGAGTCCACCCTCCTCGGCGATATCTTTTTCCTTTGCATGGAGAGCCTGGAGCCTGCCTTGAGGCTTCTTGAAATTCAGAGGTTTTGCCGGGATAGCTTGTTTCGATAATAAAGGACAGTTGGGTATACGGTGCTCTTTGCTTCCACACCGCAGACATGCACCTAGCTTGCACCAACAATCTTCCATCTTGTGACCAGGACGATCACAATATCGGCATACGCCCTTGAATGGAATCATAGAATCAGGTTTCTTGTCTTCTTGTCGCGGCATTTTGCCTCTCCACGAACCATAACCAGAACTTGAACCAGAACTAATAAAGGGTCGTTTCTTGCTCGGGTCAGTGCCAAATCCAGGTTTAACATTCTTGAGTGCCTTCGGTTGCTCTTTCTTGTTACCTTGACCACGAATCCTTTCAGTCATTTCCAAAGTATCTTCTAATATTTGTGCCTTTCTTATCATCTCAGAATATGTAGAAATTTCCAGTGGTGCAAGTTGATTGATATAATGAAGTCGAAGACCATTGAGGAAACGCTTCGCCTTCATTCTCTCAGTCGAAATAAGATGTCTTGCATAACGAGAGAGTCGTGAAAACTGAGCCTCATATTTTGATACCGATAAACTTCGCTGCTTCAAAGCTGCGAATTCTGCTCCCTTCTTTTCTTGCACGCGGTCAGAAAAATATTTATCATTGAAATATTCCTCGAATTCCTCCCACGAGACTTGTTGATCTCCGAGAGTCGGCTTAACAGACTCCCACCAAGCACGTGCATCACGTTCCAGTTGGAAAACGGATAAAAGAACACGTTCTTGGTCAGTGCATTGCATGACCTCAAAAATTCTTGCCATCTCGTCGAGCCAATTCTCGGCTTCATCGGGATCAGTTGAACCAGCGAATCTAGGCGGGTTCATTCCTCGAAAATTCCGATATAAATCACCAGTGCCATGAGCTGCGCCATGAGGTGCCGCTCCAGCTCCAGCTCCTGCCTGAGCCAGTGCATTCAAGGCTTGCATAAGTCCTTGAACTGTACGCTGTAAATTCCTCATCTCAGCACGATTGGCTGCCATTTCTAGTTAAGTGCCTATAAAATAGTTACTCGGATTATTTATGAGAGAAGAACTTCTTAGATGAGAAGAGAAGAACTAGATAAGAAGAACATGATTATGGTTAAATAACTTAACCCAAATTTCTACCCAATTCTCACAAGGTTGTTTTCTTAAGCCTATAACCAATAAACCTATAACATTAAAGTGAAATACCTAGGACAAATTGACCTAGGCTCTGATACCAACTAAACTGTCACGCCCCGATGCGGAATCTCGGGACGTACGGTTAGGGGCAAGCGAGCAATAATTCCGAACCATTGCAAACCATTGCACAAAAGGTTGGAAAGGATAATAATCAGAGTTTTATTGATAATAAAGTTGAGTACATTGGGTAGAACAACTATATCCAAATAATAAGCAAAATACTAGAACAATCTCTCACTAATACTAAGGGTACAAACTGACTCAATAAACTAAAACTATCTCTCGATATCACTCCAGTCCATTCCCGACAAGTTCATCACCTGGAAAAAGGGGAAAAGTAGGAGTGAGCTAAACGCGCTCAGTAGATAACCACAAACAGGTTTACGTAATTAACCATTGATTTCTAATTTATATGAAATGCAGTAAATAAAGAATGACGATACGATAAAAGAAACAATGTAAAAGATATCTTGCAAGGTCAAGAAATATAACAATTTACCAAGTAATGAACAAGTAAAGTAACAGTAGATAATTTGGCCAGCAAGTATGTTACACATATAACCAAGTAAATACGCACGAGTCAAGTAACAAGAGTTTGTCATAGACGTAACATGTCAAGTCAAGTATTCGGGTGCAATGCCTCACCCTGTCATAAACATCCCAATGGGCTCAATATCTTTTCGGGCGCTCTCCCCAGGACCAGACCGGGCCCTTATGATGCGTTGGCATTTCATTTCAATTGGATCACCGATCCCCCGTCTAGACATAGTCAATTATGGCCAATATAATCAGATGAATTTCTGTCGGGTACAAGATGTAAAGGACGACACTCGCCTCCTTTGATTCAAGAGTATAACCACGATGAAAAACCCAAAACAAGGTAGTCGTACGGCAAACACCGGGCCGTACTCACATGAGTAACGAGTCACGGGGCCAAGAATGAACGGTTGATAGTAAGCCGTTCGAGAGAGAGAAGTAAGTTCCGAAGAACGAATATACGAACCATTCGGGTCGTATATTAAGAAATACGGTTCAAGAGAATCCGTATTAAGCATAACGATAATATCTAATTATAAGATAATTTATGCAAAATAGTCACCGGGTTGCCAATAACAATTAAACCAACCAATTTCAGTTTAATGTCCATTGATCAATTCCGGGCTCAAATATGACCGAAGATTATCCAAGGGTAATCGGTCAATTAATCAAGTTAAAACAATAGTCATGATGTAACCGTAATTTACCACGGTAAAAATGTTCTACGGTAAAAATGTAAAGTTTACCGGATGGAGTGTCCGGCTAATTGGTCAAAGACTTGTCATAAGTCGGCCAGTAATTTTCTGGTTTACAGTAATTTACAGAAATTACCTATGGTAAAGTTTAGCTATTTACCATACTTATTCAATTTATCCAAAGTTACAAGTGAATTTCAATGATTTTCACTTTAAACAATTTATCAAAATAGATATTGAAAATAACAGAAATTTACTCATGTCATTATCTGTTATTTATGTGGATTGTCAATTTTTTACTAATTAACATTATTAAATGGGTCAAATGGCAAAAAAAATCAGTTTTCTGGAAGTTAAACGGATGAGAGTGGGCCGTTAAACCTACTAGCTGTAAAACGGTTATCATTGGGCCGTTTTATACAAGGCGGGCGGTTCTAATTGGGCCGTTTGTATAAGTCGGGCGGGCAGTTCTGAGCCGTCTAAGAGATAAAGCGGTCCGATTGAAACCGTTAATCCATGTAACACGGGAACAGCGAAACAGAAGCATAAATCTGGCGTTTAAGGCTTCAATTCATGCATTTGAGTACGTAAATAAATGGAAAAGCATGGTTTCTACAAGCTAACATGATGCCCTTTCATTCCATTTATCAAATTCAAGGTTTATGCCATGGTTACCTACCTTAACCGATGAAATAAGGAAAGATGAATGGGGAAGAAGATGAACAGTAGACTTGCAGAGCTTCTTCACAGCAGCAAGAACCCTTTTGTGTTTAAGAGATGTTTAAGGGGGCTTCCTTTACTTATAGGTTTGGAAGAGGAGTGTTTAATCTTCACACACGGTTTGGTCAGAGCCGCAAAATCCTTTGCATTGTTGACAACGTGTTTCTGCCAACCAAAACACGGTTTCACGTGTTTCTCAAGGTAAGGTTAGCCTAATCTAAGCCTAATCCAAAAGATTAAGGAATGGTTAACTAAGACCTCAATTTAATGTTACTAAATGATTTTTAATGAATTGGACCCAAAAGACAAAATTACTAATCAAGACATGCTCTTTCATAATATGATTTTTATGGAATTTTATCACGAGGTTTATTGTTAATCTCCCAATCTTAAGATTAAAACAATAATTTAACCCAATGTTCAACGGTTTAGTCGATAGAGAGAGTTTCTGATTTTTACCGATGAAACTTCAGAAGACAAAGTTGCTAAGAAAAATACCCTCTATCAGATGTGATTTTTACAGATTTTTCTAAGGTAGTTGTATTTTCGTATGAATAGTGTTTTCCGTGTTTTTAAGTCAGGCTTAAATCATTGATTAAGCCATGTAAATGATTTTATTAGGGTCAAGTACAGAAGACCAAAGTGTTTACCATGGTCTTTACTAATTAACTACCATTTTTCAGAATTTTTATATGATAGTCAAAATTTTTACTATTTACTATTTACCACAGTCACTATTCAACATTTACTATTTACGAAATTTAATATTTGTACAGAAACTCGGGGTCTTACAGGGTCACTCCATCAATCCTCCTCCATTCTTTGATGGCTTGAATTACTCCTACTAGAAAGACAGAATGCATGTTTTTCTAAGGGCTCAAGAGTACGAGGTCTGGAGGGTTGTTGACAAGGGTCCTTATGACCTTCCTAATGATGAGGATAAATGGACACCCGAAGAAATTAAGAAATCCACTGTTAATTTTAATGCAATGAATATCATGCAATGTGCCATTCATCCTGATGAATTCTCTCGTGTTTCCATGTGCAGCTCTGCCAAATAAATGTGGGACAAGCTGCGGCTTATTTATGAAGGAACCTCCGAGGTCAAGGAGAGCAAAGCCAATATGTTGGTAAAAGACTACGAGCTGTTTAAAATGAAACCTGAAGAGACAATCTCAGAAATATTCACGAGATTGACAGAGATTACCAATTGTCTCGAAGGCCTTGGGAAGGAGTACACAAACTTCGAACTTGTAAGGACGGTATTGAGATCCCTTCCACCTACGTGCATACAAAAGCCATAGTTCTTGAAGATTCAAAGAACATGTCCATACTTTCCTTGGACGAGCTCATAGGATCACTCATGACCTATGAGATAAACATGAAGAGAACTGCTGAGGAGGAAACGAAGAAGAAGAAAATCGTGGCTTTGAAAGCCCACCAACCTGAAGATGACTCACAAGAAGAAGAGTCTACTGAAAGAAGTGATGACGAAGAGAACTTGGCCATGTGGATACGCCAAGTGAAGAAATTTTTAAGAAGAACAAGAAATTTCCAAAAAAACGTCAAAATAGGGCAAAGAAGGCCAACCCAGACGAAGGGGGAGCTAAGCAAGCCAAATCGCGTTATATGCTATGAGTGCAAGAAGCCCGGGCACATGAGAGGAGAGTGCCCAGAATTGAAGAGAAAGTTTAAGAAGGACAAATTCAAAAAGCCCAAAGCTATGGTCGCCACCTAGAGCGATGAGGAGGAAGGTAGTCTGAATAAGAGTTCGAGGAGCTCATGGAAAGCTTAGGCCTCATCCTCAATTGATAGAAGAAAAAGAAAGCTTGCTTCAAATAATTTCAGATATTGAGAAAACCAAAGAGGAATTGATGTGTAAAATGCCTGAAATTGAAAAAGTTTTTGAATAATTAAAAAATGAAAAATAAGTTCTGACATCCTCAATTTCAGAAATTGAGAATAAAAATGTGAGTTTGAATAAGGAGGTGACTGACTTGTAGTTCACTCTCTCTAGGTTTGTTAAAGGGAAACAAAACCTAGACAATGTGTTGGGAGTTAAAGTTAACTTCCGAAAAGAAGGATTGTGGTATATTCCCCAGAACAAAAAATCATTTGAGCACAAGATTGCTACATCTTATGTGCATGAAAAAAAATGATTATGCATCATGCTCACACACTAAGCCAATACATGTTCAATTTAAACCACAGAAATACCAAAGAGAATTTTTAAATGTTAATTACTTTTATTGTGGTAGATTTAGGCATGTTATTGCTAATTGTTGGTTCAAACAAAACACATAAAGAAATCATGCTGCTTGGAGCAAGAAAAGATATATGCAAAATTGGACTAACTCTCGTGGACCCAAATTAGTTTGGGTACCAAAATCAATTGGATGAGAATTTTGTTTCTTGCAGGTATGCCTTGAAGCCAGGGAGAGAAAATGGTTCCTGGATAGCGGTTGCTCAAGACATATGATAGGGGACAAGAAGATGTTCTCTACTATGCAAGATACGGACGGAGGCTCGGTTGCCTTTGGTGGAAAGGACAAAGGTAAAATAATTAGAATTGGCAACATAAGTAAGAATTCTGAAACCCTGATTGAAAATGTACGTTTGGTAAAGGTTTTGAATCATAATCTTTTAAGCATAAGCCAATTGTGCGACAAAGGTTTTAAGATTGTCTTTGATGAATCACATTGTCTCATCATGAATAAGAGCACTAGTGAAATCTGGTTCATCGGCAAGAGGAATAACATTGTATATACTATTGATCTTGATGATGTTTTCGGTGATGATGTATGCTTGGTAGCAAACAACCATGATAATGCATGGCTATGGCACCGAAGACTAGGTCATACTAGTTTTAGAGTAATCTCCAAATTGTATAGACATGACTTGGTGAATGATTTGCCAAAGTTAAAATTTGAAAGTGATAAAATATGTGAAGCTTGCACAAAAGGCAAGCAAACACATATCTCTTTCAAAAATAACAACATTGTTTCTATCGCTCGGCCTTTAGAACTGCTGCACCTTGATCTTTTTGGTTCGACTAGGATATCCAGCCTTGGAGGAAAATCTTATGGATTTGTGATTGTTGATGATTACTCTAGATTCACATGGGTATTATTTCTAGCCAATAAAATTGATGCATTGATGGAGTTTCAAGTATTTTGCAGAAAAATCCAGAATGACAAAGGATACCTCATCACCACAATTCAAAGTGATCATGGTGGTGAGTTTGAAAATCATGAATTCGGCAGCTTTTGCAAGGAGAAGGGATACACACATAACTTCTCATCACCAAGGATGCCTCAACAAAATGAAGTAGTAGAGAGGAAAAATAGAACCTTGATAGACATGACACGGACCATGTTAAGTGAGAACTCCCTACCAAAATACTTTTGGGTTGAGACGGTAAGTACAACATGTTACATCATCAATAGGGCAATGGTAAGGCCCATTTTGAAGAAAACTCCATACGAGCTCTACAAGGGTAAGAAACTAAACATTTCCTATCTTAAACCCTTTGGATGCCCTTGCTTCATCCTGAATAATAGTAAGTCTAATCTGGGTAAGTTTGATAAAAAGAGTGATAAAGGAATCTTCCTAGGTTATGCATTAAACTCTAGAGCTTACAGACTATTTAATAAAAGGACTTTGGTTGTTGAAGAAAATCCTCATGTTATTTTTGATGAATCTGAATTAAAATTGACCAATCAATCTATTCCAATCCTGGATGCAGATGAAGCTCCTAGAAATCCAACTGATGCTGGACCATCTAAACCTAAGGATGAACCAACAGAAGGAACTTCCACCAAGGATGAAAATGATGAAGATCCTTCAATTGAAACATTTCAAGAACAACCATTGCAGCACCCTGACTTGCCTAGAGCTTCAACATACTTGAAAGATCACCCCGCTGAAAACATCATCGGTAATTCAGAAGATGGGGTAAGAACTAGATCTTCATTAAGGCAAGTGGAAGAAGATGATTTAATGGCCTTTATCTCACAAGAAGAGCCTAAGGATATTCATGAAGCTCTTCAAAATAAATCCTGGATTCAGGCTATGCATGAAGAGCTACACCAGTTCAAAAGGAATGAAGTGTGGTCTCTCGTGTCGCGTCCCAAGAATGATCCCATAATTGGAACCCGTTGGGTTTTCAGAAATAAACTAAATTACACGGGATTGGTTGTTAGGAATAAGACCCGACTTGTAGCCAAAGGATATAGCCAAGAGATGAGCATTGATTTTGACGAGTCTTTTGCACCGGTTGCTAGATTAGAAGCAGTCCGAATTCTTTTGTCCTATGCTTGCTCTTTTAACTTCAGATTATTTCAGATGGATATTAAATCTACCTTTCTTAACAGGTACATCAAAGAGGATGTTTTTGTAGAACAACATCTAGATTTTGAAGACCCAAAGCATCCACAACATGTGTACAAGCTGCAAAAAGCCTTGTACGGATTAAAGCAAGCACCAAGGGCTTGGTATGAAAGGCTCACCTCATTCCTAATTAAAAATGGTTTGAAAAGAGGTAAGGTTGACCAAACACTCTTCACAAGAAAATCAGGTAAAGAAATATTAGTAGTTCAAGTGTATGTTGATGATATAATTTTTGTAGCTACTAACAATGCTTTATGTGATGAATTTACAAAAATAATGCAAGGAGAATTTGAGATGAGCTTAATGGGTGAACTTACATTCTTTCTTGGATTGCAGGTTAAATAAACGTCAGAATGCATCTTCATAAATCAAGCCAAATATACCTTGGAGCTGTTAAAGAAATATGGGATGGCAAAAGCATTGCCTATGTCAACTCCGATGGCCACAGCCACAAAGTTAGATAAAGATGAAAAGGGTAAAATAGTAGATTCTACACTATTTTGATGTATGATCAGATCACTACTATATCTCACAGCATGTCATCCTGACATTCAATATAGTGTATGTCTATGTGCTCATTTTCAGTCATGTCCTAAAGAATCTCATTTATTAGCTGTTAAACAGATTTTTCGATACTTAATTGGCATAATAGACTTTGGCTTATTGTTTCCCATCGGTAGTTCATTTGATTTGATTGCATATACGGATGCGGATTATGGTGGATGTATTGTAGATCGTAAAAGTACTAGTGGGTACTATCAATTTCTCGGTGGGTGCCTAGTTTCATGGGCCTCCAAGAAACAACATTCAGTAGCTCTCTCAACGGTCGATGCTGAATATGTAGCCGCCAGAAGTAGTGGAGCTCAAGTACTTTGGATCAAAAATCAATTGCCTTATTTGGATGTTGAAATGAATTGTGTTCCAATCTTGTGTGACAATACCAGTGCAATCAACTTGTCAAAAAATCCTGTACAATATTCTAGGACAAAGCATATTGATATTCGACATTATTTTCTGAGAGATCATGTAGGAAAAGGGGTCTTTGAATTGAATTTCATTGACACACATAATCAGTTAGCTGACATCTTCACAAAACCCCTAAACCAGGAGTAATTCAGTAAAATAAGAAGAGAACTTGGCATGTGCAAGGGTGAGAGCATACATACCTAGGTTTGCACTTAGGTTAAGGGTTGCACATGTACAAAAAATCATTTGCATAAAGGGTAGATTGCCATGCATACTCTGTGTGATTATTACCAATAACTTGTATATATATACACCCTTGCATGCTTGAATGTAATTATACATACAGCCCTCCTTGATACTTTTCTAAGGCCGAATATTCCTTGATTAAATAAGTGTGGACCGAGTGACTTCGGGATCTGAGGCACCTTCTGAGGGGGAGAGTCAGAGGATTTTCTCTATACCCCATCACCTCTCATTTTAAGTCATTCCCTATCATTACTTCAAGGTGTTGGTTCAATCAAGAAGGAAGGTTGATGGAGATTTACAAAAAAAAAGGAGATTGAAGGAGTTATAAAAAAAAGAAAGTTGAAGGAGTTATAAAAAAAAGGAAATTAGGGCTAGGTCGACCAGTTCGATCGACCGCCGCCCTGAGTCCGATCGAGCGAATCCGACAAACTGGACCGGTCGAACCAACAACCGAATCCTTTTATAAGGGGTCTTCTCACCCCATTTCTTCATTCCATTGCCCCAATTCTCTCTCCAACCTTCTTCCCTAACCTTAGACCACCAAAACTCCACCTCTCAAGCCCAAAAACCTCCTCATTCTTCCATCCGCACAAGATCCGACATGTTCGTCACCGTTTCGAGATGAAACCTCCGCGACAGTTTGTGCGACCTTGAAGCCATTCCCTAGGTTCCAGTTTGTGGAGAAGATCATTTCAAGCCTTTGGTGTGTCTATCGATCCATCTACATCCCCAAGGAAGAGTTCAATCCTTTTCAAGGGTTTCCACAACAGGTTTTCTAGTCTAGGATGCCACCTAGAAGAAGTTCTCGACGTTCTACCAAGGGGGAATCCAGTGCTTGGAGACATGAGGCCCCGGCTCCTCCACCACAGCGGGCTCATGCACCTCCTGGTGAACCGCGGTTGCCTCCATGGCCCATAATCGACCCTTGACTAGTCGATTTCAATGAGGTGAATGACATTCTTCCCGATCTATGTGCAGTATTTGAGATTCAAGAGGGTTGGGTAGATTTTGTCACAAGATATCCCCGCTACTACCCCAATCTAGTCCATCAATTTTATGGCAATTTGGTTGAGAGAAATGAATGGCTATATACGGTTGTTCAAGGCGTTGAGATTACTATTACTCAGACCCTTTTTGAACAAGCCTTGGGAGTTTTAGCCAGGGGTGCAGACATGGTTTTTGTTCTTGGTGCCGTTGAGGACACCTTTCTTGCTATGACCGGCTGTGAATATGTACATGGTGTGAGTGATTTGATCACATTGAATGCCAACTATTTTCCACCACTACAGCAAATCCTGCACCACATGTTTACTGCATTCATCTATCCCAAGAGTGGAAGCCGAAATGAAGTTACAGAAGTTTACAAATTCTTGTTTTACTATGTTATGAATGGGATATTGGTCAACATGGGTCGGCTCATGACAGATTTGATTGGGACATGCCGTACCCAACTGTGCAGATCCTTGCCGTATGCTTCACAACTGACGGGAGTGTTCATTTATGCTGGAATTAATTTGGCCGATGAATTGTTTATTCGAGTCAGGCAGGATGATGTGTATAACAAACACAAGATCTTTTCAGACTTTGGATATTTTTGGGGTCCCGACGGTGAGTTACGCAGAAATGTGCCTGTTTATGGGGAAGAATTTGAAGAAGAAGAGGAAGAAGAGCAACAACAGCAGTAAGGTCAAGGGGAAGCCCCCCCTCCAGTTCAGGCAGAGGACCAGCCTCCTCCACCTTCACCTCCCCATGTAGATCCGAAGATGCCTTCTCCTCCTCAGTTCTTTCACGGGGAGTCGTCTACTCAGGGCGCAGGACAGCCTTCTTGGGTAGATTCTGAGACTTTTGATAGGCATTTTTCTGGACTAGTCACTCGTATGGACACCTTTGGGAACCAACTATCTACTTTTCGAGATCACATAGACACAATGGGTGATATGCTGGACACCATGTCCGATCGCATAGATTCCTTCTCCATAGTCCTGGACACCTTGTCCACTCAGATGACCACTCTCTCCACTCATATTACCACCCTCACCCAAAGCCACGAAGACTCACGTGAGACCTTTCATATCATGAACCGTACTCTTCTTGACATGCAACGCCGTGACGTGGCCCGTGATAACTCCATTCTCAATCTCCAGTACCGCCTTCAGTTTCAAGACCACTCTCTTGAGGACATTCGACGCCGCCTTGGCTACCAGCCTCCTCCTAAAGATCAGCCTCTTGCAGATGGCAATTGAGGATTTTCTTTTGTTTCCTACCTCCAGTCTGTGTCCTTGGGTCTTGTGTCTTATTGGGTATACTTTTCCTCTATCCAATCCCCTCTTTTGATGATGCCAAAGGGGGAGAAGTAGTTAGTGCGGGTCTATATAGCTTATGCATGTGTGTCCCTATGTTTGTGTGAATGTTCATTTGTGAGGTTCATTTCTATGTTTGTGTGGAATGTTCATTTGTGAGGTTCATTTGTGAGTCAGTTTTGCATTTGTCTTTTGACCTTTGTCTAGAAGTCTTGCATTCTCTCAAGCATCAATGTACCTTGTACTGAACCAATGAAATGAAATGATGAATTGAATGCAATTGGTATTGGGCATTACATGATGGTTCTTATCTCTCATTTCCTCTCTACTTGGCAAATAAAATGTTTGAATGGTTACGTTGCTTCGGCTTAATGAAATGATTACATGGTTTGATCGCCTTGTGGATTATTGGCTTTGTCCATCCTCAAATTGGTTCTATGTATATTAAATGATGTCGGATGAAAGACATGCTAGCCAGTCTGAAATCCTTCACTATGCGTGAGTGTAAACTCTGCCTCGTACAAGAAACATGTGGGATATTGCACGGAGATAATGCGTTGTTTTAAAGTTCCACATTTGCTCAAAGGCACGCTAATGCTCTTAATAATCTTGAGTTTTATCATCATCAAAAAGGGGTGATTGTTAAGTCTCTCCGGGTGATTTTGATGATAACAAAACCCCATATGGCAAACAGTTTGATAGCATTCATTAGTGAAGAAGTAAGAGCTCATTTAGGCTCTAAAAGATATTTTCATCCCAAGCTAAATGCTCAAATTTATCTTGCTTCAACATGCCAAGATTAAGTCAAACCAAACTCAAATTGAATGGATCATATTGCGAACACAAAGTCTTTAGTATATGGACATGATTCATGGACTAAACTTTGTTATTTTACAGGATTTCCAGAGTTTGGTCGACCTGCTTGATTGGTCCGGTCGATCTAACCTCCCAGCACCCAGAACTCTGTAAACTTACAAAGTTCGGTCGACCGCCGGCCTAGGACCGGTCGACCGATTCTCCTAGCGTTGAAAGATGCAAATTATGTCTTAGTTAGGTCGACCGCCCTACCTTCCCCAGTCGATCGAACCCTTCGAAGCCTCCATTTTTGACTTTGTTTTCTTCACGAGGGAAAAGCATCTTTCAAAAAAATTTTAATCCCAAAAGTCTCCAAACATCCCTGAAATTGTGGATATGTGTCTTGGCTTGTCCTTGACCATTCAAGTGTTATAAAAACATCTCTTAGGGCCAAGAAACCCTAACAACACAAGGGGATCAAAGGAAGGCTATCAAAGGAGAAAAAGGGATGCAGAGAGAACTCCGTGAATAGTGTTTCATCCAAGTATTCTTCATCAAATCTCAAGCATTTGAAGATCATCCTGAAGCCATTTAAGTGGAAATCAAGCTGAGAAGTAAGCTTCATCAAAGATCTTCTTCATCCACTAAGGGGGAGCTTAAATCTAAAGTTTTCATTTGTGTTTCTACTTCTATTTTCATTGAGCTTCAAGTGTGTGTTCTTGTAATCTCTAAACATCTCTATGTGTGTGGATCTACTTAGATCCGTGTGTGTGTGTGTGTGTGTGTGTGTGTGTGTGTGTGTGTGTGTGTGTGTGTGTGTGTGTGTGTGTGTGTGTGTGTGTGTGTGTGTGTGTGTGTGTGTGTGTGTGTGTGGCTTTCCTTCACATTTCTGTGTGATTCGGTGCTTGTGCACCTTCGTGGGAGTTCCGAACTCTTCACGAGTGTGTGTGTGTGTTTTGTTCTTGTAATCCTTTAGAAGATAGTGTGTGAATATTCACAATTAGTGAGGGGTGGACATAGGTTGTCGTAGTTGCATCCGAACCACCTAAAAATTGTTGTCCTTGGTGTGGTTTGATCCTTTTCTCTTACCCCCGTTCTGTGCAAGCACACACTATTTCACTCTCTTGCATTTTTTGTTCAGATCTAGCATAATATATCATTTCTACATTAGATGTTTGGTATATCAAAAGGTAGGTTCGGATTGACACGGCCATTCTTGTTAGGAAGATAATACCTTGCATGAGTAGGATCTTCAGATTTATATCTCTGCCATAGTACCTAGGATCTGCTGTGTGTGATAGGTTTTGACAGATCTACTTGTTATTTCATCCGATCTTAGTCTCTAAAAGGTTGTTTCATCATATCTGTTTCATTCTAGTAAAAGTTTTATAAAATATGAAATCACCCAATTCACCCCCCTCTTGGGTGTCATTGATCGCTAGACTTCATCCCTCTTCGATCACTGGGCAGGTTGTACCCTTTGAAGTTCCCCGGGATTAGTTGGCCTAAACGTGGTGAGAGAATCAACGTAGTTAACATTGAAGTAAAACTACATTGAAACTAGGTTCCCACCTTTGAGTGAATTGCATAAACTTTGTAAAAACCATTTAATTCACATCGAGGTTTAACTAAAACTAAGTGTAAACATCCACTTGTTTGATATCCTTGCAAATTGTCTTGATTGAATTATTGTTTGATTTGCATAATGTTTCGATTTGGTAATCAAGTTAACATGTCAATTTATCTATATAATCATGAAGATGATCAACCTAGCACATCTTACAATCCTAAAATTCATGATTCTCACCAAAATTTTCCTAAGGGACTACGTCCAAATTCTCATGGTTTTGTCCACCCATGAGCGATCCTCAATTTTTTGATCCCTCGCACCTATCGCGAGCCGTTACTCCCCCGGAACCATCTCCTCCATACAATAGGAAGGTCTCCCATGATTTCCATCTCACCCCTCCACAAATCTAAGCCCTTAAGGCTATTGTTGAGGGTGTAGTTTCTTCTCCTCATCGTCCTTGCACTCCCTCCCGGGTGGCCCATCACCCGCCTTCTTCCATTCATCCTCTCTCTCGGGTGGCCTATTGTGGGTAGTGGAAATTTATTTATTAATTTTATTATTAATATTTTTGGTTTATTCATTGTTAATTGCGTGGGTGTGCCAGTCATAGAGTGACGAGTTTATTATGCGCATCGTCTGACTGATCAGACGAAGGTGGATGCCGTGTCAGGACCCAAAACGCGCCATACCATAAAGGCTATGACATTAATTACGCCCTTCTGATAGAATGACAATCCTTGATTAGTCGTCGAAATAGTGGGACCATGGGGCCGAATAAATTGAAAGAGAACGTGAGTTGGAAGATGTCTATTGAATAAAATAGAATTTCGCATGCAATCAAGCAGGTAATGAGATGATGCTTATTTAAGTGGATTGATTCTCGGTATGAGGCAGAGTTTCCACTCACGCATAGTGAAAGTCTCTAGTCGGACTTAATCTGACTTTTGGCCCATCACCATTCTTATGTACCGGAGAATCAGAACATGCAGGCATATAGGACACGTGCACCTATACATGTATTTATGCATGTGTAAACACGTGTAGGCGAATTTGCATATTGAAGTTTATTTCTTTATTCAAAATTGCATGTGGGGATGAGCTCCCGATAGATCGCATATGCTGCATACAACCACGAGTTCTTATGCATCATTTGAAAATTTAATGTTGGTTGCTCGAAGGTTTACTATCGTTGCATTATCCTACCCTTTAGTTGTTTATTGACGTGTCATGTTCTGGGAAGATTTCGGCAGCACTTCCCCTATCCCGAAGTGTGTCGGGGATGGTATAAGGGACTCATCTACGAAGTGTCGAGATGGCCCCTTGACTGATGGTCATGCCTAAGTGGCAATCCTGTGCCCCATGATAGGTGGTGGACCCCGAGGGCCAGCCCTCTATGAAATCCCGGTCACCTATGAGGATATCATTCAATACTTGCCTTTTTATTATGGAATCGCCTTTATCATTGTAGTGCATGCATATGGGTTCATGAGGAGAACCAACATGACCGCGCTCAGACGGGCTCGCATATCACCAGGATGATGTATGCTAGGGGACGACACTTGTTATTTATTTCTCCTCTTTATCGGGTGCTTTGCTCTCACAATTTGGCATGGATAGCCGTGGGGCCGTTACCACCATGAGAATCGAGCGAAAAGCTGGCGAAAACACGATGCGGAGTAGGAAACAAAACTCTAATTTCTAAGAAAATTTTGGCAGCATCTCCCCCTACCCCAGAACATATTGGGGGAGATGTATGGGAAGCCAGTCCACAGCAAACTGAGACAGACTCCGTAAAAGATAGGCATGTTAGAACGACAGCCCAGACCTTATAACGGGTGTCGGATCTCTGAGGACTTGCCTATTGGGAGACCCGTGTCACCCAAGGGTTGTCAAACATCTTCTGCCAAGGGTATTGACCCTTTTTAGCACCATGACATATACATAAAAGCTCATGGGAGCGTTGGTATAACCATGGGTCGACAGATCTAAAGATATCAGGGCACTGTTCGCCAGTGTGGCAGTTCATGTTCACTCGGAGGGTGATCGGGAAAATTAAAACATATGGAAACAAACAGCGTGAAAGTAGGCACATATTCCAATAAGTCAGTGATATGCTATTAATCTGTCTATACCCCTTTGATGACGGCCGAACAAGGATCATGTTGTGACACCTAAGCAAACCCTTGGCTGGATCGGGGCTATTCAAGACGTAAATTGAAAATCAGAAGAAACGTGGGAATTGAACAGTAATCTGGAGGCACCCCAGCATGGGATGATCTGGCGACCTTAGCGATGTGGGGAGATGCCTTTGATCCAGAGGCCATGCAAAGGGGGGAGATGCCCTTGATCCGACGGACATGCAGAGGTGGAGATGCCCTTGATACGACGACCATGCAAGGGGGGAGATGCCCTTGATCTGGCGACCATGCAAGTGGGGAGATATTGATCTGGCGGCCATGCAAGGGGGAGATGCCATTGATCCAGCGGTCATGCAAGTGGGGAGATGCCATGAACCGATAGCTATGCAGGTGGGGGGGATGCCCCTTGATCCGTCGGTAATGGCCATGGGGGATATCCCTTGATCCGACGGCAATGGCCATGGGAGAGATCGTTGATTCGGTGGCAATGCACATGGGGAGAGACCTCTGATTCGGCAGCCATGCAAGGGGTGAGATGCCCTTGATCTAGCGGCCATGGGAGGAAGCAATCTGGCATGTAGACAAAGGGAGTGATCCGACAGGCAAACCACGCGTCGGATCAGCTAAATCTGATCTAGCGGCATTCATTGCTGCCGGATCCACTTCCTTGACCCCTCTGGACGGCATCGAAGGAGAAGAAGAAGAAAAATGACATGGGGTGATGAAGTTAATAATGCGAAACTCATTTTCCCCTTTTATTCAGGAGACTTAGAGATCACATCTGAGAGACATTGATGAATCTCTGGCATCGCACGGGGTATTGAACCATGAAATCAAGGTATACGTTTGGAATAATTAAACATAGTGTGTGTATCCCAAAGAAAGGGCAGTTTGTTCAGTCTGGGGTTCAGCCCAACCTTCCCCCATCATGCATATGCCATATGAAGACCTAATTCCTTCATATTCCCCTTTAGATCGGGGCCCATTGTGAGCTAAAATATTAAGAGATGAAAAATGTTCGGAAAGTAATGCGGGATAGCATCTCCTGAGAGATGATGGCTCCTCTGGCAGAAACAAGCCCCTGGCCGAATGGGAGATACGAGGGAAGGAACGAGGAAGACTAAGAAGAAACAAGCGCTTAACATGGAACTCTGTAGTACCAATTCATTGTCATCCTTTTATTCCCATTAGAAGAACTTAGTATACCAAAGAAATGCAATCATATACACTGAGTGATAGAGAAGGAGGACAAAGAAAATATAAAGTCGATCAAAAAGCCATATTGGTGGACACCTACTTATACAAATGTGAGAAACAACAGAACACTAAGCACCCTCTGATGCTAACTCCTTCCTCTCAGAGTTAAGCGCTCTCCTAGGCTCGTGCTCTCTCTCTGCCCCTCTACATCACTTCTCCTTTTTTTTGTCTGCCTCCGTATGTGTATATCTCTATCTCTCTATCTGTCTCCTCTCTTTTCTTCTCTCTGTCTGTGTCTTGTGTTTTGTCATATTGATCAAGCAAATTGGGTTTTATAGAGAGGGAATAGTGCTGATACGGCGACATGAGGTGGGGACCTCATACGTCGGCTGAGGGCGGAGGTTCCCTGGCTGTTGGATCAACATATAGCCACCGGCTCGATGGTGTTTCTGGCTCCTTTGTCCCATTTGTGTCATCTCGGCCTAATTGAGATATTGCCGACCCATTTGAGGTATTGTTGGCATATTAATGAGTGCTTTGCAATAGCATTGTCGATTCTCGGGATTGGTCCCGATCTTGTCTTGAATTTCGGTATTTACTCTCATAGCCACATCCCGCAGTCGGAAGCTCACTGCGAGGGTTTTATCAGACGGATGATCACCTGGCAGTTCTTTCATTCTTCAAGGACTATTCTTTTGGCTCAATCGGTTCCGTGGCAGACAACGATTCTGTCGGGTATCGGCCTTGCCGGAAAGGCACGACCAGATAAGTTCTTCATAATGTAGTGGACCCCTTTCACTGATTGATGAGGCTGGGACCCTTCGATGATTACTTTGGGGATCATGCATCAGCTTGGGTGACTTCTTCATCACTCGACTTGACTAACGTTGTGCCTTTAGAGCACTCCGTAACACCTCTGTTCAATATTTTAGGTGTCAACAAATGCCCCCCACCTGCAGGTGCCACGAATGAGGGATGAGAGAGCGGGGCCTGCAGGTGTATGTTCTTGGTGCCCCAGTGTTCCTTCTTTTCCCTGCATCTCTTCTTTAGACAATCACGAGCAAGAGTGTGGGAGAACGCTCATGCCTTTAGAGAAGGAATGAGTAAGTCGCGCCATAACACCCTCCGCGACAGTTGAGTGATATATTCATCGGCATGGGTTTATACCGAAGCAAGGGTAAGGGTTCATTTTTTGGCTCAAACGAAAGGTTTAGGCCACTGGGTTTAAGTTGTTAGCTCCGACTATGAGCCAAGAACTGGAGTACTTCATTCTTCGGCATTGGATAAATGCTGAAGCAAAGAGATTGTTTATTAGCAGAGACATAAGGTCTGAGCCATCAGGGTTTGTTTGTCAAAAAGGGTTTATTATCAGTAGAGGCGTAAGGCCTAAGCCAACATACATTGTTTGACAAGGAGAGTTTATTTATCGACAGAGGTGTAAGGCCTAAGCCGACAGGGTTCGCTCATCGACTTCGATGCCGTCGAGAGCCACTGTCAGTGTATTCAAGGGTTGATCCATCGGCAGGGATGTAAGGTCCAAGCCGCATAGGTTTATCTCTTCACTTCACCGATGATGACGAAGGCTGATGGGGTTTGTATATTGACTTTGCAGATGATGGCGAAAGCTGATAATATCATCGATATCAGTCGAGTATCAACGCAAGAAATGAGTATCATTGAGATAGATGGAAGATCTATGCCGACATGAATATTGTTGACTTTGTCGATGATGACAAAAGTTGACAATATCATCGACATTGGTCGAGTGCCGACGTAAGGAGTGAGTATCGTCAAGATAGACGAAAGGTCTATGCTGACATGAATATCATTGGCTTTTCCGATGATGACAAAAACCAACAGTATCATTGACACTGGTCGGGTGTCGACGCAAAGTATAGGTATCATAGGGATAGATGGAAGATCCATACCATCATGAATATCATTGGTTTTGCCGGTGATGACGAAAATCGACATTATCATCGACACTAGTGAGGTGTCGACGCAAGGTATAGGTGTCATTGGAAAAGACAAGAGGTCCATGTCGTCATGAATATTATTTGCCTTGCCGATGCTGACAAAGAGCCAACAATGTCATCGACACTGGTGAGGTGCCGACGCAAGGAGTGAATATCATCAAGATAGATGGAAGGTCTATACCGACATGTATATCATAGGTTTTGCCAATGATGACAAAAACCAACAGTATCACCAACACTAACCAAGTGCGGACGTAAGGAATTAACTTCGCCGATGGTGACAAAAGCCAACAGTAAGTATCATCAACACTGACCAGGTGCCGACGCAAGGAATGAATATCATTGGGATAGATGAAAGGCCTACACCGACATGAATATCATTGCGATATCAGTGCGGACAGATGGTCCAGCACTCAGGTCAACTTTTTGGTTGGCTCAAGTGGGGTGCCAAGAGCCAGGAGAGATTTGCGATGCTGGAGAGGAGCTCCTGATGAAAAATATACTTTTTTTTACCACATTATTGACCCAAGCGCCCTTTTGGGTTTTCGCTGGAGCCAGCCCCTTCTAACATTTGCCCACACGCCCTTTTGGGTTTTCACGTGGTAAGGTACCCAATTTTACCTGCAGCGCCCTTTTGGGTTTTCGCCACAGCTGGGTTATAGCCATTTTTGCCCCTATTTGATAGGATGCCTGAAAAAGTCTGACAGGGCACCTCTATTTTAAGCCCCATTTTTTTGAACGAATGGGTGAATATATTGACAACATATCTTCTTCATCGATCATCACCATCCCATTTGAGTGGGCAATTATTTGCTAAAGTGAGTTGTTCATTGGCACGGGTTAAATGCCAATGCAAAGGAGGGGGCTTATTTATCGATTCAGACGTAAGGTCTGAACCAGTGATGATGCATACATTGGCTCAGGCAAGAAGCCTTTTGCCGAGGGAAGCTCTTCATTGGTCTCGAGTCAACGCCAACGTAAAGGAAGAGGTTTAAACATTGATCTGGGCGTAGGGTCCAAATCAATGGTGATATCTACATCATCTTAGGCACGAATTCGTTCGCCGCCAGAGACTTTATCGTTGACATTGGGTCGATGCCAACGCAATGGAAGAAAAGGTTTAAATGTTGATCTGGACGTAAGGTCCAAACCAACAGTGGTATCCATATCGGCTTAGGAACAAAGCAGTTCACCACCAAAGACTTTATCATTGACATTGGGTCGATGCCAACACAAAGGAAGAAAAGGTTTAAATGTTGATCTGGATGTAAGGTCCAAACCAACGGTGGTATCCAAATCAGCTTAGGCACGAAGCCGTTTGCCGCCAAAGACTTTATCGTTGACATTGGGTCGATGTCAACACAAAGGATCAAAAGGTTTAAATGTTTATCTGGACGTATGGTCCAAACCAACGCTGGTATCCATATCAGCTTAGGCACGAAGCCATTCGCCGTCAGAGATTTTATCGTTGACATTGGGTCGATGCCAACACAAAGGAAGAAAATGTTTAAATGTTGATCTGGACGTAAGGTCCAACCCAACAATGATATCCATATTAGCTTAGGCACGAAGCCATTTGCCGTCAGAGATTTTATATTTGACATTGGGTTGATGCCAACGCAAAGGAAGAAAAGGTATACGCTGATCTAGACGTAAGGTCCAAATCGGCGATAGCAGGAGGAGCTCGTTTGAACTGTAGGAGGATATTTGAGAGTTTGGCCAGGGCGAAGCACCACAGGACAAAGAAAGAGAGGGTTATGCCCCGATTTGGACGTATAATCTAAACCAATGAAGGTGGGGCGGGCCCGATGGGATTAGGGATCAATATCCGAGGGCTCGGCCAGGGCGGAGTGCCTTAAGCCAATGGAAGAAGTTCATGTGTCTGTAAAACTGGGCTTGGCTTGATGGGACCAGGGAGCAATGCTTGTGAGCTCGACCAAGGCGGAGTGCCTCCGGCCAAGGGAAGTGGTTTTTGTGTCCACAACGATGGGCCTGGCCCGGTAGGACTTAGGGGGTTAATGTTTTGAGAGTTCGGCCAGGGCAGAGTGCCTCAGGCCAAGGAAAAAAATTTATGTGCCAACTGTGGACACAAATTTTGAACTATTATTTATTTCTCTTTTTATGTCACTTATCTATTTTGTTTATTTAGTGCATAGGTGTGCCAATCACAAAGTGACGGTTTATTTGGTCCCCAAGGGAACCATTGATACACCGTCTGACCGATCAAACGAAGGTGAGTATCATGTCGGGATCAAAACCCGCCGTGCCATAAAGGTCATAGCGTTAATTACATCTCCCCGGAGGGGAGAAAACCCTTGAATAATTGTCAAGAGAAGGGGCCCTATAGCCTAAGATTAGCATTAATGAGATGAGATAATGAAAAATCTTAAATTGTTTTGAAATCCCCATGTTAGGGTGTAAGTATTCAAATTATATTGGTCGCTCATTGACCATTTCATGTCCGGACGAGGGTCCGAGTAGAAAGCAATGATGAAGACACAGATAGTCTTCAGGTGAATGTCTGCCAAGAACACAACAAGTTTGATATCTAACAAAAGAGTGGGATTAGATCCCAATAAAAATCGGTCAAGTTTTAGTAAGCCATTGGCACAAAGCGAGGTCAGGCCATGACCATGATAGGGATGGTCCCCAAGGTCCAAGTCCGGCCTGCGGAGGCATCATTGATGTTCCCTTGTCCAAGATCCAAGGGAGATGAAGTCTCCAAAATGCACGTCAGTACATGCGTGTTTTGGCATTTTATCTTGTTTGTTTTAATTCCACTTGAGTGTAGCTTTTTATTCCATTTAGTTGTTCCTTATCATTTTTTAGATTATATAATCACGGCCCTTTCCTTCTTTCTATTATTTATTCCTTTATTATTATTATTATTATTTTATTTTTATTTTTATTACCCTGCCCAAGGTTGGGTTGACTCTGCCTAAGGTAGGGTCGACCCTGCCTAAGGGCCAAGGCATATTTATTTTTGTTTGTGATGGGGCTACGTCGACATAGCATGCGGGCTGCGTCGACCCAGCTTTAAATAGGGAAGGGACAAGTTGGGTTGTGCGTCGATGAAGTATACAGGTTGCGTCAACTCAGCCTAAGCAGAAGAAGGGGGGAGTTAAGCTGTGCATCGACGCAGAATATGAGCTGCGTCGACCCAACTCAATCAGGTCAACTGAACTTGGCCTTTCCCATTTTTTTTGTTTGCTTGTGTATGTTTTCCTTCTTCTTTTCTTCCTCCCCCTTTTTTTTATACATGAGCATGCATATGCATATGCAAGTGTAGAAGAGAGGAGGGGAGAGCTTACTGCTCTTCTTTTTTTTTTTTGGCAGTGGCGTGTAATATGCCTAAATGCATATGCTACACTTTTGATTTTAACCATGCTTATTGGATCAATTGTAGTTGTTTCCCTTTTTTTTATCCATGCAAGGTCATTCAGGTATGATGCCTAAGAATGCAGCAAGGCAATAAGGGTAAAGGGTCCTTTATTGCGGATGGGCATCCAGCGAGTCAGACGGGTCTACTGGCAGGAGGGTAGGTCGACCTGGGGCATGGAGTAGGTTGACCTACTCTATCTTCCAGTAGCTCAAGCTACTGCATCATATGGCAGGTTGTTCAAGTTGGGTTTATATAGTGCAAAGGGGATGATTTTACAAACAAAATTGCCCATGGTATGCGGGAATCTAACTACATAGGTAAGAGGTGATCTCCGATACATGGTGGAGTATTCAACTCATGCATAGTGATGGTTTCCAGCCGGACATAACCCGACCTTCCATGAATCACCATTTTATATACTGGGAGACCACGACAAGCAAGCATACATGAATTTGAGCATGCAGATGGTTTGATTGTATTCAGGGAGTTGTTCCTCGGTACAAGGCAGAGTATTTTCCTCATGCTTAGTGGCGGTTTTCGGCCAGACGTAATCCGACCTTTCACTCATCACCATTTCATATACCACGGAATCATAGCAAGCAAGCACTTATGGAATGTCGTATGCATGGGGATTTAGTCTATATGCATGAGGGATGCGAATGCTAATGTGCATGCAAGAAATCATGCATACTACTCTTGGGTTGGTAATGAATGCGGGGTATTTGATTCTTTTATGGTTTTGTTCATGAAATATTCATGTGGCTTTGTTTTGATGCAATTTTGCTAAATGTATGCATGATATTTAGCTTGGGTTCATGAGACATGCACATTACTCTAGCCGCAGACTGGGCTAGTAGGGATTCGACTCTAAGAGTCGACTCTTGAGTAGATTCCAGCCTTGGAGATCCCAGACAGAGCTGGGTTAAGAAGGAGTCGACTCTCTACTACCCAGGGCTGTAGGCTTTGTTCTTAATTCATTTTGCGTTGCCCTCGTGTTTGTTCTTCCATTATACTAATCTGCTGTCCCGAATAGCCCAGGAATTAGTCCATTACAGCGGTCCTTGATAGTCCATTGGTCCTTTAGTTCATGTGCTTTATTTATTTATCCATGTCTTTATGGTTAAAGTTATTTGGTCCTTTATTTCTTTTATTAGTTGCATTCCTGACGAAATTTTTGCAGCATCTCCCCGGACCCGGGATGATCGGGGGGTGTCAACCGAGTACTCATCCACGATAGTCCGAGATGGTCCCAAAATTATAGGGATGCGCACGGAAGCGGCAACACCCGAGATGAGCACGTCGGAGCACAGTGCAAAACCAGACAGAAAAGGATTAAAGAATGAGCCCCTCGAGGCCCAAAATGGTAGCACTATCCGCTGGGCTTAGGGATCCACTGAGGTTTGGATGCGAGCTCTATTGGGTATGGTGCTACTGGTTAAGTGTGGAGATACCAGGCCGGTTAAGTGCCCACAAGGGCCACCGGTTAGTTGCCATTGAGGGCCACTGGTTAAATGCCCATGAGGGCCACCGGTTAAGCAAGGGCTACCAGTTAAGGGCCCGTGGGTAGCTTCCCTTTGTGTGGGCCACCGGTTAAATGGGAAACCTGTCGGTTAAAGTCATAGGAGAGGGCTTGCCGGTTAGAGCTCCACAGGGGTACTTATTTGTAGTGAGGAAAGCTTAAACTAAGAGGGGAGCACTACTAGTCTACCCTATGGGAAGAAGAGTGACCATCCAGATGGAAAAGGTTTATCACTGAAGAGGGGCGATCTTGCGCTACTCCTGAGCGGGGAAGAGGATGACCACGTATGCTTGAAGTATGAGCTGCAAGGAGGGAAACAAGGCAGAGGTGCCCAGGGATGGATCCCCGGAGAAAACCCTCTGATGCTTAAGTCAGCAAGAGTAGTAGAGAACTGGTGCGAAGGGAGGAGTTAGGAGGGAGATAGGGGCGCGAGATCCCTCTCCACCAAAAGGTGAAGTGGTTCCTGCTCAGGATTTTTTTGGCTTACCTCCGCACAGTAGGGCTCTTCCAACTTAAATAGTGGCTCATTGAGTGAATGATCCCTACGAGCTGAAGAGTTTCGGGGGGGGTTACGTCCTCTTTGCGGGCTCTTTATACCATACGGACTCTTGGTCTCCCTTATCCCCTTGAGCTCCCAGCTTTTAAGGGACTCGTAACGGCCGTACAGATAAGCTTCAATCAGTTGGCCCGAGCGTGAGGCACTGGCCCTGGAGATGCCTCCTGAGGGGTGAGCACGTGGTTTGGGCAGGGAATACTGGGCTCCGAAAAAGCTTTCCAGATCGAACTGATTCTCAGACTTCCCAACCCGAACGCCGCCTAGGAAGTGCTTGATCCGAGTGAGTTATTCGGCTTTATATTAAGTGGGCCCTGGGGATACCACTTCAAGGAGCTGGGCCTTGTTGGGTTAGGTCAGACCTCGTTTGGCCTTTCCGTTCGGGCGGTTAGATTTCCCCTCTCCACTTGTCCCCCTCCTACTCCTGAGCCAAAATTAGGCTCGGATGAGTAGCATTTGGGTTGGACTTTTGTGGATCTAGTTGGGTGGAGATCTCTCTCTGCCAGGGGCCACATGATGCGGCTTGCCCTGAGAATACGCCTGTCATGATGATAATTCTGAAAAATTTTACAAAAGGCCCCTCTTCGGAAGATCAGAACGCCGCGCCATTTCCGGCTAGGGGTTATAAGCATTGCACATTATTTGCGTCCCTTTATCTCTTGGGTTTAGGGTTTTGCCTTCTACTGCATTTATATTTGAGGGGGGCTCATGAGCCACGAGAGCAGTTCGGAAGAGCGGAGAATTGCAGCGGCTCTAGCAAAGCTAGATGAGTTTTCCGCGGTGGCGATCCGTCAGCTTCCTTCTCTTCTGGGGTCCTCTGGTCTAGAGCTTTCCCCTTCTTCTTCCAGTTCTTCTTGTTCTATGGCAGACCAAAATCCTGAGGCCGAGGGGCAGGGAGAAGAACGGGCCCCAAGGGCTTTGTTGGTACTGTCGGAGCCTCTCCGCAGTGAGCTAGGTGAGGCTGATGTGAAGTGACTGGAGAACCAATATGGGCTGCCTTGGCGGTTCCTGTTCTTTGTGCCTAAACCTCACGAGTATAGTCTGGCCACTCGTTCCGGCCACTTTTGCTCTTTTCTCTTGGCCTGGAAGTGTGGCTTTCGCCTACCCCTCCATTCCTTTGTTGCCGATTTGCTTCGGTTCTACCGGCTAGCTCCTGTTCAGCTGGTCTCTAACTCTTATACCCTTATCTTCTCCTTCATTTTCCTCTGTGGCCAGAGTGGGGTGAACACCTCATTGGACCTCTTCCATCATTTTTTTGAGTTGAAGTAGAACCTTTATGCGGGGAAGGGCTTCTTCTTCATCCAAGCGAAGCGAAAAAGGTGTTGCGTGTCCCTTTCCATGAAGGACTCCTCTCACAAGGGGTGGAAGACCCAATATTCTTGGGTGGGCGCGTCTACGGCCGGTGTGGTCTAGGATTTCTTGACGGTGCCCAATTTTCACCTGAACGTTCCTTCGAAGCAAACAGAGGTCTCCCCGGAGGTGGAGAGGGATGCTGCTATCCTTCTGCAGAATCACCGGACGACTGCTGAGTTGGTGACCCCATCCAACATCGAGGAGTATGTTTCTCGAGCGCTGTTGTCGACAGGTGAGGGTCTCAGGGGCTTGTTATCTTTCTCATCAGGTAAGTGCCTTCCTTCTCTCAATTTGCTCTCCTTCGTTCAGACCTGAGGCGAGCGGCTGAGGAGGAGGCACCGCCAGCTGAGCTGGAGGTCATCGACGTGGATGATACGTTGGCTCTGAGTGATCTTCAAGCTTCGGAGGGCTCATCCCGCGCCCGAGATAAGGGCAAGCGGGTCGTCCGAGATGACACTTTCGAACGCCAGGGGGTCAAGCGTAAGGATCCCGTGGCGAAGTTGCTGAGGTCTTTGATGCAGGCCCTGTCTGCCGAGAAGAAGCGGGCGTGGAAGGTGGAGGTCGCCCGCCCGGCCGATGAGGTTCCTCTGTTGCATTTTCTCTCTATGGAGCAAGAGGGAGCAAATGACGAAGGGGCCGTGGCCGATGTCGGGGAAACAAGCGAGACAGAGGGGGCGCAACACGGAGGGGTCCGGTCCGAGCCGGTCGAGGCTGGAGGGTCGCAGGATGAAGCGACTCAATCGCAGCCAACCGAGGCCGGGGAGGTACGCGGCGAGGCAGCCCAGCCCGAGCCAACCGATGAGGCCCCCGAGGTAGGGTAGCTCGGGGAAGGTGTCCCAGTCCCAGTAGCCCTGGAGAAGGTCTCCCCTCCCTCGACCAGTACCTTCAGCGCCCGGGCTCCTATATACCGGAGGTGCCACTTCATAGCTTCGGGAGCTGTGCGAGGAGATCTCAAGAAAAGTCCCCCCTCTGTGCTTCTCGAGCGGATTATGGAGGGTGGTCTAGTCTTGGCCCAGCTGGGGGCCGAGGCGGTGGACGAGTATGCTCGGGCGGAGTAGGAGCGGGAGACTCTTTCATGGGCCCACGGTGCGCTTGATCGGAAGGTCGAGCGTTTGACCCTCGAACTTGGGGACCTTCATCGGGAGGTGGCCCCGCTCTGGGCACAGGTTCGGTCGAGCCAAGCAGAGGCTCAATCGTTGGTTGAGCAGCTGGCCTAGGCCCGTCATATGGTCGATCTGAAGAATGAGCTCCTGGAGGCAGAGCACAGAGTTCAGGTCGAGCGTGACGAGCAATGGAAGGATGAGCGGGAGGGGCTCGTGGACCGAATCTGGGGGGCCAAGGATGCACGGACCGAGGCCGAGAGGAGGCTGTCCGAGTCAGAGCAGAGGATAGTCGAACTTGAGAGGAAGGCGGAGCTGGCTGGGGTGGAATCACTCGAGCAATATAAATGCTCATAGGCTTACCACACGGTTCTTCATACGACTACCTTCCCCACTATGAGTCGGGCTACCGTCGGGGCCTTCAGAAGGGCTTCTCCTAGGGCTTCCATCAGGCCATCATAGAGGCGGAGGCCCAAGCGTCTGGGCTTGTCTTCCCTACCGGGCAATGCTATGACTCTGACTGGGGTTCTACCGACTCCTCCCACTATACGTCGAGCGAAGAGGAGAGTCAGGGGGCCTCGACCTCGTCCGAGTGATTGCCAACTCCAGCAGCCTCAGGAGGGCACGCGACCGAGACAGTTCCCACACAGGTGGGGTCAGTGCCTGGGTCGGCCGTCGCCGAGAGTACCGGGGGTGGATCGTCTGGTGTCGAGGGGCCCTCGTCTACTGAGCCTTGAGATGGACTCGAGGCCTGATGTACCAGCTCTTTCTTTCTTTTTCTCCTTCCCTTATGTAGTTGTGAAAAACATATTTTGGGAAGTATAGTAGCGGCGATATTAAGTGCTGAATTGACTGTTTCTTACCGCCTTTGGCGTGATTTGACTATCGTATCTGTAGTTGTTGGGGAAGGCGCCAATTTTCCCTGCAGATATCGGGCATGCCGATCTGTCAGATAACTGACATGGCGTCGGCGCCTTTCTGCTATTCCATGCCGCCCTAAATGACTTGCCGCTTCGCGCGTCCCGCTGGGGGGGATGTTGGGAAATGAGGTAGCCGTCTCAGGGAAGGCTCCTTTAGCATGTTTTTAAGGGGAGAGTCATTTAAGGCAATCAGCTCTCCCTTCGGCCTATAAAAGGTCCAAGGGGCATCTCCTCTTCCTTCCATCGCTTAAGGCCATCCCTGACGGTTTCTTCTTCCCTTTTCGCGAAAGCGTTGTGCTGTCAATCTCAGTATAGCATGGAAGGCGCTTCAGAAGATGATGATGCAGACAGCAGTAGGAGGGAAGCTCCTGCTACTCCAGTTTGGAAGAGGGTTCGATAGTCGGTGGACGGTTTGGAAGAGGGTTTGACATGCGGGAGCATGTTGCCTTCGTGCCCACGGCCCGCCGATGCTATCCTGAGGGGAGGGGGAGCTCTTCAAGCTTCCTTCTTTCACTGCTCACCCAGCCCCTCCTTTCTTTCTGCCGTCAATCCCATTGCTTAGTGGGGGAGCTCTTCAAGCTTCCTCTTCATTTGTCTTAGGTCGACTTCTTCCTTTTTTATTTTTGTAGTTTCCCCTCTTTTCCACTTTATTTCCTTATCCTTGCTCGCACCACTTGAGGGTGCTTGCTTTCTGTTCGGCTTCCGTCCTCCTTCCAGAGAGTTGGCAAAGGAGGCCTTCTCTTGTTTTTCTTCTTTTTCTTCCTCTGATACCTTTGGCACCTTTTTCCCGAGCTTCTCAAACCAATGGGGCCGGCTATCCTTTATCCGAGCCAATTTCTGTGCTAGGCAGAGTCTGTGGCTGGACGTAGGGGTGCTTACCGAGTTAGCCGAGCGCTCTGCTCATGTCATAGTACCAGTGGATGTAATTTTTTGTTTGCTGATATGTATATTGTATTGGCTGTGGCCTACTTGATATACACCAGAGTTTAATGAGAAGAGAGGAATGGCGTTTGTTCTACACTGCTTACATGTGCGTGTTTGCCAGATGATCAAAAGTAGAACTTGCAAAGTGTTGTCACGTTCCATGTCCGAGGGATGGGTGCTCCTTCCATGGTGGACAATCGATACACCCCTTTCCCGAGCGTCTCGACCACTTGGTAGGGGCCTTCCCAATTAGGGGCTAGCTTTCCCGCCGCTTCCAGTGGTCAAGAGGCTTCGGCCTTTCTCAGGATGAAGTCCACTGGCCAGAAATATCTGTCTCGGACTCTGGAGTTGTAGTATCAAGTGACGCGCCGTTGGTATTCCATTGCTCAGATATTTGCAATCTCTCATATCTCGTCCGCTAGGTCGAGGTTTTCTAGCAATTTCTACTCGTTCACTTCGGGTTTGAAGTGGACGACTCGGAGAGAAGGATTGTCAACCTCCAATGAAATCATGGCTTCCGGGCCATATGATAGTTGAAAAGTTGTTTCACCGGTGGCCATTCTCAGAGTAGTTCGATGCGACCATAGTACACTCGGTAATTCCTCAAGCCAGCTTCCCTTCGCCTTGCCGAGCCTGGTTTTGATGTCTTTTAAGATAATTTTGTTGGCATTCTTGACCAGTCCGTTGGCCTGAGGGTGGGCTACCGAAGTGAAGTGATTGCGAATGTTTAGGTCGGCACATCTGTCTCTGAAGTAATGAGAATCAAATTGTCGACCGTTATCGCTCACGATCACTCGGGGGACACTGTAACGACAAATGATCGACTTTCAAACGAAACTCCATACGACTGATTCGGTGATCTTGGTTGTGGCCTCGGCCTCAATTCATTTGGTGAAGTACTTGATGGCGACGATGACGTACTTCTTTTGAGCCTGAGCCGTGGGGAATGGCCCCAAAATATCGATCCCCCACCGAGCGAAGGGGTATGGCTCGGCAAGGGTGATGAGCTCCGCGGCGGGTTGGTGGATTAGATGGTCGAAGCGCTGACATCAGTCGCACTTCTGTACATAGGTCGTGCAGTCGCGCTGGAGAGTGGGCCACCAGTAACCTTGCCAAAGCAAGATCCTGGCAAGCGATCTTCCTCCTTGGTGCGCACTGTAGATGCCTTCATGTACTTCCTGAACCGCTCGGGTGGCTTCGTCGGCGCTGATGCACTTGAGGAGGGGACCGGAGAAAGATCTGCGGTACAAGGCATCATCCAGCATGACGAAACGCCGAGCTTGGTACTTAAGTTTTCGAGCTTCCCGAGGGTTGGGGGGCTCTTGAGAATCCCAGAGCTAGGATATGTAGGGGGTCTGCCAGTCGCTCGAGGGTGCTGGGTCAACGGTCATGAGCTCAGATTCGATGCTCGGTCACTCAAGTTCTTCGAGGAAGACCGACCGAGTACCTTCGGGGTAGAGGGAGGAGGCCATGCGAGAGAGGGTGTCCGCTCGAGAGTTTTCCTCCCGGGCTATCCGAACTACCTCAAAGGTCTGGAAGAGTCAGGCCATCCTCTTGACCACCTAGAGGTACTTGATCATTTGTCCTTCCCAAGCTTCGTAATCATCGTTAACCTGGCTAGTGACTAATTGGGAGTTGGTGTGGATCCTGACTCGCTCGGCCCCCAGTCTTTGAGCCATCCTGGCCCCCGAGATAACGGCTTCATACTCTGAGGTATTGTTGGACACCTGGAAGTTGAATTTCAAGGCGTACTGCAACTCTGCTCCTTCGGGGGACTTGAGAAGGACACCGGCGCCGCTTCCGACCGAGTTGGAGGACCCGTCAACGAATAGGTCCGAAGTGGGCCCGGGCGCAGGTGGAAGTACCTCTTCAATCGGGACTATGCTTTTGGCGATGAAATCCGCGAGGGCCTGTCCCTTGATGGCTGAGCGGGGGTGATACGAAATGTCATAGGCCCCGAGCATGATAGCCCACTTGACGAGGCGTCCCGAGGCTTCATAGTGAAAGAGAATCTTCTTCAGAGGTTCGCGGTCAATACGACGATGGAGTGCCCTTGAAAATAGGGTCGGAGGCGCTTGGCCGAGGTAACCAACGCTAGCATGAGTTTCTCAGTTGTGGAGTACCTTCTTTCAACCTCATTAAGCACCTTGCTGGTATAGTAAACTGGTCTCTCAACCCCCGCGTCGTTCCTGACTAGGACCGAGCCCACTGTGGAAGGGGTCGCCGAGAGGTAAAGGTATAGAGCTTCGCCCGGGGCCAGCTTGGACAGCACCAGGGGCGAGGCCAAGAATTCCTTGAGTTTGGTGAATGTCTTCTGACATTCCTCGTCCCAAGCAAATGTGGCAGATGCCATTTTGGGTCACCTCAATAATTTGAAGAAGGGTAGGCATCGTTCGGCCACCCGGGATAGGAAGCGGTTGAGCGCAGCAATGCGCCCCGTAAGGCATTGGACGTCTTTGATGCAGGTTGGTGGCCGCATGTTTAGGATGGCTTGAACCTTGTCGGTATTGGCCTCAATCCCACGCTGAGTTACCAGGAAGCCTAGGAACTTCCCGGATCTGACTCCGAAGGCACATTTAGCGGGATTGAGCTTCATGTTGCACCTCAGGAGGGTGTCGAAGGTCTCGGCTAAGTCGGCAAGATGGTCTTCGGCCTTCGGCGTTTTGATGAGCATATCATCAATGTAGGCCTCGACGTTCCGACTGAGTTGTCCCTCGAAGATGTGGTTGATCAGTCTCTGATATGTTGCTCCAGCGTTCTTCAACCCGAACGGCATTCAGGTGTAGCAGTGTACGCCGAAGTCAGTGATGAAGGTGGTCTTCTCGATGTCCTCTATGTCTATCCTGATCTGATGGTAACTGGAGTAGGCATCCAGGAAGCTGAGCAACTCGTTGTCAGAGGTTGAGTCGACCAGTTGATCGATGCTTGGCAGCGAGTAGCAATCCTTCGGGGTAGCCTTTTTGAGGTCGGTGAAGTCTATGCACATTCGCCATTTCTCCGAAGCCTTCAGTACCAGGATGACTTTGGCGAGACACGTAGGGTACAGGACTGGATGAAAGAGGCCAGTCTTTTGCCCCTTTATGACTTTGATGTAAAACCAACCTTAGACCTATTTGCAAGCATTCAAGTTTGAGCAGCGGACTCACACTAGCGAGCTCACCCGTATGGCGCACACTAGTACCCGATGGCGACTAGGCGATGTTGGAGAGGGTCCGAGGCGGGACCTTTAGGCTCCAGTGGTTGGCTAGCTTGGGAAGAACCCCAAATGGGCCTAGGATGCCCAAATCATGGGCGGCCAACACACCAAGGGTGTGGGTTAAGTGGATGTTCTCACAACTCGCCCGCGGTGGTCACTCAATTTGGTGGCAATTTAAATCGGACACTCTCATTCCGCCGACGGAGTAACTAAAGCAATACTAAGCTAAGCAAGTCCATTACAGCAATGAGGGATGTTCAGGAGCTCACCTAGCCGGCGTGAAGACGCCGACTCCAGCCGGAGACGGGGGCGAGCGGGGAGGCGAGGGTATGCACCCGCACGCCGCGTCGATTGAAGCTTCAAACCTGCGACTTAATAATGACATGAACTACACCCCATGCAAGGGGGGGATCTCGGGGTGGGGATTAAGTGAATTACAGCCAAAACTACCTCCACGCAGGGAGGGGCCTTCAGCCGGCCAAGCGGGGTGGGGAATTATGCAAAGAGGACCGACCTTCCGAGCTCCGCCGGTTCTGCCTTTCTTCTGTATTTCTAGACAGGGGGTCGATGTTGACGCTGCCAAAAATTCCACCGAGCTCAGAACCTGATGAGACTTATGCCAAAAGCTTGCTAACGGACCAAGGATGATCTCTGAATTTTTGCTAAGCCTGGTACAGTAGTTGCTGGCCGGGGCAGAGTCTGGAACCGGACTGATTGGTTCTGCCTCTGTCTGGTGCAGAACAATATGGCTGGTTGCAGAGGGTGCCACGATCACTACCAAGCTCTGATTGAGGCGAGACCTGAACCGTTGGAACCGTAGTCGAGTCTTCTTTCTGTCGGCACCAACGGTGAGATCGGCAGATGTCGGAGAAGACCGGGACGATCAGATGAGTAGAGGGCTTTCGGTTCTGGCTCCTGTAAACTGACCTGACACACTTGGAGTAGAAAATTTTTAACTTGAGATGCCGATGTCCAAATGAAGCTCTGCTTCTTGAGGATGAAAGAAGACTTGAGAGGGAAGAATTTTTCTTCAGAACACTTATTCTGAATCCCAAAAGGTTCGCCGTCACCGAGCTTCCACTCTCGCTCTGGCTCTCTGCCTGGGGTCTTCTGCGCAGTCGAGGGAGATCGGCTCCTACGGACAGCTCCGACCTCGGAAGCTGGCGAGACCACCTTTGCTGGAAAGCTAACTCGCAGACGATTCCATCAATGTAGGCTTTGTCATCTGAATCTATGAGGGACGGTCGTGGCTGCCTCTGCAAGTTGCTGTAACTCTGCTGCCTGAAACAGAGATAGAATGAGGAGATGTGCAAGGGGAGGGCAAGGGGGTGGGGGGGTGAACTTGGTTTGACCAAGGGGGAGGTGGGGGGCGAATTTGGGAGCTTGGGGGTGGGGGGAGATGAAAGGGCACAGCCCAAGGGGAGGGAAATTCGAATTTGGGCTTAGGGAAGAGCCCCTTCAACCTTGGGGAGAGGAAGGGGTGCTTAGGAAGTGGTGTTGGGTAGTTGGGGGTTGGGAGGTGGGGTGTGGATTGGAGGATGCCACCTTGGGTTGGGGGGGGAGTTAAATGAGTGTATGGGAAAGGGGAGAGGTCTTAATGAGGGGTGAATGGGGAGGAGAGAGAAAATTCTGAAAATTGGGGTGGAGGGAGAGAGAGAGAGAGGGGGGGACCCCTTAGAGAGAGAGAGAGGGATAAAGAGAGAGAGAGATATTGAGAGAGGAAGCTAGAGGGATTTGGAGTTTTTTTGGAATTCAATATTCATGCATTAGTTCTTACATATGAGGAGTGGGGTGGCCTATTTATAGGCACAAGACATTTCACATGACCATACTGACCCTGACAACTGACATAATGACCAAATACTCCAAGGGAGGGGCGCCCTTGGGCCTAGCCCACTATTTGGGCCCAATAGCCTAATGAACCAACATAATGACACACGACTTAGGAAAATGACTTTCTAACCTAGGTACATGACTCAAATAAAGGGAAAATTACATGATTAAGACTCAAATAAAAATAAGGAAATTACATGACTTGACTCACTAACACATGAGGAACATAATGGCGTACACCGATGATCAATCCGAGCTTCAAAAAATGTGGAGGGGCAAGGGATGTCCCCATCAGACTTGCTCTTTGATGACCGCTTGCTTCTCCGGGGTATGCTTTCTCCTGCGTTGCTGGAAAGGTTTCACTATTGGGTCGAGGTTGAGCTTGTGCATCACCACGTCTCTTGAGATCCCAGAGAGGTGCTCGTCCGACCATGCAAAGACTTGGATGTACTGGGCAAGGAAATCCTTATATTTTTATTATTCCTTAGGTGGTAGATCGGCTCCGATCTTGACTCCTAGAGTCAGGTCACCACTGAGGAAGACCGTTAGCAACTCGTCGCCAGGCTCAAATGTTGTTGGCCCTTCCTCGGCTCCCTTTACTCCTTTGTTTTTCCCTTCTGGCCTAATGGCTTCGACCAAGATTATATAGCACTGTCTAGCCAATGCCTGGTTACCCCGGACCTCCCCCACGCCATGCTTGGTGGGGAACTTCATTTTTTGGTGAAAGGTAGAGGGCACCACTTTCGTTCGGCTGAGGATACCTCGGCCGAAGATGGCGTTATAGGGCATCATTCCATTAATCACGACGAAGTCCATATAACCATAACGATTTTGGGCGGGGTGCCGATAGTAACTGGCAGGCTCAGGGCTCCCTCGGGATAAGTTGCCTGGCCGTTGAACCCACAGAGGGGGGTTCGGATCGGGCGGAGTTTAGATGGATTCTCTCCCATCTTGAAGAAACATTCATACGATAATACATCAGGAGCACTATCATTGTCAACTAAGATCCTATCTACATTACAATGGTTTATTGTAGCCGATACAACAAGAGCGTCGTCATGAGGGGTGGTTAACCCTTCTAGGTCTTGGTCGGAGAATACCAGGGACTGCGGTTTGCTCGCCTGCGGGGCCTTAGGGGGCTTAGCGGAGGCTCGGCTTGCCCGCTCGGTGTGACGCTTTCTTCCTCGGCTGCTATCTCCTCCTGATGCCGTGTCGCCAGCAATGATGTTGATGTGGACTCCACGGGGGGCATTGTCGATTTCTTCGGGGGCGCCTCGATCTTCCTTCTGCCTGGACACGTATCGGGATAGGTGTCCCTGACGGATGATGCGCTCGATCTCATCTTGAAGTTGATGGCAATCGCTGGTGTGATGCCCCTGATCGCCGTGGAACAGGCAATGCTTGCGGCGATTGTGGTGTTTGGCCTTCATAGGCTCGGGCTGGTGGAGGAGACCCGAGCCTTTGATGTCTTCGAAGATTTCGTAGACGGGAGCGGTAAGGGGGGTATACCGCTCATACTTTTAGGACGGCTCCTTGCGGTCTCCGTCCTGGTTTCACCTTTTTCGTTGGCTCGTCCCTTGCTCGGATGGTCGCCTCTTGTCCCTCCCAACCAGAGCCTGTCGTGCCTCGACAGGCGCTAAGGACTTCCTCGCACTTTGCGTGGTGTAGGGCCAGGGTCACTAGCTCAGCGAGGGAGGTGTGAGGATGAAGCACTAGCTCGCGCCATAGATTCTCATCACGAGTACCTCCGGTTAATGCGGTGATGGCCGAGGCAACATCCATGCGGGGGATGCACAAGGCTTCCGATTTGAATCGGTTGATATAAGCCCGCAGCTTCTCCCCCTGTTCCTGCTTGAGGGCCAGTAATCCCGCCACTGACCGGGTAGGACTGTTGCCGGGGAAGCTTTCCTTGAACACTCACCCGAACTGCTTGAAGTTGTGGACACTGCAGGGGGTGAGGGCCCTGAACCATGACTGAGTGCCCTGAACCAGAGTGGTCACGAATGCTCGGCACTTAATCACGTTAGACGCCCCATGTAAGGTCATTAGGGTGTCAAAGCTGTCGTAGTGATCGGCCGGGTCTCCCTGGCCGTCATACGATTTGAAGGTCGAAAGTGAGATCCTGGGGGAAATCTCGGCCTTCAAGATATAATCAGAGAATGGGGATCGCTCCTCGTCCTCCACAGGAGAGGTCTTCTGCAAGGCACAGAGGGCGCGCTCTTGCTCTGCGAAACGCCCTTCAAAGTCTCGCAGCCGGAGAGACAGCTCTGGCTATCATTGACCCGAGGGGTTGGGGGGCGCACTTACATGCTGTCCCGGCGCTCCTCGGGGGCCTCGATTTCCAGGAACAGCCGGCGTGCTCTGAACTTCTCCCTCCTTGTGGTGAAGGAGGCTTCCTGCTCCGGGGGAGGGGCATGCGATGGTCCTCCTGACTTGTTACGGATGAGCCGCCACCCCCGGAGGGCAAAACGGCCTCCAGCAGTTTACTAGGAGGCATCTCCACGGGGGGGGGGGGATCTTCCAGTGGAGATGTGCTTTCTCCTCCCTAGCCGCCTGGGCCCTCATGAGATCCATGAGGACATCCAGTTTTGCGTTGAGGGTTTGGAGAGCATCGGTACTCCCGCCGGGAAGCTGTTCCTCCGCCACCGACGGAGGTATTTCATTGGCGTGGTTGCTCAACGGGGAATTCTCCGTGGGGAGGGAAGGTGGTTCTTCCGTCGCCAGGGCCTTTCCCTTGTTGCCGATAGTTCTCCTACCAGAACTTCTTTGCACCATGATGGCTCTTTGTAAGTTTCCCACAGACGACGCCAGATGAAGAGGGGCGATCTCGCGCTACTCCTGAGCGGGGAAGAGGATGACCACGCACGCTTGAAGTATGAACTGCAAGGAGGGAAATAAGTCAGAGGTGCCCAGGGATGGATCTCTGGGGAAAGGCCTCTGATGCTTAAGTCAGCAAGAGTAGTAGAGCACTGGTGCGAAGGGAGGAGTTCGGAGGGAGATGGGGGCGCGAGATCCCTCTCCACGAAAAGGTGAAGTGGTTCCTGCTCAGGGTTTTTTTGGCTTACCTCCGCACAGTAGGGCTCTTCCAGCTTAAATAGTGGCTCGTTGAGTGAATGATCCCTACGAGTTGAGGAGTTTCGGGGGGGGGGGTTACGTCCTCTTTGCGGGCTCTTTATAGCATGCAGACTCTTGTTCTCTCTTATCCCCATGAGCTCCCAGCTTTTAAAGGACTCGTAGCAGCCGTACAGATAAGCTTCCATCAGTTGGCCAGTGCGTGAGGCACTGGCCCAGAGGATGCCTCCCGAGAGATGAGCGCGTGGATTGGGCATGGAATATTGGGCTCCGAAGGAGCTTTCCCGATCGATTTGATGATCGGACTTCCCAACCCAAAGGCTGCCTAGGAAGTGCTTGATCCGAGTGAGTTATTATGCTTTATATTAAGTGGGCCCTGGGGCTACCACTTCAAGGAGTTGGGCCTTGTTGGGTCAGGTCGGACCTCGTTTGGCCTCTCCATTCAGGCGGTTAGATTTCCCCTCTCCAATCATAGTATGGGATTCGGGGACAATGACATATGGGTTTCAACCATGGACTGGTAGAACCCAAGTGCTGGCGTTCCCTTGCCAAACCTTTCAAAGAGGAGAAAAGTGGGAAACGAACAGGAAGGACAGTGAATACTTGAGAAAGATGATGAGGGACTTTAGGGAGATATTCTTCAAGGGGCTGGCCTCAGAGCCACATCTACAACGTTGGATGAGCCCTGAGCCTCTTCCTAGAGAGGCTCACTTGGGCACTCTTACTATAAGCACCAGATAGTCATCCGGAGGGAGCTTATTATTCTCAAGAACATGCGTTAGAAACCACGGAAGAAACATCAAACAACAGTGAACATAAACACAGACTAAGCACACACACAGCACGAACACTTCATGAGCTATTCTTTTTTTCCTTACAGAAGGTGAACCCAGAAAATGATACATCGTAGGAGAGAAAATGGGAGACAAAGGGAGCAAGCTAACTACAGTGCGGGGGGGGGGGGGGGGGGGGAGGGAGCATTGGCTCTTCCCCCCCAAGCCTCACCACTCTTCTGCCCTGCTCTCGCTCACTCTTTTCTTTTCTTTACAATATCTCTTCTTCTCTTCTTTTCTTCACGCAAGCAGAAGCAGCCGGAAACGCGGATCGTCGGACCACTTCTTCTACACCTTGAGGCCCCATTTATAGGGATGGACGTGAAGTCCTCCCTCCATTTCGATCGAGAACCCAGGCTTCGCGTGTTGTGTTGCGTCCGTTGGATAACACAGCGTGCTACCGTCTTGAAGACGAGGTCGCTGGTCAGCAGTAGCTCTTTGCTGGATTTAGGAAGATCCCGTCGGCCTTATCTTTGTGCTGACATTTGTAGACATGCCAAAATCGATGCTATGTTAAGTAAATCCCATGTCACAGTATAATGCCCCACAGTGGACTTCATTACTGGCTCAATAGGAAGGTTTTTCTACTTTTTCGAATTAGCGACAGTCTATATGGATGCTATTTAATGGGCGCCCGTTTTGATTGACGCCATTTCTTTCCATCCCAGGTCGACTTATGCTTCGGGTTTGTTGACCTATAAGAATGGGCGACCGTTCACACGGACGCTATTTCCTTGTTTTCTGATTTTCAATTGGATTCTAATTTTTAGGAATTGATGCCTTTTTGGGCGGGCGCTAATTAATTAACGCCTCTCCGAATGGATGCCATTTCCTATTTTTAATTAAGAAAATCTACTATTTCCATTTTTTGTTTAGGAATCAGCGTATGCCGCTCTGGCCATCAATTTAATTGATGACAGTTACGCCGGTCGCCAATTCCTATCCGTGTCCTATTCGTCTGCTGCTTCCTTTGCATGGCGTTCCTTGTCGGATTTGGGTCCTTATTCTTCCGTGGAAGGGAGATCCACGTCATGGATCGCTTCCTTGTTTTAAAAGCCCATTAGAACTGGGATTTCTTCTCCTATAAATACCCCCTTTGAATCCCACGGTGGGTTGTTTAACAATAACAATCATAAGAGCTATTGAAGAATACGTAACAGCGGTGGAGTTCTTATTTGCGTTTATGAAGTTGCAATAGCCAGAATTATTGGAGCTTCGATTTACATTGCTTCAAAAGTTAAAGCTTGAAGGGGCTTATTTATTCCTTTGAAGAGAGACCTGCGGATCTCTCCTCTCTCTCTGCTCCTCTGTTTCGTGAAGAAGACCCCCCTCCTTTTTCTTCCTGCCGGCTGCTGTGTTGGAAGACGAACCTCCGTTCTTAATCCTTCTCCTCTTATCTGCTTTATTCTTTTAAGCTTAGTCTACATCCATCTGTCTCTAGCATCTCTTTGCTAGAACATTTATTTTTTACTTTGCATTCATCTTTCCCACCCTTTAATCCTTAAGGGGTTTAAAGACCAAAACACACAAGGCGTGTTCATGCCCTTATTGCATAGCTATATTTCTATTGAGCATTGATACTACACTATTTGGTTTTCTAATCCATCTTTCTTTGCTTGTCTTTGCTTGTTTAAGGGTAATCAAAATAAAGACCCCCTTCATCGGCTGGCCGGTTGAAGGAGGAAGTGAAATCCACAATCACACCCCGCTTCACAAGGTATTTGCGATCATCCTTTTCTTCTTTTGAGGTAACCCCTCTGGTGATCACACTCCATAGTAGTATCACATGCTCCCTCCCCCATCTTTTGATCATCATTATACTTAATCTTCTTTTCGTTCTCTTTTTAATGTCTCTGTGACAGGTTCACAAATTGGCGATCACGGTGGGACACTTATTATTTTTATTTTGATTACCCCCTCCTTCGGCACTCACGTGTGCCCCTCCTTTGTGCTCCACGTAGCACGGTATTTCCCACCCCTTTGTGCACCATGTGCACATCTCCCACTTGATTGCTAGTTTCTGGACTGTCCCATAACATTTAAAAGAAGGAATATACCTTTCATCTATGTATGTGTTCGTTTTTCTTCATCTCTGTTTGTGTGTGAGGAATCAGCGTCTACTCAGGAAGGCGCTATATTTATAATCAACGGCTTCTTACACAGACGCCCATTCTTTTAGTTTATTGTTCATTGCAATCAGTGCCTCTCCACAGAGGCGCCATTTCTGGGATTAGCGTCTACGCCCTAAGATGCAGTATTTTTCTCAGTTTGATGTTCACTTGATTCAATGCCTTTCCAGAGAGGCGTCATTTACAGAATCAGCGTCTGTCCAACAGTCACTAGTTTCTGATTCAGCGGCCACTGTGCTGGCCGCCATTTCTTTCTATTTCACATAACTTATTTTCTACTACTGTTTTGCTATTGTTTGGCCCTAATTGCTGCTTACATTTATTTTGCTGTTGCTCATATCTGCATTAGCTTGCATCCTAGGGCATTTGGTTGAGAGACCTCCTCTCTCTACACTCTTAGGATCCCCTACACTTTCTTGGGAAAGGAAGGACCCTCCAATTGAGCACTCTATCTCATTAGACCGGAATATCCTCTCCCAAGATGTTCATAAGTCCCCGTACCCGTGGATTCCCTCACGGACGTCGGGTAGGTTGTACCTTTGAAGCATCCCGAGTTTAGTTAACCCTCATGCTTGTGAAGAGAGAGAAAGAACTTTGTTGACTCGAAGATTACACTCAAATTGAAACTAGGGTCCACATTAAGGAGAGAACCAACACTTTCATTAAAATCCACCTTTGTCTAACCCAAAGGAACATTAAAACCTTGCGTAATCATCATAACTTGTTTGACAACTTGCTTGAGTTCTTGTTTTGCTAGCCATACTTATTTGATTGAAATAGTTCTCTATTATAATCATGATGCTCCGCTCAGGTAGAATTATCAACATAGCCAACTATGAGTACTCATATGATGGTTGTGAGGATGGTCAATTTGACCAATCCTATGAGGTTCCTCTCTCAAATACGAGGGAAACTATTCTCCCCCCCCCCCATTATCCTCACTCTCAATATCCTCCTTCCCAAGTCTACATGGTAGACACTACTCAAGTGGCTAATTCCTCACCTCAGGTTCAACCCGTAGTCCAACACACTTCTGGGGAAGCTTCCCCATCTTTTGATTTGAATGGTCTCATCAATGCCTTGTCCCAATTGGATGAGAATCAACGCCAAGCGGTCCAAGCCGCTCTCAAGGGGAAATCTGTCCCCTCCTCTTCTTCCAATCCCCCTCAAGCTGTGGGTGGCCTTGAAATTAACACCTCTAATGACGGGGCTGTCTTACAAAAGATTCCATCCCGTCAACCTTCACGTCCACAAACACCGGTTATGCCTTCTACGTAGGTGCAACCGGTAAGTCATTCTGTTGTCAGGCCATAACACCCACCACCTCCCCAATTTTTGAGATGGCCTATTCCTAATCAATTCCATTCCAATCCGGCCCCAGCCCAGTTGGTCACTAATACCCTCCTCCAAAAGATTGCAAATATGGAGGAGCAACTCAAAAGGGTCTCTGTCTCTAAGGACACTTCGGAAGTCACTCCTCCAACACTGTCGATCTTTCACTTGCCTCTGTCTGAGATGCCGAACTTCCAACATTATAATGGAACGGGCAATCCGTTCATTCATTTGAAGGAATTTATGTACGAAGCGTCATTTTGGCAAAACAATATGGTGTCTCTAGCTTATTTGTTTAGAAGGTCGCTTGATGATCCGACACTTGAATGGTTTTATTCTTTGGAGCTGACCGAGGCTAGTGATTTTGATGTTGTATAAAGAAAATTCTTGCAAAAATATAGAGACCGTGTGGGTCCTTCCCTATCTGTTACTAATTCGGTTGCCGAGAAAATGAAGCTCGAGGAGGACTTCATGCAATTCGCCGATCGATGGAGGGCTATGGCCGAAAAGTTGAGAGACACTCTTTCGGAATCGAAGCAAGTGAAAATGATTGTATCAAATGCTACTCTTCAGTTCCTTCACATATTGGCCATGAATAAACTCAATACAATGGAAGAACTTTATGAGCAGGCACAATACATTCAAACTGAGATGAAAGATTCGCCCATCATGGGCATGTTTGAACAAAAGCCAAGGATGGTGAGGAAGAGCAACAATGTCAATAATAATGGTGGAACAACTGAGGGTATGGTCACTAACGAGCAAGTGGGTATGGTTGGCAATCCCGCACCTTTTTGTCACCCTTCTAACCTAAGACCCCCATAGCAACCACAATAACAACCCTCCTTTCTCAACCAAGCCACCCACCAGACAAATAATCCTCCTCAACCCTTCCACCCCCCTCCACAAAACCAAGCTGTCCCGTAAAATCCACAAGTCCCCTAGCAATACCACCAAGTGCCACCTCCTGCCAATTACAGCCCTCAATAGCCAAGAAGACCCATGGGACCCAAGAGAGCCCAATATCCTCCGCTACCCGAGAGCCTACCTGATATCTTTAACGCCCTCATGGCCGCCAACGTGCTCACTTTGCCTAAGGAAAGGCCAGCTTGGTCGCAAAATATGGATACCTCTTGGTATTGTGTCTTCCACCGACAGCCCGGACACAACATTGATCATTGTTTCTATTTCAAAGAATATATTTATGACATAAATGATCAGAGTGGTATTGATTGGGATGAGATGAGACGTTTCATCACTCTTTAAAAGCACAAAGACCTCCTTGGCAACAGCAGACTCAACAGCCACCTCAGCAGGTTTAGCAAGCTCCTCAGCAACAACAAGCTCCCGCACCACAACCGAACATGGGGATGTTGACACCCATTTTTAGCCTACAAGTCGAGTTATTCTTCTTATTCACCTCTGTGATGCCCTGAATTAACCATTATTTTAGAGCCTTCTTTAAATATATCTCGAGCCCATTTCTTTACCATTTTTCTAGCCCATTGAGCCTTGGAAGCTTTTATCTTCGATTCCCAACCTTTTGGGTCCGTTTCGGATCAATTCGAAGCTCAAACGGTCAACCTTAGCCTGCTTGGAGCTAGAAGCTAGAGGAGGGCCGCCCCTGCCTTGACTTAGTGGCCAGAGGAGGGCCGCCTCTATCTTGCTAGCGGCCTAGTGTCTGGCCGCCTCTCACTTGCTTACATCCATTTGCTGGGCCGCCAAGCTCAGTGGCGGCCCAGTGCTAGATCGCCACTACCCTACCTTGCCCGAAGCGCCGTGTTCGCCAATGGCCCCATTCTTAATGTAATCCCAAGGTTAGTTGCAGTCTAGGCATGACCATTTTTTCTTAGTGGCGGCCTCGCGATAGACCGTCTCTATAACAGAGAGTCCAGATGATCCTGAACTCCGATTTCTTCACCGCAGGACTCTCTGGTCGATTTCTGCTTGTCGGGGTCACCCTCTCAAGGCTCTATCTTCTCGAATATTCCACCAAATCGACTCCCATTTATTTATATCTCTTCTCCCCACTATTATCTTGAGTTTAAGCCATAGCACTCGAATTTTGGTGGTGTATATTCGTGGGAATTGTGGATGAAATCTCTAGTTTTATGCATTTTCCTACAACAGAAATTCTTCCATATTAGGCTTTGGGGCTGCCTTCCAGCGTGAATATCTTCTAGATCCTTCCACCAAATAGAGTCCTATTTGTTCCTAGCTCTTATCCTAACTATTATCTCGAGATTGATCCATAGATCTTGAGATTTGGTGGTCTCTATCCTTTAAAATCGTAGGGGAAAGTTTTGGATTTCTGCATCTTCTATATAAAGGACCGTGTGCAACCTGCGCACGGTGGGGCTCTTCTTCAACCTGGGGCGAAGCCATGCTAGATCGTCGTCTCTCAACTTCAACCCCACATTGAAGAGGGAAGTACAAGCTTTCGTTTCCATCTCTTTAGACTCAATTTCGTTGCTCCTATCCTTAGTTCTTCGTCCTCCATTTCTCACTTTTGTCACAAGTCACACTTTTCTGCTACACGTCTGCATTTTTCTCCTTTTTGCACAGCACTTGTGATGACCCGAGAATCTGATTACCGAGAAGGCCCGATAACCCGAGACTTGAACCGCTTGAACCGCCACCCATGAGCCGGGAGGGCTCGGAAGGGCTAAAAGGAGTGTGGAGGCACAAAGAAATAGGAAATAAAGCAGGACAACACAATAATTAACAGAAATAAATAAACAAGTACATCAGAGTCCAGTCCAACAAAAAGTACAGTCTAAAGCAGTAAAACGTACTGCATGCCGAGTGGACACTCGGCCCGGTGAGCTGGCAACTAAGAACCTCTGAACAGCAACCTCAAACCTCTAGGATGGACTGCCACACCTGAAAAGCAGGGGTGAGCCTCCTGACCATGCTGCAGGTTCCTCGAACGTAGCACTGCGAGCTCACGCCTGCCAGCAACCTCTGCCCAACACAGCACAAGCGGGGCCACCACTGATGAGGGAGAAGGCTCTCGACCTCGATCCTTAGACCCCATGCTAGCACGAAAGCCGCAGACAACAACAACCATCACAGTGCCACGCAGTGCACTCAAGCTCTCAAGCGAGAAATAAGGCGGAAAAATAAGCAGAAAACCCTATGCCAGCTGCCAACTGTACTGGACATTATGGACTCTGATCACTGTAATATTTTGAATTCCTATGTACATCCACAACCTCGCTCTGATACCATCTGTGACGACCCGAGAATCTGATTACCGGGAAGGCCCGATAACCCGAGACTCGAACTGCCGCCCTTCCGAGCCTTCCCGGCTCGTGGGCGGCGGTTCGAGTCTCGGGTTATCGGGCCTTCCCGATAATCGGATTCTCGGGTCGTCATAGCACTTCTCTCTTTATTCTCTCCATCATTTTATGTGATTTCAAATCCTATGCATGCACAACACACCCACCTACTATTTGCATCCGTTTACAGGGGTTAAAAACCCTCCCCCGGTGCATTCTCCCCCTTTCTTTCATGCTATTTTATCACTTCAGGACATATAATACACTTTTCATGTTTCTGATGGGTTTTATCTCTTTTTGTGGCTTTGTTTTGTAGGAGAGTACATTTTAACGTGAGGCCCTTGCTTTCTAGCCGGCTGGAATACGAGGAGGTGCACCCACGATCGGTTCCATGCATCCCTTTTGAAGCGCGATCACGTTGTAGCGGTTCATCTTCGGGCCGCGTCTTCTTCCTCATTTTCCCAAGGTATGCAGTAGGTTTTCGTTCGTTATAGCATCCTTTCCTATTGCTAATCCTTGGGTGGCGATCACGGTTCACCCAAATTTTTCATCGCCCATTTCCCTTGTTCATGCTCTCATGATTATACGCATGTTTATACGTTCATAATTTTGGGGTGGGGTAGATTAATTCATCTACATCTGTATTTTTTGGCGATCACGGTGAAACTCCTAGTGCCCATCATGTTGTTAATGCTCTTCTGTGAGTTGGGTGGGTGTTCATGCATGTTTGGATAGCATTCCTTTCATTTTTTCACTATTCTGTTCAATTTCGATTCGGTCTGAGGGTAGCGGTCTACCACAGGACCGCCAAACACTATTAGCTGCCCTCCTGGGACTGCCCTACATCTCTGGCAGCATAGCGGACTTCCCAGGGCCACCCACCACCTTGGCGGTCTTCTAGCGGACCGTTATTGTGTTAGAAACGGTCATCCAGTGACCTCTACTTGTTTCTGGTAGGACAGGCGCACTGCTCAAGAAGGCCCTGTTCATTCAAGCATAACTTTGTCTCTTGACATCAGAATGGGGTGATTTTTATTTTGTTGTATTGTCCTTTGTATTATCTTTACATCCATATAAAGTTTGCATCATTTGGACGTCGTTTGCATATTTAAAACCTATCTTCATTTTTCCATTTTGTGCATCAAGTTTGCTGGCAGACCCGGGACAGATTCACAGGTCTGTTTTCTTTGCTGATTTATATTGCCTTCCAGGGTTTGTTTAGGCTATTTTTTGGTTCCATTGCATAGTCTTTTGTATTACCTTCGTGTCCATATATTAGTTGCATTCATTAGATTCCATTTTCATTGTTAAACATTGCATTCATTTTTGCATTTTTTTGCATAAAATCCACTTGTAGGTCTAGGGGCAAACATAAAGGTACGTTGTTCTTTTATGGTTTTTCCTATCTTCTAGTACCTACTTGTCCCTGTTTCTAGTCTTGCATTATTGTTATTCATATTGTCTTACATTTTTCATGCATTTTGTTATGTTTGCATAATTTTATTATTGTCTTGATTTGTTAGTTTTAAGCTAGAAATTGCATGCACTCCGGTGCACATAGGATCACACATATTTTCATATTGTTGTTACATTCCCCCTTGGTTAGTGATCCTCTCGCTCCCATATTCCTTGAACTCGACTAGGTGATCTTATCCGGGACCTCCGTAAGTCCCCGCGAGCCGTGGATTCCCACATGGACGCCGGGCCGGTTGTACATTTCCACCCCTGAGGCTTACATTTTGCATACATTGTAAGGGAGTTAACCTTGGTCAACCCAAAGTTTGGACCTTATTCCCATAGGATACCTATCTTGAGGGAATTAATCTCAATTTAAAACATTAAAAGGCCACCAAAACTTTAATAATAAAATATTTCCCATCATATTAACCTATTTGACTTGGGTGAAATCTTTTATATTGTTTGTGTTGTTTGGGCTTGTCCAAGCCCATTCGTGGTGTTTTTTGTTGCATCCCCCATCATCCATATAGGTTTTGTTGTTAGGCCTATTTTGTGTGTCCATTGTCTAGTCTCATTGTCCTAGGTCCTTTTTGTCACTTTGCATTATTGAGTTAGTCCCCCTCCTTCATCTTCGAGCCCTTACTTCCCTCATTGTATTTTCCTAATTTTCCTTGTATTAAGTTTCCACTTGCCCTCATGGAGCACCGCCTTAATTCCTCGTGTCCTCCTTTATCTTCTTATTCTCGCGTAGATTCCTCTTCCCACGCAGGCCCATCTCCTAGTGGCCTCTCCGACCCATCAGATGAATAAGCCAATCTCATGGCACACTTATCATGCCTTGTTCACCAAATGAACCCGGCCCAGGCCCAAAAACTCATTGCTAATCATCTTAATGGGCCTCATTCTCATAACGGGTCTCATTTATCTAATGGGCCTCATTCCTTTAATGGGCCATTTTCCTTGAGTGGCCCATCATCCTTTAATGGGTCACATTCTCTTAGTGGGCCTTATTCCTTCAATGAGCCTCATTCTTTTAATGGGCCTCATCCTTCTAACGGGCCTCCCTCTTCTTCGCTTAATGAGCCCCCTTCTATTCTTAATGGACCTTCATCCTTTAATGGGTCCCATTCTCTTAGTGGGCCTACTCTTCTTAATGGGCCCACTCCCCCTACCCATGTTACTACTGACCCAATGGGTCCCCATGTTCATGATCCTTCTAGGTCCAGGCATCTTTCTACTCCCGGAATGTGCCTTCCTCACTCTTCTCAGTCCGGATCCCCTTATTCGGCCCAATATCATCATCCTGGTTCATATTCACAATCTCTTGCTCAAGTTGGCCCACATTCTTCTCGATCTCCCAACACCAGCTTGATGAGCTTCAACGTCGGATCGATCCCAGATGTTCCTTGAGTATCCCGCTCGTATTTCAAAATCTTCGGCTTCCACCTCCCTCTCAAATTCCCACATATCGCCGTTATGGTGGAGTCGGTGACCCGTATGTGCACTTGAAGGAGTTTGCTTATGAGTCGGCCCAATTTTGACATGACTAACGTTTGATGGCTTATCTATTTGGTCCGTCTCTGGAAGGCCCGGCTCGAGATTGGTTCTTTTCTCTTCCACAAGAGCAAATTGTAAGTTTTCAAGCTGTGCAAGAAAAGTTTATTTAGCACTATCAGGACCATGTTGGGCCCAGGTATTCTATGGTGGATCTAGCCCATGAGAAGATGAAGTCCGACGAGGATTTCTCCACCTTTGCCGATCGCTGGCGTCACCTAGCCGTGCAAGTCCCGGGGCATATTCTGGAGGGAGAGTAGATCAAAATGCTCATTTCCAATGCAACGCCCGAGTACCCATTTATCTTAGCCCTTAATGATACTACCTCCTAGTAACAACTCTATAGTCGAGCCCGCTTCATCCGCTAACAACTCCAAGGTTACCTTGACCCTGAGTCTCCTTCACCTTCTACGCCTACATATGCCTCATGTCCATCATCTCCCATGAGTCAACCGTCCACGAGTCAGCCCTTCACCACTTATCCTACCATGAGTCAGCCTTCCGCTCCTACATACCCATACACCCCCGCATATCAGCCCTCCATGAGTCCACCTTTTGCCTCCTCGCACCCCCATGTGTCTCCACCGACGTCTCCACTCCCGGTCAAGGGAATACCACACCCCGAGCAAGTGGATGTCATCCTCTACATACCTCCCCACTCTGCTCACCATGCACCTTCACCAAGTCTCTCCACTAGTTGCCATGCGCCATTGCCTATGCAACCCCCACAACCATCTTTATTACCTTCCCATGTCCCTTAACGTCCACCTTGCCCGAAGCGGGCTCCTCACTATCCTCCATTTCCAGAGTGTTTCACTGATATTTTTTGGGCTTTGATGGCCACTCACGCATTGCCGCTCCCTCCGGTTATGCCTTGTCGGCCTGCGGTCAAGAATAGGCTCCAATTTTGTGATTATCATTGCCAGTAAGGGCATTTGGTCGAGGATTGCCCCGAGTTCCAGGAGCATGTTTATGGCCTGGAAGATGAGAAGAGGATTGATTGGGCCGCCATTAAGATGTTCTATATCTTCGCAGCAAGCAATAGCAGCAAGTGCCACCTAGGCAGCCTTCTCCATCATTAGAAGACCAAGGGCACCCTTGTGATTCTTTAGCCAGTGTTACACCTGCTCCGTTACTTACACCTCCATCACCTATTTTTTCGCCTACCCCATCTTCATCTCCACCTACCCCATCATCCTCACCTATTCTTGTTCCATCTAAACAACCTCCACAAACCCAAGCCTCTGCTCAGGCCAGTGTGGACGTCAAAAATGATGATGATCATACGACATGCACGTCTCAGCACTCGAGAGCGAGTCGAAGACGGAAAGGCCGAATAAACCCTGTGCCTCCTCCAAGAAGGACGAATACCTACCCGGTGCTCTGCCACCCAACAAAGAAGCCCCTCGGGTTGAAGAGCTAGCCCCGGCTCCCAAGTCGGCAATGTCGAAGGTCAAATCAAAGAAACTCAGGAGTTCGAACGCCTGCTTGGCATACACCGAAAATCACTCAAAGCCCTGGATCGAGACTCGGAGGCTCATAACTAAAGCAACACAGGAGGGCAAGCATCTGTCCGAATCGCCACTAAGCTGGGAGGGAGCCCTTTGACGCTTAAACCGGCGTGGCATAGCCTTAAACCGGCGCGCCCCTAAGGGGGCCTTAAACCGGCGCGCCCCTTCACAAGATGCTAGTCCGGCGCGCCCCATTATATGCTATAATATGAACTCCCTTGCTTTTGTTAAAATGGCGCCACCACCTTTATTTTAAAACGGCGCGCTCCCGTTGAAGGGCCACCCCTTTGAATGCACTAAACCGGCACGCCCATTTTGGAGTGATAATACGTCCTGCTTAGTTTAAAATCAATCTTTTCTCTGAAGCATTTACCCGGCACCGCAACCAACCCTTCCCGTCATCAATACGGTCCCCTGTTTCCTGGGAACTGCATGATGACGAACAAGCCTGAAGTGGTTAAAACTCCCACTTCGATCCGACGGGCAACCGAGCATATGCCGAGAATGGAAGTTCTCGAGCCCTGCACCGCCGAACGCTCATTCCGTCGAGCAGCCGCCCATTCTTCTGCAAATGATGAAGGCAACGTGGCTCGCAGTGGATATGCCAACGGAGGAGGAGGCCATGCCTCTGCCCCCCCAGTCACACTAGAGCCTCGGCAGAGGTAACGTCGACAACAGCAACAAGGCCACGACTATAGCCTCGGCAGGGCAACGTCATCAACGTCAGCAGCAGCAGTGGTGGTTGCGGGAAACAAGGAACCAACGGGCGGAAGAAAGATCCAGAGGGCATCCCTCCAAAACAGGGCCTCCGGCCCCTATAAAAGGAGCGCCCAGGCGAAGCTTAAATCGGGTTAGAGGGGTTGGAAGGGTTGGACGACTCTTGGAAGCCTGGAGAGCGTAAGCCTTTTCTTCTGAGAGAAACCCCTTGAAGCCCGAAGCCCCTGTGGAGAAGAAAAAAGAAATAGTGGGAGAGAAAGGGTGAGGAATAGTGAAAGCCAGCCGTGTGAGGGTGGGTCATTGTCTTTCTCTTCTTCCTTTGTATTCTGCTCAGCGACGTCCAGCCCCGATGTAGTTCTTTCTATTTAAGTGGAAATGAAGCATGGGGCCTTTAACCCCGATCCTTTATTATCCCCTAAATCTCCCTTCCGCCGTGTTCTTGTGTCGACTTCAGCTCTCATGCGGTCTTCAGCCACGCGATCATGGCAACCCCCGGGTCACCGGAGTTCCTTTGTAGGCTGGCCCTCAAGACCTCCGGCCCCGAACGGGGGGGAGTCGATACGATCGCAACAACCCATGGGTCACCGGACTTCCTTGTAGGCTAGCCCTCGGGACTTCCGGCCCCAAATGGGGTAATTTTACTGGTGCCGTCGCTTGTGCGCACACCGGGATGTTTCGGGGCCGTCGGAGTTCTCTCCGTAGGGCGCGCCCCATTTTTTTCCTGGACCCTTCGGGTCTAGGGGAGATGCTGCCCAAATTTTTGACAGGCGAATAACCCATAAGAACGAACGAGCATAATAAACTCTGTGGGGAAGAGAACAGCATATGTCGAAAATCACTGAAACAAACTAATGTCTGAGTTCTTGCATAAACTTTTCTGATAAAACATTTGAATCATCATGCTAATCCACCTGAATAAACAATGAAAACACTTAGATCTTCCTTCCACAAACATAATCCATCAATAAGATGAACAAGCCAATCAATAAATTAGTTCGCAGTTGAAAGAAAGAAGAAACAGAATGAAATAAAACCTCTTTGAAGCTGTCCCGACGTGGCCTAATCCGGCGCGGTCACTATTCACCGTGCCGATTTAACACCATTCTCGTAACCCCCCATTTCCTTTGAACGCTAAAACGGCGCGCCCTTATCTCCTTCTTTGAATCCCAAAGACGGCGCGCCCTCTCCATCTCCATGTTCACCTTAAAACGGCGCCCCCCCACTTCCTCCTTTGGATTCTAAAACGGCGCCCTCCTCTTGATACTAATCCGGCGCGCCCCTTGACTCACTCCGCAACCGGCGTGCTTCGTTAAAAAAAAGGGGGGAATCAACTAAGTAGAAGAAAAGGCTTGAATTAATGAATAAAGCGAAAGAAGAGAACTAAACCGATAAAAAAATAAATGAAAGGAATGTGAAGCCAATAATAAAAAGTTTCCCCTCTAATAAAAAGAACCCCGCGACCTGACCGCGCAGGTCGATCCGCGTACGAGGGCGCACGTTGCCGATTTTGGGCTTTACACTTAACAACCCGCTCCCCCGGACTGTGCGTGAAGAGGAAAGCAGTGATGCCCCGTGGTATTGGACGTGGACCTCGGGATCCCCGACATGGTCATGATCCGTGCACCTCTTGGGCCGATAGTTCATCAGCTTGACCCACTTCTTCCGGGATCCGATCCCGCACCCACATGAGACGTGCCGTACCTACGTCAGATATCTGAATGTCTTTGTTGTCACCTTCGATGCTTCGAATATGGACTCTCGACCGAATACTAGATGGTCCGTTAGTGACTGATATATATATATACCGGGATCTAATCCCGCACTTGCATTAAATTTGTCACACTCGCAGCAAGTATTCATACGGTTTTGAACGTCGTTTTGCATACCGATGCGGAGGGTTTAAATCATGTCAACCCAACTCGCATGCTTTAATGAAGAATGATCTTTAGGTCATTTGGCCCCTTTTCTTGGCGATTAATCAGAGTCTTCCCCTCTCCGAGGGGATGTAATTAACGTCGCGGCCTTTATGGCGCGGCGGGTCTCCAGTCCTAACCCGATATCTACAATCGTCTGATTAGTCAGACGGAGCGCACTCCGGGCTTCAGACCACTCCAGTCTTGAAGCCCGAACACATTATCACCTAGGTGACTGGCACGCCCTCGCACTAGATAAACCGATAAACTGATAAAAAGAACACCCCGATATCTCTACACCTTGAAATCTAGTGCGTTCCACAAGTCGGCACGCCCGGTGGGACAGATGATCCCGAATCGATATAACCACCAATATCCCGATCTCTACTCCTATCGAAATCCAGTGTGTTCCACAGCCAGCGTCTCCACTTCTTCTACCACCACTTCTACTCCCAACGCCGCTCAACGCGTCGTGTCGATACGTCGAAGGTGGGCTCCATGACCCTCCACTTCCTCCTCCTCATCACCACTTTCACCATCTTCACCTTCACTACCTCCATTTGCCACATCACCATCTCCACCATCCTCACCATTGCCTAACCCATCGCCATCACTTTCACCGCTTCCTCTCCCCAAAGCGCCTTCTCCATCTCCGCTACCTTCATCATCTCCAACATCTCCATTGTTACCACCTTCTCCACCGCCATCATCCTCTCCACCGCTACCCTCATTGCCCGAGCCTGAGCAAGCTACTCCTACACCTCCACCCTCACCTTTACCCTCACCTGCACCTACCATTGCCTCTACACCTTTACCTCCAAAAACCTCCACGTCTTCCAAACCTATTACCTCCACTTCTCCATCCACTTCCACCCCATGGAGCAGGTGTGCGCTACCTTCGATGCCCCTCGGGTTTGGTCCCCGGGGAGATGATGAGCCAAGTCAGGTTTCGGTTGTGCATTTCAAGATTCAGAATCTCATTTACCGAATGTCGATCCGCATCCTGGTCCCTGGCTATTTCAGGGATGATCAGCCTACACTTCCAGTGATGGCGGTTGTCAAGAAGAGTGCTCTTGCGCTAGTGCCAGTTTGTTCTCGAGCGAGGCCGGTGGCAATCTCATTGCTTGCCAGAGGTTCGATTATTGATGTTGTTATTACTTCTCGCTCCATTGCTGTTCAGTTCACTGGCCAAGAGGGATTCTCTACCCGCATTTTGCTAACTCATATGACTACTAAAGGATTAGTGAATTCCATATTCAAGGCGTAGTTTTCCGTATCTTCAGCATTCTCCAAGGACATTCTGCACATTCTATGCAACCTATCTCAGTTTATCAAGCCGGCCACGTTAACGACGTATATTATTTTCACTCAACATCATTCTCATCTGGCAAGGGAGTTATGCTTCAAGCCTGACTATCGTGTGGAGTTGCCGAACCTCATGCTATTGATGCCAAGTGACAGTATTCCATGGTTTTCTAATGCTCATCTTTCTGAGGAGTCAGTTGTTTAAGAACGTCCGCCTATTGTTAGCACCGACTGTCTAGGGGCAACTACCCCAATGAAGCTACATGTTCATAACCAGGCTAGGCCATCTGCTAGATGGGCCTGTTATTTAAGAAGGTGTTTCAAGTCAAGAAGCCCGAAGGGACGAGCCCATGTCAGGCAGGTCCATTTTAAACAACATCTGCTAAGAAGAGGCATCGGCGCAAGTACAAAGGCCTCCGGTTATGCACTCAGGGGTCCACTTCTTCCCCTCATTCTTCCTTTCATTTATCTTTTCTATTGCTAAGCTCCCATGATGGGGACATCACCTCCCATGCCCACGTTCACAGCTCATCTCCCCGCCCCGGTTGCATCCGACATGGTCTAGTTATTTAATTTTGAGTCCTATGTAATTTTTATTTGAGTCATTTCATGTATTTCCCTTTTATTTGAGTCATGTCCCTAGGTATTTTGTTTATTCCCCTAAGTTTGAGTGTCATTAGGTTGATTAGATTAGCTATTGGGCCCAATTCATTGGGCTAGGTCCAAGGTGTTGTGCCCATGTGGTTTTGATGATTGGTTTTGATGTGAGTCAAACACTGTGAGTCACCATGCGATGTTCAGTCATTTTGTCACATCATAATGCATTCATTTCAATAGTTTCTGCATACCTTAAGGTCGATGCATATGGTGAGCATCTGTTCAGTGCTCTTCATGCATGTGCATAGTTTGTTCAGGGCTCTTCATGCATGTGCATAGTCCATGCATACATTTCATGTCTGAACATTCTTCATGTGCATAGTCTGTTCAGTGCTCTTCATGCATGTGCATAGTCCAAGCATACATTTCATGTCTGAACATTCTTCAAGGGCATAGTCCATGCGTTCATTCATTGATCACGTCTATACAGCCAAAGCCAATGCTTTTCACGTCTCACTTAGCGTCTCATGCTATACTGCTAAGTCTGTACATTAGCCAAGTCTGTACAGAGTCTTATTGCATCATTTATCAAGTCTATACATCGCATGCATTACACACAGCAAGTCTGTACATCCACCATCTCACTTAGCGTCTCTATGCATATTTGATTTGAAGTCTGTACAGCCCAAGTATGTACATCCATCCGTCTCACTTAGTGTCTCTATGCATATTTGAGTTGAAGTCTGTACAACCCAAGTCTGTACATCCATCCGTCTCACTCAGCGTCTCACTCAAAGTCTATACATTGCAGCCTATTCGTGTTCAAGCTTTCCAAGTCTATACAATGTCTGCACAGTCTATACATATATTAGCCATAGTCAATGCATTTGGGCATCGTTTGTTACAGCAAGTCTGTACATCGCATCGCATGCACATTGCATATGCAAAGTCTGTACATTGTCTGCCCTGCACACACAAGTCTATACATTGTCCTGTAGCGCACACACGAAGTCTGTACAACCTTTGTGTTGCACGAACACAAGTCTATACATTGTCTCATGCATACATAAGTCTGTACAATTTGTGTGGCTTGTTCATGCTTGTGCTGTGTTGTCAGTGGGTCAGTTAAGCAAGTCTATACAGACTTGTTCCATGCGTTAGCTTAAGCAACTCTATACATTCATCGCATTGATTCTTAAGTGCTAGGTGGCAAGTCTATACATGCTGTAGTTCAGCATCTTTAAATACACAGCATGCATGCAAACAAAGTTTGTACAATCCCTTCCATGCATTCTAAGTCTATACATGTTTCGGATGGCATCACATAAAGTCTGTACATTCTTTAAGTCTATACATGCTTGGTTCAAATCTTGAACTAACTCGATGCATCCATTTTTCTCTTCGTTCAGGTTGATTCAAGCTGATGAGTGGCACATGATCCGAGGTTGGCACCTGGCACGTGACCCAAGGTTGGCACCTGGCACGTGATCCAAGGTGCTCTCTGGGTAGGAATCTAGAAGCCACACGCCCTCCTACCTACTGCTGCTATAAAAAGAATAGTGGTGTTCGAGAGCAGAATGATCGTGAAAAAAAGGAGCAGAGAGTGATCGAAGAAGCAGATAGAAGCAGAAAGAGCTAGCAGAAGAAGAAAAAGAGAGAACAGAAGAGAAAGGGGAGAAAGAGAGAAGAAGAAGAAGAAAGAGAGAGAGATCCTTTGAGAGTAGAGATCGAGAGAAGAAGAGAAGTGTAGCAGAGAAGAAGAGAGATAAAGAGAGAGATAGAGAGTTAGAGGAGAAGAAGGGAAGTTGCTTGAAGATCTGCTCCTGTTGGACCGTGGATCAAATCCAAGCCAGTCAGCTCCGTTGAGAGCCACATTTGTGCCATCATCTTTTAAAGCTTTCTGATTGCTGTATTTTTCGTTTCTTATTTTTTTACTTTACACTTCCTTGTTTTTTGTTTTTCTGATACTCTATAGAGAGGTCGGGGTTCCCCCTGTTGGTTCAGGAGAAGGGAGATTTTAATCTCCGGTTGCAAGTGGCTGGGTGTCACTTGTGGGTTCCCTCTGGGTTTCAGAGGAAGGGAGACTTGGTGTCTCCGGTTGCAAGTGACTGGTGTCGCTTATGGGTTCCCCCCCTAGGTGGAGGAAGAGAGACTTCGATCTCTGGTTGCTAGTGACGGGTAGTCACTAGTGGTTTCCCTCCGGTCTGGAGGAAGAGGGGAGGTTGTTCCCCTGGTCAAGCTGTTAGGCAGCACCTGTTTGCAGACTGAGTTTGCGGTTCTAGCTTTTGCTAGTGGAAGCCTCACTCCGGTTTGGAGTGAGGGGTGGACGTAGGTCTGGAGGACTAAACCACCTAAAAACCCTTTGTGCACTGTGGTTTGAATGTTCATTTCTGTTTTCGATAGATGTTTGCATAGGCCGATTTGGATCTTCTATCTAACAGGGAATTTGATTGCATATCAATCATCTGTTGCTGGTCCTGTGAGAGTCACATTGATTACTTAATCACTGCTCTATGTATGCTAGACTCGATTTCAACCTACAGTCATGAACGTGTTTAATTCCTTATCAGGTTTAAGTTCATGCACATTGTCTGTTCGATAACTGCTTTATGAGTCCCTTGGTATTGATCCTAAGTCACTAATCTGTTCATCTGTAAGCATCTTAGTTGACCTAGTGCATCTGTTATTTCCGTAACTGCTCATTGGTTTTCAGCTTGTATCAGGAAGTTTTAATTGGGCAAGAGTTTTATAAGGGGATTCATTCACCCCCCCCCTCTGAATCCATCGCATCGATCCCAACAATTGGTATCAGAGCGGTCTCTGACTTCCAGATCCAACGATCTGCAGAGGATCCTGTCGATTTGATTTCGTGCTTTACAGTTCCAGTGCGGTGCATTCTTCTGATATTGCTTTCTTGCTCATTGATCTGAGTCGATTCCATTGCTTTATAATGGCATCACCTGTAGTTTTTGATGGTTCTAACTTCAAGAAATGGTCACACAGTCTATGTGGTTTTATAAACTCTATAGATCCAAAACTGTGGAATCTCATTGAATATGGTCCACATGTTTTGCCTCGAGAGAAGAGTAAATGGTCCCAGAAGGATAAACAATTGAACCGTGAGAATATAAGAGTTCGGGACATTCTGAAAAATGCTGTAGACGTTAATGTCATTTCCTCTATTCTTACATGTAGGACTGCGAAGGAAATATGGGATTCAGTGATCACATTTCATGAGAATCAGAAATGTCTTACGGCAAGAGGAAGTACCTCAAGCAATGAAGAAGAAGATCAGGTAAATTCTGAATCTGATTCTGACGAAATGACCTTTGATGATTTAAAGGAAATGTATGCTGAATTGTATGAAAAATATAGAAAAGTAAAATCTAAAAATAAAAGACTAAAGAAAAAGATTGATCAAAATTGTTGCGATTTATCATGTGAAAATTGCTCAAAATTGAAACAGTCTCATGATGCTTATCTGATTGATATTCAGAACTATAAGAAGCAATTGGAAGAAGCTAAAAATACAGGCTCAGAAATGAAACAACTAAAGCTTGAAAATGAAAAGGCTAAAAGGCTTCAACAAGAAAATAAAACTGAACTTGGCAAGCACAAAGAACAAATTTATGTGCTGAAAAACAAAAATAATGAACTTACTGTTAAGATTTCTGAACTAGAGAATGAGCTGAATTCATTAGGAAATGATCAAATCCTAATTGATGAAATAGTTCAGAATGAACAAATAAGAAAGGAGAATGAAGAGCTGAAACTGCTGAATTCTGCTATGTCTGAGAGGCTTTTAATACTTGAAAAAGGGAAGAGTTCATCTGAAAATGAACATGAGAGAGCAGGTGCATTAATAGAAGAGATTGATAGCTACAAAGCCATTAATGTCATACTTAATGAAAAGATCACAGATTCTGAAATGCTCATTTCCTCTCTCAAAAATGAAATCACTGAATTGAACAAATCTCTGTCTAAGTCTTCCAAGAATGAAGAAAATCCGAAAGCTGCTAATGGAAGGAGTAAACAGGAAGTAAGAAAAGGATTGTACACAACCTTTGTACGAAGCTCTGAGTTAACTAGCACTTTAGCTTCTCCCTCAAATCTGCCTGTTAATCAGAAAGAAAAACAGAAAATAGAAAAATAAAAGAAAACTAAAAAGAATAAAAACTTGCATGTTAAATACTCTCAGGCCAATAGATCTCATGCCACAAATATTCATTGTTTTTACTGTGGAAAGGTTGGCCATGAAATGACTGATTGCCTTGTCATGATGAAAGATGATGATAGATCTCATCCTAGGACTTCTTATGCTAAAAAGTCCTCCTCTGTTCAGAACAAGAAGTTTAAATATTTTTACTGTCATAAAGTAGGTCATCTCATGCATGAATCCAAATTAATGGAACATGATGACCTTTCTGCTAGAAAAATGCATGATGGAAAATTTCATGTTAAAGATCGTGCAATTTCAGAAAAGAGACTAAAATGCTTTCACTGTGGCAAATTGAACCATATTGCTGCTCAATGTTGGCAGAATAAGAGAAAGAGATTAAACTCTAAATTTGTTAATTTCCATGTTAACAAAAAGGTTTTTGATAGAAATGACCTTGGTTCCAAAGGTAAGCACCCAAGGTGCTTCGAATGTGGAAGGCATGGCCATACAGTCAAAGACTGTTGGCATGCTCAGGGAAGCAGATTTAATTCTAAATCTGTAAAATTTCCTGCTCCCAATGCTGCTGGTAAGAATAAAGTTCTTAATAAAAGAAAATTTTCTCTATGTTTTAACTGTGGAAAGTCATGTCACAGGGCTGCAACTTTTTGGCTGGCAGGATACCAAAGCCAGACTGGTTTTGGTAAATAGAATTTGAATTCTGTTAACAAAAATTTTCATGCATATGCACATAGAATTCATCCTAATAAGAATGTGCATGAATCAAATCTGAAATATGTTGCATCTTGCTATTATTGTGGTACATTTAGACATTCAATGGACAATTGTTCTCTAGTAAATTTGATGATCATCAAGCTAAAAATTTGCTTAGAACACCTACCAAAGGTGTCACTGTTAATTCAGGACCCAAGAACTCTTGGGTACCTGTTGCATCAAAATGATGTGTTTGTTGCAGGTGTGCCTTGGGCAAAGGAATAAAGAGGGGTAAATAAACCAAGGCACCCAAATTGATAAAACCCCATCCAAGCACTCTTCAGGTAATACTTGCACTCTTCATATGTGGTTAATTGAATTCCTTAGTAATCTATTTTTAACTGCATATCACGATTCATGCATACATGCTCCTTCATTTGTTTTGACACTTGCATTGAGCTTCATGGGCTTACTTGGTTGTACTTTGAGCTGTGTATGCATATCTTGTTAAAATAAATGTTCATTTATACAGAATTGCTGAAAACATCAGGTTCTATCTGTTTCTGAAAAGTGTGAACTTCATGCTATTGATCTAATGCTTGAATTTGTATTTCACACTCACTGAAAATCTGATGCACTTAGGACTATTGGTATTGCATTGTCATACATGACCACTATGGTATATTAAATGGTAAGCTACTAAAAGGCAGGTGAAATCTGTCTAGAGGTTCTTACTATGTGTGAGATGGTCCTATCATTTGGTATCATGGGTCATATTGCTTGTGGGCAGTCTGTATGAGCATGAGTCACAAAGTCATATGTTCAGCTTTCATTGCAAACATTGCATGTATTCAGGGGGAGTTTGTTGAGTCTTTGCATGTCTCTGCATACATGTAGTTAATTGCATTGCATTTCATTTCATTGAAAATGTCAAAAAGATTGATTGAATGCATATTGTCAGGGGGAGTAAATGCTTTGCATGCAGATTGTCAAATGCATATACTTTTGTTAGAATTCATTGCATGTTAACCTTGAAGATCTTGAAGCATGCTTGACCTCCTGATATCTTGCTTGGTGTGCATATCCTTTTTATTGATTCTATTGATAAACCTTGATCATATCTGAAAACACTGGGCTTCAAAATCACTTATTCTTGCTGGATCTCTTCTATCAGTCATTCATGAAGATTTCAATGGGACATGTCTCGATCATAAATCTGAAAACACTTGAACTAGGAATCTTCTATTATACGATTTTATGAATGTTTGAAATAACTCAGCTGGTTTAAGTTTAATGTATCCATTGAGTTTGTCTTTAAATCTCCTAAAAATATCTGAATCATGTTTTAATAAACTTTAACCAACTGTTTCATGCTATGTCTTGTAAAAACTTCTGAAATCTGCACTATTGAATACATGGCTTTATTTGGTTAAAGTACATGCAATTAGTATTGATGTGAAGCAAGTGAGCTTTCTGAAATATCTAAAGGGTAAATAGTTGTCAGAGCAATGACTTTGGTCACTGAGAAACCATGTCCAAAGGACTGTGTCATGAGGTGCCATAGTTAACTCTGCTTAAGAATGATTGATAATCTGGTAGAGCAATGGCATGCACACTGAGAAATACATCTCACTCATCAAAGAAATGAGTTGAGGTATGTCATGAGGTGTAAATGTTAACTCTGTTAATATAAAACATGACTGTTAGTCACACTAAGTGCTTAGGGATATTGGCGTCTGATCAACGTATATCCTCCAGTTACAAGGTATGCACTGAACTAGAGTGCTCGTAAAATTTGTAGCATGAAAATTTGTTGAACAAACTGCAATATTTGAATATTGATGCAAAAATCAAATTGCTATAACCCTAGACAAAATCACATGACTTCATTATTGCTTGATCTCAATACTAGTGAATGTAATTCCGAAAGAAGTCAATAAATTTGATTGTGTAAGAGAAAGGGAGGTTAATCAAGATATAAATATGAGGGCTTGGTTCATTTTTATTAAACTGTGATTTTAGATATAAATACAGAATTTTATTGATAAACTTTGCATACATCATGTTTAAACCATGATGATCAATAAAGTTCATTCATAAGTCCTTATGATGGAAGACTTTGAAAAATTATGTTTTGGATTTATGAGATTGATATCTCCTTGAAATTCTTGTTGAAATTCCTTGTGTTTGGAGCTTATTTGAAACTCCTTTGCTCACTGTCCTTGATTTATCTTGACCAGAATTTATCCTTGATTGCCACTGTGGTCTCCTTCTCATCCATTTCATAAGACTATTTATTCAGGAGGAGCTTCCTTGTCATATGAATCATGCTACATAGAAATTCTTAAAGGGGGAGAATTGTGTGCTTGCATTCATATATTTAGGGGGAGATCTTGCATTTCATGTTGCATCTGCATCTCTATATTCATTCCTCCCCATGGTTCTTCTTGATATTAACAAAGGGGGAGATTATTGCCAAAGGGGGAGACTTTCCTTCATTCATTGCATGCAGGTTTCTTTTGCTCTCTCAAACTATTTTCTTTTTGATGAAGTCAAAGGGGGAGAATAGTTTGAGCCATCAGAATGACTCATAGTGTTGCCATCATCAAAAAGGGGGAGATTATTATGCCCATGTGATTTTGATGATTGGTTTTGATGTGAGTCAAACACTGTGAGTCACCATGCGATGTTCAGTCATTTTGTCACATCATAATGCATTCATTTCAATAGTTGCTGCATACCTTAAGGTCGATGCATATGGTGAGCATATGTTCAGTGCTCTTCATGCATGTGCATAGTTTGTTCAGGGCTCTTCATGCATGTGCATAGTCCATGCATACATTTCATGTCTGAACATTCTTCATGTGCATAGTCTGTTCAGTGCTCTTCATGCATGTGCATAGTCCATGCATACATTTCATGTCTGAACATTCTTCACGGGCATAGTCCATGCGTTCATTCATTGATCAAGTCTATACAGCTAAAGCCAATGCTTTTCACATCTCACTTAGCGTCTCATGCTATACTGCTAAGTTTGTACATTGGTCAAGTCTGTACAGAGTCTTATTTCATCGTTTATCAATTCTATACATCGCATACATTACACACAGCAGGTCTGTACATCCACCGTCTCACTTAGTGTCTCTATGCATATTTGATTTGAAGTCTGTACAGCCCAAGTCTGTACATCCATCCGTCTCACTTAGTGTCTCTATGCATATTTGAGTTGAAGTCTGTACAGCCCAAGTCTGTACATCCATCCGTCTCACTCAGCGTCTCACTCAAAGTCTATACATTGCAGCCTGTTCGTGTTCAAGCTTTCCAAGTCTATACAATGTCTGCACAGTCTATACATATATTAGCCATAGTCAATGCATTTGGGCATCGTTCGTTACAGCAAGTCTGTACATCGCATCGCATGCACATTGCATATGCAAAGTTTGTACATTGTCTGCCCTGCACACACAAGTCTATACATTGTCCTGTAGCACACACACGAAGTCTGTACAACCTTTGTGTTGCACGAACACAAGTCTATACATTGTCTCATGCATACATAAGTCTGTACAATTTGTGTGGCTTGTTCATGCATGTGCTGTGTTGTCAGTGGGTCAGTTAAGCAAGTCTATACAGACTTGTTCCATGCGTTAGCTTAAGCAACTCTATACATTCATCGCATTGGTTCTTAAGTGCTAGGTTGCAAGTCTATACATGCTGTAGTTCAGCATCTTTAAATACACAGCATGCACGCAGACAAAGTATGTACAATCCCTTCCATGCATTCTAAGTCTATACATGCTTCGGATGGTGATGGGGACATCACCTCCCATGCCCACGTTCACAGCTCGTCTCCTCGCCCCGGTTGCATCCGGCATGGTCTAGTCATTTAATTTTGAGTCCTATGTAATTTTTATTTGAGTCATTTGATGTATTTTCCCTTTTATTTGAGTCATGTTCTTAGGTCTTGTGTTCATTTCCCTAAGTTTGAGTGTCATTAGGTTGTCTAGTTAGCTATTGGGCCCAATTCATTGGGCTTGGCCCAAGGGCTCTCCCCTACCCCCTCGGTTATTTGTCATTGAGTCAATTGTCAGGGACTTTTGTAGAAATATGGGTTTCCTATTATAGGACCCCATTCCCCCCCATTTCAGCTTAATGAATCAATGAATGAAAAAACTTGCCATTTTGAGAGTTTACACTTCTTATCTAGTGGAGAGATTCTTATTTTTTGGGTGAGAAACCCTAGGGGAGAGATTCCCCACCCTTCCCTCTCTTAATCTCTCTTTTTCACTCCACTTTCTCTCTCCTCAACGCCCAAATTCAAATTTTCTTCTCTCTCCTCCCTTCCCAACCACCTCCACTCCCCACCTACCCCATTTAAGCCTCTTCCCATTCCCCACAACCCTCATCAATACTCCACCCCTTCCCAAGACCCCCTCCACCAATCCTCTCCTCACCATCCAACCCCCAACTACCCCTCCCACTTTCCCAAGCACCCTTCCCACAACCCCAAGCACCCCTTCCCTTCCCCAACACAACCCCCCCAATCCCAAGACAAAAAATTAACCCCACCCTTAAACCTATTTTCGAATATCCTTTCCCTCTCTCCATTCCAACCAAATTCATAGCCCCCACTACCACCATCTATTGGACCCTCTTCCAGACCTTATTCTCCACCTCCCACACCTTAGAACACCCCCTCCAAGACCCCCTTACAACCAGGGATCACTCCCACACTCATCTACCCCCTTCCCCTTCTTCTTTCTTGGTCATTGGAAGCTACTTCGAAGTTGCAGTTTGCTGTCCAGAGGTTGTAGATGAACCAGCAATTTGCAGCGGCTACCACGACTTCCTCCGGATGAGTTTGAAGACCCACGAGCCATTGTCGGAAGCGTCTACCAGTCTCCTTCGCAACAGAAGTGGTTTCATCTTCTTCCGATCTCCGAGCCGTCCAGGAGGTCCATTCTCCCACAACTGCACAGTTTTACCTCGGCTGAGGACCTGAGCCAGATTAGAAGCTCTGCCACGACGAACCCCAAAGGAATCAGTCCACGAGTTCTTCTTCAAAGTTCTTCATCGCCCAGTCTACTTCCAGAATCAAGAAACATAACTTCATTCAACATTCGTGATCTAGAGTTCTCATTTTTCTCCCTCAGCTACGCAGATCTACTACTCATAGTCTACACCGACCAGTCGCCATTGTTCTGCATCCCCTAGTCTTCTCCGACATCGGTTGGCTTCCCCGTCAGTTTTACTGTAGTAGAGGACTCGTCCACAATTCTAAATATTATGACGGCACTTGATTCCGAGGTCGGGAGCTGCCGAGGCATTTTCTGTAATCTGCTGTTAGAAGTCTACAGCTACCGGTCCAAGAATCTGAGGCTCTGTTCAAACCTCCATCCCAGCCAGCAGCGACTCTAGAAGAAATTAAAGAAATTCTGAGGCATTCCCTTCTCAGCTACGAAGATTTCCCCACCAGTCTCGCCACCAGTAAAATTCCTGAGCGGGTTCTACAGCAGCAACACCAATTATCTGTCCCTGTTCGCAGACAGCAGAAAGATTCGGTGCCGTCACCTAGTCATCCCTCTTTACTCTAATTTCCCCGCCTCGCTTGGCCGGATGAAGGCCTCTCCCTGCGTGGAGGTAGTATTGTTTGTAATCTCATTAACCCCCACCCCAAGATCCCCCTCCTGCGAGAGGTGTAGTGATGTAACTTATTTGGTTTGATCAGGTCAAGCTACCCCGGCGCGGCGTGTGGGGAACCCACGCTTCCCCGCTCGCCCTCGTCTCCGAGCGGGACGGGTTTCTTCAAACCGGTCGAGTAAGTGCTCTATAACCTTGCTCTAATTCATGCTTGTTCTTTTAATATTAGTTCATAGTTCCGCTGGCCGTGAGAGTGAGAGCTCAATCCTCAAGCCCCATTGCTTTGAGTGATCACCGTGGGAAGAGAGAGTAACCCGGTGCCTTTGGCACTTTGTCGGCCCCATTGAATTAGGCATCCACAACCTTTGGGATTCAAATCTTGGCCTTGCTGGCCCTCTACCAGCAAGGGCCCAACCCCTCAACCTCACCTTGGCATTGCCAAGTTACCCCGGGTCTTGGTGAGCAACGGGTGAGCAGTCGTCGACATCGGTCCGTTTGATTACGATTGTGCTTGTTTGTTTAAGTCCTAGGTTGTGTCACATCAATTGGTATCAGAGCAAGTCATTGACTTGTCTCTACAAGTCAAGTCCTAGGGCATGCTTGCATTGGAGTCATCATCAATCCAACCCTTGCATTGATCCCACCCGATCATCATGGCCACCTCCTACTTAGCCTACTCACCACCCATGGACTTCATCCTAGATAGGGATATTACCTTTGACCGATCACGTTCTAGTGACTATCTTAGGTGGGAGGCTATCATAGAAAAGTACTTTGAAAAGACTTGGGTATATGGATCCGCGAGAGTCCGACGAGCCAAGGGACGGTTTCGGGGTCAAGCCAAGAGTAAGTGGGAACACATAGAGGGATTAAGAAGGGTTAGGAGGTAAGAGCCCATTTCCTCATGGGATGATATGAAAGTAGAACTTAGAAAGATCTACATCCCCAAACATTCCCACCCCTCCTACTCAAGCACCCCTAACCCGAGGAGCACTACCACTCCTCCATCCCCACCCGGCCAACTTGAGACCGACCTTTGGTCTCCACCCCCACCAACCCCAACAAATCACCTCTCAACCATCATAACTACACTTCGCAACCAAGTCCTCTCCATTAAGACCCAAATAAACCAAGCATCCACCTCTCCACAATTCCCCTTGGTCCACACCACTATCCCTCCATCTTCCCCTAAAAAGGGTACACCCCCCCAATCAACCCAAACTGAACCAACCCACCTTCCACTTCCAACCCCAACCCTACCCCAACCTAAGCCACCACTACTTCCACTCCGAACCCAAGTTCGACCTCACTCACCACCCCGGGTGCACCATGCCCCAACCATCATCACCCCATCTCCAAAAGACCCTCCCATTCCCTTAAGAAAAGAGGCCACACCCACTCACATAGGAATAGTTGCTAGCCCAGACCCTCTCCCCACCCATGAGGAAACCCAAGTTCACACCAATGGTGAGGAAGAGCTTCAACCCTTTACCACTTCAAATTGTCCGAGTCTTCAAGAGCCACAATCCTTCACAAATGGCACCATAATCATAGATGGGCCCCTAGCTAGATGGCTAAAGGAGAAACCAATTCACCCCATCACGTCCAATGTCTACCCTCTCATGGAGCTAAACCTCCCCATAGTACCCTTCTCCACCTATCACACCACCATCCAATCATCCTACCAAGTGGAAACTTTAGGGGATCTTCTTAAGGGCCTAGCATGGCAAATTGAGTTCACTAGCATGTTGACCCCTATGGCCGAACAACCTAGGAGCCTTGGCCTCCTACACCTATGCATCGGGTCTATCACCTCGGTTTGCACCATTGGTTGCTACACTAGCGACCTCCTTCTATTCCTCCCCACACCCGATGAGCCCGACCTTCTCCTCCAATTGGAGCTTTTTATATCGGGTAGAGAGCCAAGCCCTCCCCTCATGGCTAACCCACTCACCAAAAACATTGACCCAATTATCATTGAGAGGGATGACTTAGCACCTTTTGAGGACCTTGAGGACATAGAGCTCCTTCCCCTTAGTAACCCATTTTATGATCCCTATGATCCATTACAATGGGAGTCAAGGAACCTGGGTGACCCAACTACCTTAACCACCACCTACCTTTCTCTATCCCAACCCACCATGTTTGACCCAATCCACCCCATCCTTGACCCGGGTTATACCTTGGGAGCCATGACCTTAAGCCACATATCCCTAGGTAATAAGGTTGTGCCCCACCCCATGATGACCACCTTCTTAGATCCATTCGATCCTTTCCAATGGGAGTTCAACGGTTCTCCCACACCTATACACATGGAAGTCACCTTTGGGAAAAGCATGCATGTGTCTAGGCTTACCATACCCCTTGGCATGAACACTATGTTGGGTCCATTCATTCATATCACCCACATGTCAAGTAGAAAGTATGAGTGGTCCATATTCGGATGTCATGGTCCACCTTCATTCATCATGGGTCTTAAGCATGTCAAAGGCATCTACGGATGTCCGGGTCCCCCAATATTTATCACTAATTTGCATGATAGGGCCACCTACGGGTGCCCCGGCCCACCTAGGCTAACCAAAGTCTACACTGTATCATTACACGATAGGTCTACTTTTGGTAGTCCAGGTCCACCCATCACCCCTAGAATGTCTGCATTCACAACATTGCATAAAGAGATCCGCAAGCACATTAGCAAGAAGAATGTGACTTATAAAAGGCAAGCCGACTCTCATCGACGTCACCAAGAATTCCATGAGGGTGACTTTGTGATGGTAAGGACGGAGAGGCTCTCCCCGGGAGCCATCTCCAAATTGAGGCCACGTGGGGCTGGTCCCTTCCAGGTCCTGAGGCGCATCGGTGCAAATGCCTATGAGTTAGATCTCCCCGAGGAATATGGGGTAAGTCCCACATTCAGTGTCGCCGACCTAGTGCCATACAAGGGACCCACGGTGATACCTAGTGAGGATATTGAGCCTATTACCTCCGTTGAGAGAGCACCCACCCGTGAGGAGAGTCCACCAGCCAAGAGAGCCCAGCGTGAGCGCATTGAACGAATATTGGATGAACAGGTCACTACCACCAGGAGCAAGGTATACGAGCGCTATCTCGGCAGGTGGATGGATCGGTCTCGTTCGGAAGACTTGAGGGCAGTACCACTTCTACACCCTCCAAGGAGGGAAGGACACTTACTCGACAGAGTCGAGTTCTCTACACCCCGGGAGTATGATGGGGACATCACCTCCCATGCCCACGTTCACAGCTCGTCTCCTCACCCCGGTTGCATCCGGCATGGTCTAGTCATTTAATTTTGAGTCCTATGTAATTTTTATTTGAGTCATTTGATGTATTTTCCCTTTTATTTGAGTCATATTCCTAGGTCTTGTATTCATTTCCCTAAGTTTGAGTGTCATTAGGTTGTCTAGTTAGCTGTTGGGCCCAATTCATTGGGCTTGGTCCAAGGGCTCTCCCCTACCCCCTCGGTTATTTGTCATTGAGTCAATTGTCAGGGACTTTTGTAAAAATGTGGGTTTCCTATATATAAGACCCCATTCCCCCCCATTTCAACTTAATGAATCAATGAATGAAAAAACTTGCCATTTTGAGAGTTTACACTTCTTATCTAGTGGAGAGATTCCATTTTTTGGGTGAGAAACCCTAGGGGAGAGATTCCCCACCCTTCCCTCTCTTAATCTCTCTTTTTCACTCCACTTTCTCTCTCCTCAACACCCAAATTCGAATTTTCTTCTCTCTCCTCCCTTCCCAACCACCTCCACTCCCCACCTACCCCATTTAAGCCTCTTCCCATTCCCCACAACCCTCATCAATACTCCACCCCTTCCCAAGACCCCCTCCACCAATCCTCTCCTCACCATCCAACCCCCAACTACCCCTCCCACTTTCCCAAGCACCCTTCCCACTACCCCAAGCACTCCTTCCCTTCCCCAACACAACCCCCCCATTCCCAAGACAAAAAATTAACCCCACCCTTAAACCTATTTTCGAATATCCTTTCCCTCTCTCCATTCCAACCAAATTCGTAGCCCCCACTACCACCATCTATTGGACCCTCTTCCAGACCTTATTCTCCACCTCCCACACCCTAGAACACCCCCTCCAAGACCCCCTTACAACCAGGGATCACTCCCACACTCATCTACCCCCTTCCCCTTCTTCTTTCTTGGTCATTGGAAGCTACTTCGAAGTTGCAGTTTGCTGTCCAGAGGTTACAGATGAACCAGCAACTTGCAGCGGCTACCAGGACTTCCTCCGGACGAGTTTGAATACCCAAGAGCCATTGTCGGAAGCGTCTACCAGTCTCCTTCGCAACAGAAGTGGTTTCATCTTCTTCTGATCTCCGAGCCGTCCAGGAGGTCCATTCTCCCACAACTGCGCAGTTCTGCCTCGGCTGAGGACCTGAGCCAGATTAGAAGCTCTGCCACGATGAACCCCAAAGTAATCAGTCCACGAGTTCTTCTTCAAAGTTCTTCATCGCCCAGTCTACTTCCAGAATCAAGAAACAGAACTTCATTCGGCATTCGTGATCTAGAGTTCTCATGTTTCTCCCTCAGCTACGCAGATCTGCTACACATAGTCTACACCGACCAGTCGCCATTGTTCTGCATCCCCTAGTCTTCTCCAACATCGGTTGGCTTCCCCGTCAGTTTTACTGCGAAGAGGACTCGTTCATGATTCCAAAGATTCTGACGGCGCTTGATTCTGAGGTCAGGAGCTGCCGGGGCATTCTCTGCAATCTGCTGTCAGAAGTCTACATCTACCGGTCCGAGAATCTGAGCCTCTGTTCAAACCTCCATCCCAGCCAGCAGAGACTCCAGAAGAAATTAAAGAAATTCTGAGGCATTCCCTTCTCAGGTACAAAGATTTCTCCACCGGTCTCGCCACCAGTAAAATTCTTGAGCGGGTTCTACAACAGCAACACCGACTATCTATCCCTGTTCGCAGACAGCAGGCAGATTCGATGCCGTCACTTAGTCATCCCTCTTTACTCTAATTTCCCCACCTCGCTTGGCCGGATGAAGGCCCCTCCCTGTGTGGAGGTAGTATTGTTTGTAATCTCATTAACCCCCACCCCAAGATCCCCCTCCTGCGAGAGGTGCAGTGGTGTAACTTGTTTGGTTTGATCAGGTCAAGCTACCCCGGCGCGGCGTGTGGGGAACCCACGCTTCCCCGCTCGCCCTCGTCTCCGAGCGGGACCGATTTCTTCAAACCGATCGAGTAAGTGCTCTATAACCTTGCTCTAATTCATGCTTGTTCTTTCAATATTAGTTCATAGTTCCGCTGGCCGTGAGAGTGAGAGCTCGATCCTCAAGCCCCATTGCTTTGAGTGATCACCGTGGGAAGAGAGAGTAACCCGGTGCCTTTGGCACTTTGTCGGCCCCATTGAATTGGGCATCCACAACCTTTAGGATTCAAATCTTGGTCTTGCTGGCCCTCTACCAGCAAGGGCCCAACCCCTCAACCTCACCTTGGCATTGCCAAGTTACCCCGGGTCTTGGTGAGCAACGGGTGAGCAGTCGTCGACATCGGTCCGTTTGATTACGATTGTGCTTGTTTGTTTAAGTCCTAGGTTGTGTCACATCAGATGGCATCACATAAAGTCTGTACATTCTTTAAGTCTATACATGCTTGGTTCAAATCTTGAACTAACTTGATGCATCCATTTTTCTCTTCGTTCAGGTTGATTCAAGTTGATGAGTGGCACATGATCTGAGGTTGGCACCTGGCACGTGATCCGAGGTGCTCTCTGGGTGGGAATCTGGAAGCCACACGCCCTCCTACCTGCTACTGCTATAAAAAGAATAGTGGTGTTCGAGAGCAGAATGATCATGAAAAAAGGGAGCAGAGAGTGATCGAAGAAGCAGATAGAAGCAGAAAGAGCTAGCAGAAGAAGAAAAAGAGAGAACAGAAGAGAAAGAGGAGATAGAGAGAAGAAGAAGAAGAAAGAGAGAGAAAGATCCTTTGAGAGTAGAGATCGAGAGAAGAAGAGAAGTGCAGTAGAGAAGAAGAGAGATAGAGAGAGATAGATTGTTAGAGGAGAAGAAGGGAAGTTGCTTGAAGATCTGCTCCTGCTGGACCGTGGATCAAATCCAGGCCAGTCAGCTCCTTTGAGAGCCACATTTGTGCTATCATCTTTTACAGCTTTCTGATTGCTGAATTTTTCGTTTCTTATTTTTTTACTTTACACTTCCTTATTTTTTGTTTTTTCGATACTCTGTAGAGAGGTCGGGGTTCCTCCTGTTGGTTCAGGAGAAGGGAGATTTTAATCTCTGGTTGCAAGTGGCTGGGTGTCACTTGTGGGTTTCCTCTGGGTTTCAGAGGAAGGGAGACTTGGTGTCTTCGGTTGCAAGTGACTGGTGTCGCTTGTGGGTTCCCTCCTGGGTAAAGGAAGAGAGACTTCGGTCTCTGGTTGCTAGTGACGGGTAGTCACTAGTGGTTTCCCTCCGGTCTGGAGGAAGAGGGGAGGTTGTTCCCCTGGTCAAGCTGTTAGGCAGCACCTGTTTGCATACTGAGTCTGCGGTTCTAGCTTTTGCTAGTGGAAGCCTCACTCCGGTTTGGAGTGAGGGGTGGACGTAGGTCTGGAGGACCGAACCACCTAAAAACCCTTTGTGCACTGTGGTTTGAATGATCATTTCTGTTTTCGCTAGATGTTTGCATAGGCCGATTTGGATATTCTATCTAGCAGGGAATTTGATTGCATATCAATCATCTATTGCTGGTCCTGTGAGAGTCACCTTGATTACTTAATCACTGCTCTATGTATGCTAGACTCAATTTCAACCTACAGTCATGAACGTGTTTAATTCCTTATCAGGTTTAAGTTCATGCACACTGTCTGTTCGATAACTGCTTTGTGAGTCCCTTGGTATTGATCTCAAGTCACTAATCTGTTCATCTGTAAGCATCTTAGTTGACCTAGTGAATCAGTTATTTCCACAACTGCTCATTGGTTTTCAGCTTGTATCAGGAAGTTTTAATTGAGCAAGAGTTTTATAAGGGGATTCATTCACCCCCCCTCTGAATCCATCGCACCGATCACAACACAAGGGCGCCCCCTACCCCCTTGGTTATTTATCTTTGTAGCAAGAGTCAGGGACTTTTTGTAAAATGTGGGTTGCCTATAAATAGGACCCCATTCCCCCCCATTTGAAGTTAATGAATGAATATTTGAATTTTCTAGTGTCCAACTTAAATCTTCTTCTTTTGGTGAGAAGCCAATTGAGTAGGTGAGAAGCCCCTATCCCCCCCTCTCTCTCTACATCTCTCTCTAGAAAGTCATTTTTTCTCTCCTCCACTTTCTCTCTCTAAAACCTGCACCCCTTTCTCTCTCCTCCCCACCCAACCACCTTTCTCTCTCTTCCCTCCCTCCAATAACTCATCCCCAACTCTCCACCACCCCACCTTAACTCCACCCCAGCCCCAAGGGAGATTCCACCACTCCCCACTCCACCCTCCAACCACCAACCACCCACTCCCCTTCCCCAAGCACCCTCTCATCTCCCAAGGTAGAATTGCCACTCCCCAAGCCCCCCCTTTACCTTCCCCACACACCCCTTCCCATCCCCAAGACCAGAAATTAATCCCAACCTTAAACCCATTTTCAAATACCCTTTCCCTCTCTCCCTTCCAACCAAATTCGCAGCTCCTCTCTCACCCACTGCAAACACCACCTTCCAAACCCCATTCTCCCCATCCCACACCTTGAAACACCCCCTCCCAGACCCCCTCACAACCAGGGGTTGCCCCCACACCCATCCACCCCATTTCCCATCCCTTCTACCCCATTCCCACACCACCTTTCACCACCTGCAATTCTCAGGTCGCATGCAGCAGAGTACCAACAGCTTGCAGAGCCGGCCTCGACTTCATCCCAGCGTCCCTGGAGGCCCAAGAGGTACCGTTGGAAGCGCCTCTCCGTCTTCTTCGCTACGGCGGAGGTCTCATCCCATTCTGAGTTCGGGGCCATCCTGAGCAGTTGATCTTCCCCGACTGCGCACTTCCTCCCTGAAGAGCAACCTGAAGCTGACTCCTGAAGCTACCACAACCACTCTCTTGAAGATCTGGAGGCGAGGCTTGGCCAGGAGCTTCTTCGGCAATTGTACTTCCAGAATCAAGAAGAGGAGCTCTGTTTTGCTCCTGGAATCAAGAGTTCTCATTTTCTTCCTCCGGGTGTGCGGTTCTGCTTCCTGACAGTCTACTCCGACCCCTCCTCATTGTTTGAGATCTGCCGGTCTACTCCGACAACATTTAGCATCCTCGTTGGTCTCGCTTCTAAGAGGACTCACCAATGGTTCCAACGACTCTAGCGGTGCCTGATTCTGAGCTCTGGAGCGCTTGTGGCAACCTCTTCTTCTTGCTGTTGTGAACCTGAAGCAGTCAGAACTGAAGATCTGCCACCCTGTTCGAGCTTCTGCCCCGACCAGCATCTGTGACCAGAGAAATCAACAAAATTCAGGTGTCATCCCATTCCAGCTACGAATAAATTCTCACTGGTTTTCGTCATCAACAAAATTCGAAAGTGGTCGCAGCGTCAAGTTATCCAACTGTCTGTCCTAAAGCGCAGGAAGCAGACAGAATCGGCATCGGCTCCCTTGTTAGCTTCTAGCTCGATTTCACCCCACCCCGCTTGGCCGGATAAAGGCCCCTCCCTGTGTGGAGGTAGTGTTGGATTAAATAACAATTTTTCCTCACCCCAAGATCCCCCTCCTACGAGAGGTGTAGTGTTGTAACACTTAAACATGTCAAGCTTCTCCGGCGCGGCGTGTGGGGAACCCACACTTCCTCGCTCGCCCTCGTCTCCGAGCGGGACCGGTTTCTTCAAACCGGTCAAGTAAGTGCTCCAACCTAGCTCTAATTTTGTGCTTGTTTTTTCAATATTAGTTCATAGTTTCGCTGGCCGTGAGAGTGAGAGCTCGATCCTTAAGTTCCTTTGCTTCAAGCGATCACCGTGGTGAGAGGAGTGTACCCATGCCCTTGGCACAACGTCGGCTCCCTATAATTGGGCAGCCATACCCTTGGGAGAACATTCCATGGCCTTGCTGGCCCTCTACCAGCAAGGGCCCAGCCCTCACATCCTCCACTTGGCATTGCCAAGTTACCCCGGGTCATGGTGAGCGTCGGGTGAGCGATCGCCGTTATCTGTCCGTTTGGAATGCCAATTGTGCTTCCTTGGTAAGTCCTAGGTTGTGTCACATCAAATTGGTATCAGAGCGAGTCATTGACTTGTCTCTACAAGTCAAGTACTAGGGCACGCTTGCATTGGAGTCATCATCAGTCCGACCCTTGCATTTATCCCCCTGATCATCATGGGCACTTCCAACTTAACCTACTCGCCACCCATGGACTACATTCTAGATGACGATATTACTTTTGACGGATCATGCTCTAGTGATTATGTTAGGTGGGAGGCTACCATGGAAAGGTACTTTGAAAAGACTTGGGTATATGGACACGCGAGAGTCCGCAAGGCCAAGGGACGATTTCGGGGTCAAGCCAAGAGTAAGTGAGAACACATAGAGGGATTAAGAAGGGTTAGGAGGCAAGAGCCCATTTATTCATGGGATGATATGAAGGAGGAACTTAGGAAGATCTACATCCCCAAATATTCCCACCCCTCCTACTCAAACACCCCTAGCCCGTGGAGCACTACCACTCCTCCATCCCCGCCCGGCCAACTTGAGACCACCTTTAGGCCTCCTCCCCCACCACTCCCAACAAATTCCCTCTCAACCATCACCACTACACTTCGCCACCTAATCCTATCCATTAAGACCCAACTAATCCAAGCATCCACCTCCCCACCTAACCCCATGAGGATCCCCACACCCCAACCAAAACCCCCTTCCACAAACCTCACTATCCAAACCCAATTGGCCCCCACTTCCACCCCTCCACAACCGGCCGATCCCAAGGGGAAGAGACCCCTAACCGACCCAGTTTCTCCAATAAGGACCACCACTCACCCCATTCTCACCAATCAAAATCACGTGGACCCCGTGTCCACCCCTCCACCTAGGCCCACGACGGCAACCATCCCCCAACCCACAATTCTCCACAAAACCCATACTCCACAAGCCCCCTTGGTCCCCACCACTACCCCTCCATCTTCCCTTATAAGGGACACTCCACCCAAGACCGACCAACCCAAGCCCCCCAACCAACCCATTTCCCACTCCCTCCCCCAAAACTCCCATGTCTTAGGCCTCCACTACTTCCCCTCCCTATCCCAAATCCAGTTTTCCTTTACCCTCCACCCCAGGTGCACTATACACCAACCATCACCACCCCAACCCCAAAAGACCCTCTTACCTCTTTGGAGGAGGAACCCATACCTGACACCATAGTGGTGACTAGTCCAAAATCACTCCCCACCTTGGAGGAAATCCATGTCCAAGTTGAAGAAGAAACCTCACACGATGGTCTTTACCATACACCACCCTCTCTAGTTGGGGCGAAGCTCATCTTAGGAGAACCCATTATTAGTTGGCTAAAGGAGAGCCAAATAAGAGAGATCACAGCCCACGATTTCCCTCTCATGAAGCAAAATCTTCCCATAGTGCCCTTCTTCTCCTATCATACCACCATCCAATCATCCTACAAAGTGGAAACCTTAGGGGACCTTCTCAAGGGCTTAGCATGGCAAATTGAGTTCACTAGCATGTTGACCCCTATGGCCGAACAACCTAGGAGCCTTGGCCTCCTACACCTATGCATAGGGTCTATCACCTCGGTTTGCACGATTGGTTGCTACACTAGCGACCTCCTTCTATTCCTCTCCACACCCGATGAGCCCGACCTTCTCCTCAATTTGGAGCTTCTTATATCGGGTAGGAAGCCAAGCCCTCCCCTCATGGCCAACCCACTCACCAAGAACTTCGGCCCAATTATTTCATTAGAGGAGGATGACCCACCACCATTTGAGGATCTTGAGGACATAAGGCCCCTCCCTCTTGGTAACCCATTTTATGATCCCTATGATCCATTCCAATGAGAGTCAAGGAACCCGTGTGACCCAATCACCTTAACCACCACCTACCTTTCCCTACCCCAACCCACCATGTTTGACCCAATCCACCCCATCTTAGACCCGGGTTACACCATGGGAGCCATGACTATGGGCAATCTACGCCTAGGGATCGAGGAAGTGCCCCACTTTCTGATATCTACCTTTCTAGACCCCTTTAACCCATTCCAATGGAAGTCCAAAAGTCCACACATAGGAGACCTCTTTGGCACAAGAGTGCATAAGTCTTGGCGTACAACACCACTTGGCATGATTCATAAGTCGGGTCCACTCGTTCATAGCACCCACATGTCAAGTAAGATGCATGATTGGTTCATATTCGGGTGTATCGACCCTCCCTCATTTAACATTGGTCATACACATGTCAAAAGCATCTATGGATGTCCGGGTCCCCCGACATTCATCACCACTTTGCATGATAGGTTCACCTACGGGTGCCCTGGCCCACCTAGGCCCACCAAAGTCTACATGACAACATTACAGGATAAGTCCACATATGGTTGCCCCGGCCCTCCTAATTCCATCAAAGTCTTCTTGGCATCAAAGCATGATTGGTCTACTTTTGGTTGCCCAGGTCCACCCATCACCTCTAGAATGTCAGCATTCACAAAATTGCATGAAAACCTTAGCAAGCACATCAGCAAAAAGAATGATACTTATAAAAGGCAGGCCGACTCTCATCGACGTCACCAAGAATTTCACGTGGGTGACTTTGTGATGGTTAGGATAGAGAGACTCTCCCTAGGAGCCATCTCGAAATTGAGGCCTCGTGGTGCTGGTCCCTTCCAAGTTCTGAGACGCCTTGGCACTAATGCCTATGAGTTAGATCTTCCCGAGGAGTATGGAGTGAGTCCCACATTCAATGTAGCCTACCTAGTGCCATATAAGGGGCCCACGGTGGTACCCAGTGAGAATATTGAGCCTATTCCTCCTATTGAGAGAGCACCCACCTGTGAGGAGATACCACTAGCCAAGAGAGCCCAGTGTGAGCGCATTGAATGAATATTGGATGAACATGTCACTACCACCAAGAGCAAGGTATATGAGCGCTATCTCGGCTGGTGGATGGATCGGTCTCGTTCGGAAGACTTGTGGGCAGTACCACTTCTACACCCTCCGAGGAGGGAAGGACACTTACTCGACGGAGTCGAGTTCTCCGCACCCCGGGAGTATGATGGGGACATCACCTCCTATGCCCACGTTCACAGCTCGTCTCCTCACCCCGGTTGCATCCGGCATGGTCTAGTTATTTAATTTTGAGTCTTATGTAATTTTTATTTGAGTCATTTGATGTATTTTCCCTTTTATTTGAGTCATGTCCCAAGGTCTTTTGTTTATTCCCTTAAGTTTGAGTGTCATTAGGTTGATTAGATTAGCTATTGGGCCCAATTCATTGGGCTAGGCCCAAGGGCGCCCCCTACCCCCTTTGTTAATTGTCTTTGTAGCAAGAGTCAGGGACTTTTCGTAAAATGTGGGTTGCCTATATATAAGACCCCATTCCCCCCCCATTTGAAGTTAATGAATGAATATTTGAATTTTCTAGTGTCCAACTTAAATCTTCTTCTTTTGGTGAGAAGTCAATTGAGTGGGTGAGAAGCCCCTATCCCCCCCTCTCTCTCTACATCTCTCTCTAGAAAGTCATTTTCTCTCTCCTCCACTTTCTCTCTCTAAAACCTTAGCCCCTTTCTCTCTCCTCCCCTCCCAACCACCTTTCTCTCTCTTCCCCCCCTCCAATAACTCATCCCCAACTCTCCACCACCCCACCTTAACTCCACCCCAGCCCCAAGGGAGATTCCACCACTCCCCACTCCACCCTCCAACCACCAACCACCCACTCCCCTTCCCCAAGCACCCTCTCATCTCCCAAAGGAGAATTCCCACTCCCCAAGCCCCCCCTTTACCTTCCCCACACACCCCTTCCCATCCCCAAGACCAGAAATTAATCCCACCCTTAAACCCATTTTCAAATACCCCTTCCCTCTCTCCCTTCCAACCAAATTCGCAGCTCCTCTCTCACCCACTGCAAACACAACCTTACAGACCCCATTCCCCCCCTCCCACACCTTGGAACACCCCCTCCCAGACCCCCTCACAACAGGGGGTTGCCCCCACACCCATCCACCCCATTTCCCATCCCTTCTACCCCATTCCCCCACCACCTTTCACCACCTACAATTCTCAGGTCGCATGCAGCAGAGTACCAGTAGCTTGCAGAGCCGGCCCCGACTTCATCCCAGTGTCCCTGGAGGCCAAAGAGGTATTGTTGGAAGCGTCTCTCCGTCCTCTTAGCTAAGGCGGTGGTCTCATCCCATTTTGAGTTCGGGGCCGTCCTGAGCAGTTGATCTTCCCTGACTGCGCACTTCCACCCTGAAGAGCAACCTGAAGCTGACTCCTGAAGCTACCACAACCACTCTCTTGAAGATCTGGAGGCGAGGCTTGGCCGGGAGCTTCTTCGGCAATTGTACTTCCAGAATCAAGAAGAGGAGCTTTGTTTTGCGCCCGGAATCAAGAGTTCTCATTTTCTTCCTCCGGGTGTGCGGTTCTGCTTCCTGACACTCTACTCCGACCCCTCCTCATTGTTTGAGATCTACCGGTCTACTCCGACAACATTTGGCATCCTCGTTGGTCTCGCTTCTAAGAGGACTCACCAATGGTTTCAACGACTCCAGCGGTGTCTGATTCTGAGCTCTGGAGCACTTGTGGCAACCTCTTCTTTCTGCTTTTGTGAAACTGAAGCAGTCAGAACTGAAGATCTGCCACCCTGTTCGAGCTTCTGCCCCGACTAGCATCTATGACCAGAGAAATCAAAAAAATTCAGGAGTCATCCCATTCCAGCTAAGAATAAATTCCAACTGGTTTCGTCATCAAAAAAATTCGGGAGTGGTCGCAGCGTCAAGTTATCCAACTGTCTATCTTGAAGTGCAGGAAGCGGACAGAATCGGCATCGGCTCCCTTGTTAGCTTCTAGCTCCATTTCGCCCCACCCCGCTTGGCCGGTTGAAGGCCCCTCCCTGTGTGGAGGTAGTTTTGGAATGTAATAACAATTTGTCCTCACCCCAAGATCCCCCTCCGGTGAGAGGTGTAGTGTTGTAACACTTAAACAGGTCAAGCTTCTCTGACGCGGCGTGTGGGGAACCCACGCTCCCCCGCTCGCCCTCGTCTCCGAGTGGGACCGCTTTCTTCAAACCGGTCGAGTAAGTGCTCCAACCTAGCTCTAATTTTGTGCTTGTTCTTTCAATATTAGTTCATAGTTCCGCTGGCCGTGAGAGTGAGAGCTCGATCCTTAAGTTCCTTTGCTTCAAGCGATCACCGTGGTGAGAGGAGTGTACCCGTGCCCTTGGCACAACGTCGGCTCCCTTGAATTGGGCAGCCATACCTTTGGGAAAACATTCCATGTCCTTTCTGGCCCTCTACCAGCAAGGGCCCAGCCCTCACATCCTCCACTTGGCATTGCCAAGTTACCCCGGGTCATGGCGAGCGTCGAGTGAGCGGTCGCCGTTATCTGTCCGTTTGGAATGCCAATTATGCTTGCTTGGTAAGTCCTAGGTTGTGTCACATCATCCCACCCTTGGGTGGCGTAATTGCCCTTTTCTAATTCTACTTCTATCATCTTCTCATCTCCTCCCGGGTCCACGAACCCTCACTTCTCTTCTTCTCGTTCGGGGCCTCCGGGTTTTCCCCATTATCTTGATTTTAGGCCCCAGCCTATGTCCTCCTCTCTTCCCGATCCTGAGACTTCTTCTGATTCTTCTCCTCCGGTATCTCCGTGTTCCGTCTCTAATTCTCCTTCCCCGGCTCTATCGGGTGATTTTCATTCTTGTTCTTCCCCGACTCCGTCGGGTGATTTTCCTTCTTCTTCCCTGACCTTGTCGGGTGTCTCCTATTTTCCCTCCCCGACCTTGTCAGATGATTTTCCTTCTTCTTCCCTGACTCTGTCGGGTGTTTCTTGTTTTCTTTCCCCGACTATATCGGGTGTTTCTCATTCTCCTTCTCCGACCCTGTCGGATGATTCTCATTCCTTTTCTCCGACCACGTCGGATGATTTTCCTTCTCATTTTCCTATTCCTTTTGTTTCACCCTTTAGGGGTTATTACCCTTTTTCTTACTGCTTTTGAGGCTTTAGTCTGCCTTGATCTCAGTTAATCTCTGTTTCTTTTGTATCTGGTTCCTTGTTATTAGGGTCTCTGTGCCCTAACGAGGGAGTTCTAGCCCTTGTCTCTCTTCCTTTTTATCATTCTTCATCCAGTTTAGCGTCCGTCGCTCCTTCATGTTAAGGAATCTCTCAAGCCTTGTTCTCATCTCCATTTTGTCCTATCAAGCTAGGAATACAAAGCTCGTGCTACGCGAAGTTCGCGGATCAAGATTACTTCAGGATATTACTGCGTTCACTCCATGGATTGCAAGGTATCTTTATTTTGAGCAAGAATATGCCTTCATTTTAAATATTTACTCTGGCGCATGATTATAATGTTGTTTCCTCAACACAGTTGAGTGGCTTTAGAAGAAGTTTGCTTAATTTAGTCAAAAATGAGTTTGCTTTTGCAACATTCTTAGGCTGGTGATAGCTCCGCGTTGGGAGTCTAGTTTTTTCCCCAATCGTTGAGGGTGACCTTTGAGTATGGGTTTTTCTCACACTTCACGGTAACCCATAGCCGATCATCATTTGAGCAACACCATTGCTGCCTTGGCCATACGTTGGGTATGCACGAAGGCCTTTTCTTTTCTCTGCTCGGCCGAGTGCAGGGTCAAGAGACGGACGGATGAGATGATCTACCAAGGCGCTCCCTAATACGAGAGAAGTCTCAAATAGGGGTAGTCTTGACCCACAAAAGTGAGCTTTCATGAGAAATCTAGCCAATAAGGGCTCTCAAAATCAATGAATCAAATTTAAAATTATGAATCAAAGGCATGGTAAGAGTGGCAGTACAGTTTCTGTGGGATGTCATGAGCCCGGTCGCATGCGTGCCTAATAAATATGGGTCTAAAAATCAAAGACACAAAGCCCCAGCGCAACAGACTGTATCTTTGAGGGGTAGTGCCCTGGAAGAAATTCAAATCCTGATGTCTCCCATCCTGCATGAAGCTTATCTCCTAATTTTCTTCTATTTCTCCCTCTAAGGCTGGGTTGAATCCCGGGTATGGCCTTAGTAGGGGCACCGTTCATTAGAGGCGGTTGGTTGTGGTGAGCCACCCTCACATGCCCGCCCTGCTTAAGGGAAATCTTTAATGGGAGGGGAGGGACGATGACTCCTAGCCAACAGTTTAAGCCTATCTTTAGGTGCTGTAGATTGCTTCGTCAAAATCAAAATTTTTAAAGAAATTAAATATTGTCAAAATTCCAAAAAAATTCAATACTTCAAAATTAAAAAAATCATATATGTCAAAAATTCTAAAAAATTAAATACTTTAAAATTCCAAAAAAAAAATCAAAAAATTATTGAAAAATCCAAAAATATATGTCTTGTGTTCCCCTTTTCATGTTTTTCTGTCAGTTTATTTTGAGGACGGATATGATTCGTTTGTTAAGTATACATGTTACAGGTGTTCAAAGCTTCCTTGCTCCTTATCATTTGCTTTGCCTCCTGTTCATAACTTCTGATCTGTTCTCTCCTTCTTCAATCCACTCTTTCGATCTGTTCTGAAGCTTATGTCCTTCTCAGCTTTTGTTTGCAATTATCATATCTTCATGAGAGGGCTTTACCTCACGATTACGAACCTGGCGATTCTACTTCATCTGATCTTAGGTGTTGATTGAAGAGAATATTTATCATGTCTTATGTCCCACCGTGTCCTTGTAACACGTGTTTATGTCCCTCCATGTCGTCTTACATGTGTTGTTTTGTCCCTCCGTGTCTGTTGTGTTTTCGTCCCACTATGTCGTCATTGTCATCCCACACATGTGTTGTCCGTGTCTTATTGTCCTCCATGGTGTTGTCCCATGTGTCTTTATCCCACCATGTCCTTGTCCCACCACGTGAGTTGTTCCACCGTGTTGTGGTGTTGTCTTGTCCCACCATATCTCACAGTCCCACACACGCTTGCCGTTTGTTCTTATGGTGTGTGTTATGTTGTTAGGTTATGTTCAGTTCATTTTCACTACGTTTTGTTCATCTTTGTTATGTTATATTTCATTCATTATGTTATGTTATGTTCATCTCCCTGCTTCTTTTGTTGTTTTGGTTGTCTTATATCAAAAATCCAAAAAAAAATGTCATTTCGCTTGGCAGGTAGGTCAAGTATGGCTCTCTATCCCAACTCATTGTTGCATTACTATATGTTATCTACCTTATTATAGCCTCTCAAGGACCGACTGATTGTCCATGTGTTCTGGGATCTGATGTTTTCTTTTAACAAAAATGATGATGATCTAAGAACATACAGTTAATCATTGGATAAGCCGTTAGTTTGAGTCGGGTGGGGGACGATGGACTCTGTCTCGCACGCCATGGTTGCAAAAAGACTCTTGACCCAGTCTTTGCTTAGTCTATCAATAGTATCCTTGAGTACTTTCTATTTTTAGGCTTTCTTTGCATTCGTTTTGATGATTTCTTTATTTTAGCCCAGCATGCATCATGTCATTTTTGAGCATTCACATCTCGCGATTCTTTCAAGGTTTCTCCTGAACAATGGTTAATTGTACTTCATTTCTCTTGAATAAGAGATCTTCATTCCACTCTGAATTTGAACATCTTCTCTGATCTATCCGCTCGGTCTAGTTGGCCAGCGTGATTCCTGTCTGGATTTTATCTTAGTTTTAATTTCCTTTTCCGGCTTTTCAGCTGTGTTCCGTCCGATCCCCTCATTGTACGTGGATTGTGTCCCCGATGAAGTTGGTCGTGTTTCCTCTCCCTCCTTAGTTTAGTTCTCCAGGCATGTCTCATCCATGTCATCCATTCCTTGTAGGTAGTTCGGCATTTTCGGGAGAATTCATGTTGCTTGTTGGTTGTGACGGGTGTCTTTTGCCTTGATGCCCGCTTTTCAGTTTGCTCCGCTTCATCACTGCTTCATCTCCATTTCTCATCGTCATCACTTTTGCTCCACCTCCTTTCCATTTAGCCTCTGCGTCACTTTCATTGGCTCCTTTGCACAGCAGACATCAAGGAGGGGCATCTGTTGACACCCGTTTTTAGCCTACAAGTCGAGTTATTCTTCTTATTCACCACCGTGATGCCCTGAATTAGCCATTATTTTATAGCCTTCTTTGAATCTATCTCAAGTCTATTTTTTGACCATTTTTCTAGCCCATTGAGCCTTGGAAGCTTTTAGCTTCGATTCCCCAACTTTTGGCTCCATTTCGGATCAATCGGAGCTTAAACGGTCAACCTCAACCTGCCTGGAGGTAGCGGCTAGAGGAGGGCCGCCCCTACCTGGACTTAGTGGCCAGAGGAGGGCCACCTCTGTATGGCTAGCGGCCAGAGGAGGGCCGCCTCTATCTTTCTAGCGGCCTAGTGTCTGGCCGCCTCTCACTGGCTTGCGGCCATCTGCTGGGCCGCCAAGCTCAGTGGCGGCCCAGTGCTAGACCGCCACTACCCTACCTTGCATGAAGCATCGTGTTCGCCAATGGCTCCGTTCTTAATGTTATCCCAAGGTTAGTTGCGGCCTAGCCATGACCGTTTCTTCTTAGTGGCGGCCTCATGATAGACCGTCTCTATAACAGAGAGTCCAAATGATCCTAAACTCCGATTTCTTCGCCGCAAGACTCTCTAGTCAATTTCTACTTGCCGTGGTCACCTTCTCAGGGCTCTATCTTCTAAAATATTCCACAAAATCGACTCCCGTTTGTTTCTATATCTTCTCCTAACTATTATCTCGAGTTTAAGCCATAGAACTCGAATTTTGGTGGAGTATATTTGCAAGAATCGTGGATGAAATATCTGGTTTTATGCATTTTTGTGCAACACATTCTTCCAGATTAGGCTTTGGGGATGCCTTCTAGCGCGAATATCTTCCAGATCCTTCCACCAAATAGAGTCCTATTTGTTCCTAGCTCTTATCCTAACTATTATCTTGATATTGATCCATAGATCTCGAGATTTGGTGGTCTCTATCCTTTGAAATCGTAGGAGAAAGTTCTAGATTTCTGTATCTTCTATATAAAGGACCCTGTGCAACCTGCGTACGGGGGGGCTCTTCTTCGACCTAAGGCGAAGCCATGTCGGATCGTCATCTCTCAACTTCGACCCCACCTTGAAGAGGTAAGTACAAGCTTTCATTTCCATCTCTTTGGGCTAAATTTCATTGCTCCTATCTTTAGTTCTTCATCCTCCATTTCTCACTTTCGTCACAAGTCGCACTTTTTTGCTGCACGTCTACATTTTTCTCCGTTTTGCACATCACTTTTCTCTTTATTTTCTCCATCATTTTGCATGATTTCAAATCCTATGCATGCACAACACACCCACCTACTATTTGCACCCGTTTACAGGGGTTAAAAACCCTCCCCCGGTGTCTTCTCTCCCTTTCTTTCATGCTATTTTATCACTTCGGGACATATGCTACACTTTTCATGTTTCTAATGGGTTTTATTTTTTTTTGTGGCTTTGTTTTGTAGGAGAGTACATTTGAACGTGAGGCCCTTGCTTTCTAGCCGACTGGAAGGCGAGGAGGTGCACCCACGATCGGTTCCACGCATCCCTTTCGAAGCGCGATCACGTTGTAGCAGTTCATCTTCGGGCCGTGTCTTCTTCCTCATTTTCCCAAGGTATGCAGTAGGTTTTCGTTCATTATAGCATCTTTTCCTATTGCTAATCCATGGTGGCGATCACGGTTCACCCAGATTTTTCATCGCCCCTTTCCCTTGTTCATGCTCTCATGATTATACGCATGTTTACACGTTCATAGTTTGGGGGCATGGTAGATTAATCTATCTATAGGGGATTGTCCATAATCCACTATCGGAGTATCTGACACCTAATCAACAACTCAACCATGTCACCTCCTTTCATGAAGTGGAGAGGGGACAAGGGTGGCATAAAGAAAGCACCTCTGTCATGGCCACAAACCACAATTTAACTCAACCTCCCCGTTTATTAAGAACCACCTCCCAACCTTCTCTTTTCCCTCAACCTTTGCGTCCCCTTATACGCCCCACCAACAAAATTCCCTCCACCTCCACTAACCCGCCAACTAGACCTCTTCTTATCCGTCCTTTACCTCCTTCCCCTTCTTCACCACAAACCCCTCTTACTCCCACGAATCCCTTGCCATCCAGGCCACTCCTCATTCATCCTTCTCCTGCACCATCTAGCTCAACTAACCCTTTGCCTTCTAGGCCCCCTTTGCTCCAATCTTCACCCACACCTCACACACCTCCAATTTCCCACACATCCCCCACCACCAACCCTTTTCCTCGAAGGCCTCTCCTCATTTGTCCTTTGCCTGCCCTTCTCTCGACATCAAATACCCATGAGCCATCTGCACCTTCCAACCCTCTTCCCAATGGACCTCCATTACCACCAACACCCCAATCGGAAAGGCCCCTCATAAGGGTCCCTCCTCTGGTTGCCTCCCCTCAAGATTCCCCACCCATTAACCCTGACATTCCCTTTTCCTCTACCAATCCCCCACCAACTAACCTGACGGAGGCACTAGGTTCACAAACAATGGTGCTCCACAGTGGACGGATATTTCACCGCGTGTTTCCACATCATCAGTAGCAAGAGCCCACACAGGCACAATAAGAACAAGGGCAGGAACAAGAATCCATACCGGGCACCCAATATGATCTATTGAAACATCTGGACAGAACCCCAGCTAGGATTTCAATTCTGGAACTAATAAAGAGATCAAAGACCCACCAGGAAGCTCTAATGCAATATCTATGGAAGGTGATAGTCAATGAAGACATTCTAGTTGAGCAGATTGCATCAGTTTTGACCTCGGCAGGTGATTAGCTGGCAATTGTATTTTATGAACATGAATTAGCACCAAAGCTGGCCAGGAAGTATGCTCTTTGTATCACTGTCGACATTAATAAGGTAGCAGTCACCCAATGTTTGGTGGACACTGGTGCTTCCATCAATGTGTTGCCACCTAGTACTTTGAAAATGTGTGGCATACCGGAGAGTGAAATTCGGCCTTCCACTATCACAATAATAGCCTATGACAATACAAAGAAGCCGCCTATGGGGATGATCACCTTAAAGGTGGGGCTGGGTCCCGTGTCAGTCACGGATGATTTTCATATTCTGGACATGGACCCCACATTTAATGACATTTTTGGACAACCGTATATCCAAGCACTTGACGTCGTTCCCTCTACAAATCATCAATGCTGTTGGGGAACCTGATGCGGCTGAGGAAACTGCTGTTGCTGCTGCCTCTGAGGACAGTCACGCGCCATATGCCCTGGCTGGTTGTAGACACGTCGTTCTTGACATTACCATGAGTAAATCTCATATTACACCATGGTACCCCAAAATTGCCTTCACATTTTTAATTACTTTGGAGATTTCTTTTTTTTCTGATTTTTTCTATATTTTTTTGAATTTTTCCGTGAAAATCTTTGACGTGTCAATGCTATTTGGTTTTGATGATAGCAAGACAGTGAGTGCATTTGAGTGCATTTGATATTGTATTTTGATGATAGCAATGCTATTGTGTTTTGATGATTGCAATAAACAAAGTGCATTTCTGTGCATTCTTATCCTTGAGCATTCTGCATATGATAGCAACATGAATGATGATGTTTAGCATTAATGGCATTTGTTCTTTATATCTGAATTGCATTCTGTCAGATATCATGTCTCTACATAGTCTGAACAGCAGTGGGTCGACCCCCTTCTCAGATGGGTCGACACCCCCAGAGTACAAGTCTATACACTGTCTATCTGTCTTGTGTCTCGTGCAGCGTCAATGCTGTGAGAGCATTCTCAAGTCTGCAGCGTCAACTCTACAAGTCCATTGTCTCAGCCACTATCTCATTTAGTGTACGCTCTCAAAGTCTGCACATTAGCATCAGGAACATCGCTGTTGGGCATCAAAGTCTGCACATGAGCATCAGGCAGCAAGTGTGTACAACGCCCTGTGTAGGCACGACAAGTCCATACACTGGTTGCACATTGCACAACATGCGAAGTCACCAAGTGTGTACATTGCATAGCATGCTGGCGTCAAAGTCCATACATCCACAGTGCATTGGCTAAGTCTATACACTGTCTGTCTCACTTAGAGTCGAAGGCAAAGTCTGTATAGTGAGCGTCTCATTGGTGAAGTCTGTACACTCACCAGTTGAACTTCAAAGTCCATACATTGGACTGTAGCTTGCACGAAGCTAAGCCCATACATCGCTCAAGTCTGTATAGATTCCAGCGTCTTAGTTAGCGTCTCATGCATTTGGGCAAAGTCTGTACATCGGTCTTTCAGCAAGTCTGAACATCGTCCGTCTTTGTTAGCGTCTCAGGCATTGGGCAAAGTCTATACAGAGTCCAGCGTCTCATTCACCGTCTCATTTAGCGTCTCATTGCATGGGCTAAGTCTGTACAGCATTCAGTGTCTAGAGTTTCATGAAGTCTGTACATCAGAATGTTACAGCAAGTCTGTACATTGTCCGTCTTCCTTAGCGTCTTGATCTCTAAAGTCTATACAGACTTCAGCGTCTCTTTGTGCGTCTCTTGCAAGTCTATACAACGCTTCAGACTAAAGCCTGTACATCTGATAGTGTTTAGGCGAAGTCTATACATCCGTCCGTACAGTGTCTTGGCCACCGTCTCACGACCACCAAGTCTATACATTGGTCGGTGGCATGTCTGCACATTGGACTCTTGATCAAGTCTACACATTCAATAGTGTTCAACCAAGTATGTACATCCAACAGTGTTCTTCCAAGTCTGTACATTGGAAGCTTCACCTATATTTCCCTTCAAGTCTATACATCGGTAGCTTTACCGTCGTTTCTCTTGAAGTCTATACACTGTTGGCTTTACCGTCTTTCACTTTGAAGTCTATACACTCAAACGCCTATGCCTTGATCAAGTCTGTACATTGGGTTGCTTGCATGCGTCATGAACAAAGTCTGTACATCCATTTACTTAATGAATGCAAGTCTATACATTCGTCTAACTTGCATTATTCATCAAGTCTGTACAGTCTTGTCTTGCATTCAACTTCACAAGTGTGTACAACGAAGTCTGTACAATGACTCGTTTCATGTCCCTAAAGTCTGTACATCCACAGTGAAATCCAAAGTCTATACATTGGTCTTCACATTGAAAGCCTATACATTGCTGGATGATCAAGTCTGTACATTGGGGGGCTTTTCCTACGCTTGGCCAAGTCTATACACTCATACCTTTCCCTACGTTTTGCTGGCCAAGTCTATACATCGCTGAGTCTGTACATTGCTTACAGCTCACACGTTCAAAGCCTAAAGTCTGTACAGCGTGAAGTCTATACATTGGGTTCAACTCTTCAAAGTCTGTACAGTGGCTTCGCATCAACAAGTCTGTACATTACCTTTGTGCTTCAAAGTTTGTACACTGCTTGAGCCTCAACAAGTATGTACAGCGAGTCCCTTCTCATCTGAAGTCTGAACATTGCTTTACACTATAGCAACTCCATACACTGCTTCAGATCTGATTCATAACGTCTATACATTGGTTCTCAATGTACACACTTATTCCTTGTGCTACTTCACGCATAAAGTCTATACACTGGCTTTGATGCCAAGTCTATATGTCGACTGACAGTCTTCAGCTAAGTGTATCCTTTGCTTCTTAACATGAAGTCTCTGCATTGCATTCTCATTCAGCGAAGTCTCTACATTGCATACAAGCATCACAAAGTCTGTACAGTCCAATGTCTATACATTGCCTTTGGGATTTAAAGTCTATACAACCATTGTCTGCACTGCATTGCATTCATTAGTTGTAAAGTCTGCACTCGAGTCCAGTGTCTTTAGTAAAGTCTATACATTGGCATCGGGCTTCACTTTGAGTCTGTACAGCGGCTGCTAGGAAGTATGTACAGCCGTTGCCTCCTCATATGAAGTCTATACTTTGGGCAAGTCTGTACACTGGATTCCTTTTATGAAGCCTATACATTCACTAAGTCTGTACACTGCATTCCTTCTTATGAAGCCTTTATATTCATTAAGTCTACACACTGCGTTGTGCACACTTTACATTGCCTTCGCCTTCACAGCAAAGTCTATACAATGCAATGCATATACTTAGAACTGATGACTTCGTTTCATCTGTCTGACAGGGACTGAAGAAGCTAATGAAGGGCACGTGATCTGAGGTGCCTGGCTCGTGATCCAAGGATGGACGAGATACCAGGATGCTGCCACGTGGTCCGAATTTTTAGGGCAGGAAATGTGGAAGCCACACGCACCCAGTGTGCCTGCTGCTGCTGCTGCTATATATATACAAGCCTTCTTCCACAGAAGAAGTGGATCGATATAGAGGAGAGAAGCTGTCGATCCAGCACAAGAGAGGAAAGAAAAGAGAGAGAAGAGAAGAGCAGAGAGTGAGAGATTAGCGAAAGAAGAAGAGAAGAAGAGCAAGAGAGAGATTGAGAGCTCGAGTTGAGAAAGAGAGAGAGTTTGAGGTTGTCTGGCTTTTGGATCGAATCCAAGCTAGAGCTACTCCTTCGAGAGCTATATTTGTGCTTCATTGTTTCAGCTTTCTGTTGCTGCTATTTCCTATCCTTTATTTTATCTTTTACATCTTTATTCAAGCTGTTAGTCAGCGGATTGCAGAGGTGCTGCCTCTGGACGGCTAAGCTGTATTGCCCAGCGGTTTACAGTGGAGGATTCCACTGGACAGCAAGCTGTGTTGCTCAGCGGGATGAGGAGGATTCCTCGGACGGTAAGCTGTGTTGCCCAGCGGTTGTATGGCAAGCTGTGATGCCCAGCTGTTCAAGCTGTGAGTCAGCGGAATCCACACTCGGTTTGAGTGTGGGGTGGATGTAGGTCTGCTGGACCGAACCACCTAAAAACCCCTTGTGCATTGTGGTTTGTTTTGTTCTATTGTGCTTCCGCTAGATGAATGCATAGGGGCGCTCCATGTGTTTGGCTTCTGGTTGAGCAGAAGAGTTAATTAGTCTTCTTAGAGTATTTTAATTTGTCAAGAGAGCGAAATTCTAGTTGAGCTATACTTTGTCTAAACTTGTCTTGTTAGCACTCTAGTGATCTTACTGTGTGTTTGTTTAGTTCCACATCTGCCCATTAGCTTTTAAGCTTGTCTAGTTTGCGAACTAGTAACTTTAGTGAGCATCATATTTTAATTGGGTGAAAGATTTTTAAAGGGCTATATTCATTCACCCCCCCTCTGAATACTGCACCGAACCCAACACTTGGTATCAGAGCGGGTCTCTGACTGAACAGATCTAACAATCTGCAGAGGATCCTGCTAATTGTTGGTGCATTTCAGAGTGGGTCTTTTGGAATCATATTTTGATTTACTGTCTTAGTGCTTTACGTTGATCATCTAGTTTAGTGCATTTCTGTTTGGTGCATTTTATAAGTGTGCTTCTTGTGTTCTGTATTAAGTTTCACTGAGTTAGTTTCTTGCCTTGCTTATCTGGTTGTGGTGCTTTGTTGTCGATTGCTTCGTGTCTTGAGTCTGCTTGGCATCTGTTCTGATGGCTCATCCTCCGATATACAGAGGTGATGACCTTGGCCCATGGCTGGAAAAGTTGCATCGGTATGTAAACACAACCGATCCTGATTTGTGGAAGGTAATAACTCATGGTCCATACAAACTGTCGAAGGATAAATCTAAATGGACCAAGAAGGATAAGATGAAAGACTCTGTCAATAATAGAGCTGAAGTTTTATTAAAAGAATCAATTGACAGATCTCTAATTGAATGCATTTCTTCTTGCAGGTCTGCCAAAGATATTTTGGATAAACTGAAGCTAATCAGGAATCATAGCAAGTGCTTAATGGCTGATCGTAGAAATGTTGATGATGAAACTTCATCCGAGGTAAGCTCTAAATCAGAAGGATACGCTTTCGATGAATTGATAGAGATGTATGAAAACTTGTTAGAAGTTTCCAAGAAATGGAAATCTGAAAATAAAAAATTGAAAAAGAAATGTGATAGAATAAATCTGAAAGATTCCTGTGAAAACTGTCCAAATCTGAAAAAGTCTTATGATGCTTGCATGCTAGATGTTCAGAATCTTAAGAAACAAAATGATTCTCTAAAAATTGAAAAACAAACATGGTTGGATAAAATGTCAGAAATAGAGAATCAGTTGAATGATAAGAAAAAGGAGCATCTAAAAGGCATGCAGAAACTCACTGAAGTTAATACTGGAATGGACAAACTGAAATTGGAGAATGAAGATCTTCAAAAGAAAAATAAAACTCTTATGGTCAGAATGAATGAAATCAATGAGGAGGTTTCACAGTCCTCTTCTGCTAAATCAAACTGTAAAATATGCTCAGCTTTAAGAGAACGTAATGAAGATCTCTTTAGTGAGAATGAATGGCTAAATAAACAAATTGCCTCACTTAAAGATGATCACAAAAACCTGCTCGCTGAGAAAATTAAAGCAGAAGAAAGAGAAGATGAACTGATTGAAAAATTAGAGCACATGTCTGGAAGAGAGAGATGTGCTAATAATGAAATTTAGGATAAAAATCTTGAGGAAGAAAACACTGAATTAAAAGCTGAAGTTGAGAAACTGAAATGGTTAAATACTGGACTATCTGAAAAACTTCTCACTACCGAAAAGGGAAAAGCTGTTTGTAATGAAGAATCAGAAATGTTGAACAGTCTAGAACAAGAAATTGAGAAGTATAAAACTGCTAACCAAGTTCTAAGTGAATGTGTAAACTGTAGTGAACAGGAGATAGCCAGTTATGAACTTCACATTGCTAGCTTGGAAGATAAAATTCATAATCTGGAAAATTCAGCTATTGAGTCTACCAAGATTAAAGGAAAAATGAAAACTGTTGGGAAGAGGAAGGATGATAACTCAGAAGGGGGAACAAATTGCTGTTCTGATGTTAAGAAAATCACTAAAAATCAGCTATATACCACTTTTGTCCAAAGCACTGATGTAGCTGGTACTTCAAGGTAATCCCCAAAATAAAATGAAAATCAGAAGTCACCTTCAAAATCTGTCTTTCAGTTTAAAGCTCAGAAAATTAAAAAGTAAACAAAACCTGTTGAGGATAATCAAAAATTGAAAAGAAAGAGTCAAACAAAAAGGGCAAAGAATAATTCTGGTTATACTCTGAAATTTGTTAGCTCTGCTGAATCTGATGGGTCCATGCAAAATGCTCATGCTTCTTGTACTCATTCACATGCATATGTGAATTCATCTGATAGAAACCATGCCCCTAGGAAATCTGATACTTCTTGCTATTACTGTGGTAAGCATGGGCATATCATGGATGATTGCAGAATATTAAAAGAGGATGAGCATGCAAATAAAATAATGCATTCTAGGAATCTATATGGAAGAAACCATGACTTCAGGAAATCTAATGCTTCATGCTATTATTGTGGTAGGCGTGGTCATGTAATGAATGCATGTCTTAAACTGAAAGAAGATAACAATGTGAATCCTAGATCTTTCACACATGCTCATAACCCATATAGATATAGATCTATTTCAGGGCAGCATATCATTTGTTTCACTTGCAACAAGCCTGGGCATAAGGCTAATGAGTGCTGGTCAGGAAATCATTGGGGTAAAAATGAATCAAGAAGCAAGCATCTTAAATGCTTTGAATGTGGTAAGTATGGGCATGCAGTCAAAGATTGCTGACATGCTCAGGGAAATAGATTAAACTCTAAATCTGTCAAATTCCCTGCTTTCTATTATTCTGCTAGAAATAACTTGAGAGATAAAAAGAAAAACTTTACATGTTTTGAATGTGGTAAGCTAGGCCACAAAGCTGCCAACTGTCGGCTGGCTGAGTATGGAAAGAAAAATTTTCATGTCAATAAAAGAAATACTCATGCTCATACACATAATTTTCATACTCATATGCATGCACATGGGCATCATGTTTCTGCTAACATGAAAAATAAAAACAAAAATTCTGTGGCTTCATGTTATTATTGTGGAAAAACTGGACATTCAATGTTTGAGTGTAAACTGATGGAATATGATGATCATGTTGCTAAAAGATTATTTAGAATACCTGTTAGGGCCCATACAGGACCCAAGGCAGCTTGGGTTCCTGCAGGATCAAAATAATCCAGTTGTTGCAGGTGTGCCTTGGAAATGAATAAAAGGGGTTAACCAAGGCACTCAATAAGAAAACCCCAGGATACTACAATTCAGGTCAGTTCTGAACTTTGCTTTAAATTCCATTATCTGAAATTGTGAGCATGAAAATTGTGAGTTTCATGTTGATTTGCTTGATTGATTGTTGATGATCTCTTCACGTCTAGCTGATCAGTTTGCATTCCAGACTCAGCTACTGAATTTTACTTTGCATATATCTGATGCTCTTCTCTCACTGATTATTGCACTGAATAAATGTGCTGTTAGATGCTCTGCACAATCATTTTTACAGTCGATGCTTTATATGAACCTTGTGTCAATGGACTGCATGCTTGTTGTTGAATGCATAACTTGCTGATTGTGAATAGTTCTTCAGTGTATAGAGTCAATGCATGTGTCTTGTGTCAATGCATTGCATGCTTGATTACATACTTGGACTGAGCTTGAATGGGTCAGTTAGTGCATACAGTCAATGAATGTGTCTAGTACTTGCATATATCATCTGCATGACTGTCAATGAAATTGATCAATACATAAAGGACTGATTTGCATGACTGTCATTTGCCTATTGTCGTAGACTGCATGTTTTTCAATGCATAATAGGGCTGCTTTGCACTGCATTATCATTTGCTTAACCCTGGTATATCAAATGGTATGTTACTAAAAGGCAAGGAAATCTGCCCGGAGGTTTCTACCATGTGTGAGATGGTCTTTGAGACCAGGTTCTCCACCGAGTACCATGGGTCCTGTCTTCATGTAGAACAGTGCACTGCATCATATGTTGAAAAATCTGAAAAAGGATGAAAATACTTATAACTTGGATGCATAAACCTGAATTGATTGTATACTTGTCTCATGTATCCTTGGTGCATAGTCTGCATGTAGGACAGTATGTTGCATAGCATATCTCTTGCATCATGATGTCAGGGGGAGCTGAGAGTTCTATTGAATTCATTGAATCCTATTCACTTCTCAGTGTTCTCATTCAAATGATTCATATTCTTTGACATCAGTTGCTCATTGAACCATATTGCCAATTGCTATCTTTTCCCCATCATTTTCACTAAACAACAGCTTTGCATCTGGTTTAGTACATTGAATGGTGATTATTGCAATTGTTCACTTATAAGAATCACACTTACAAATTGAAAGGAACTAAAGGTTTAACCTTTATAAATTGGAGAGTTAAGTGTCTGCACTTCAGAATTTGAGATAAAAGAAAACTTTTATAGCTCTTAATCTTTGTCTCATGGCTAAAATAGAAAAAGTTTTTGTAATGCCTAAATGTGTTGAACTGGATATGTCTAGAACAGGCTAATAAGAGTGTGTACTGATTTTTTAAACAATCACTCTAAAAGAATTAAGGGCAGCAGTAAATAAGATCATTAATGTTAAGAACTAAACACAGTGACAGAGCAATGGCTGATTGCACTGAGAAACTGTGAACTCCTCTAAAGAAGCAGAAGAATTCACATGTCATGAGGTGATTCAGAATATCTCTGTTCATAGGGTCAAATCTATAGGGGGAGTCCTCACCAAGTAACTGAGGGTACTGGCCTCTAATCAAGGTGTACCCTTAATGTCAAAAGTGAAGACTATCCTTTGTGGGTTCTGATCTGAAATAGGTCTAGTAGTTTATGCCTAGTAACTGGGGGTACCTGCCTCTGATCAAGGTGTACACCTAATGTCAACAACATAAATGCCACTGATCTATTTACTTAGTTCATGTTCTGAAAAATGCAAAAGTGAAAATCAAACTGTTGTAACCCTTCGAAAAATCAAAAGTCAATGAGTGAAAATTATTTTCAATACATATTCAAACTGCCATTCTTGATCTTCCATGTTTAATCACAAAAGGGTATTATTTCTGACTTATCTATTAATACCATGTGCCCTAGATTCATTGCTATAAATGGAATCTATAAACTCTTTTTCAGGGGTCAGATGTTTTACTCTAGATTTATCACTGTTAAACCTGAATTTTTGTCAAAATTGTATGTTGCTTATTCTTATACTTTAACAGTTGTTTATAATCATGCTTCCTTTCTGAACCTATGATTCAGCTGTTGTCAAGTGACCCTCCTACCTTCTCTACCTTTGTTTATCTGTTCATATTCCTTCTCAAAGGGGGAGCATTTATTTAGGGGGAGAAATAATTCAGGGGGAGTCATACCTTCAGGGGGAGTTTATTGCTCGAGAAGTCACTTGCATGCATACTGCCATGTTGCACACATGTTTTTTTTATTGTTCTTCCCTTTTCGATTATGTCAAAGGGGGAGAAAATTTTGTGTGTGACTCACTGTCACTGTTTATTGCCATCATCAAAAAGGGGGAGAATGTTGTGCCCCTTAGGCACAAGCATGTGCTATGTTGCTTTGATGATAGCAATGCTATTTGGTTTTGATGATAGCAAGATAGTGAGTGCATTTGAGTGCATTTGATATTGTATTTTGATGATAGCAATACTATTGTGTTTTGATGATTGCAATAAACAAAGTGCATTTCTGTGCATTCTTATCCTTGAGCATTCTGCATATGATAGCAACATGAATGATGATATTTAGCATTGATGGCATTTGTTCTTTATATATCTGAATTACATTCTGTCAGATATCATGTCTCTACATGTCTCTACATAGTCTGAACAGCAGTGGGTCGACCCCCTTCTCAGATGGGTCGACACCCCTAGAGTACAAGTCTACACACTGTCTGTCTGTCTTGTGTCTCGTGCAGCGTCAACACTGTGAGAGCATTCTCAAGTCTGCAGCGTCAACGCTGTGAGAGCATTCTCAAGTCTGCAGCGTCAACTCTATAAGTCCATTGTCTCAGCCACCGTCTCATTTAGTGTACGCTCTCAAAGTCTGCACATTAGCATCAGGAACATCGCTGTTGGGCATCAAAGTCTGCACATGAGCATCAGGCAGCAAGTGTGTACAATGCCCTGTGTAGGCACGACAAGTCCATACACTGGTTGCACATTGCACAACATGCGAAGTCACCAAGTGTGTACATTGCATAGCATGCAGGCGTCAAAGTCCATACATCCACAGTGCATTGGCTAAGTTTATACACTGTCTGTCTCACTTAGAGTTTAAGGCAAAGTCTGTACAGTGAGCGTCTCATTGGTGAAGTCTGTACACTCACCAATTGAACTTCAAAGTCCATACATTGGACTGTAGCTTGCACGAAGCTAAGCCCATACATCGCTCAAGTCTGTACAGATTCCAGCGTCTTAGTTAGCGTCTCATGCATTTGGGCAAAGTCTGTACAGAGTCCAGCGTCTCATTCACCGTCTCATTTAGCGTCTCATTGCATGGGCTAAGTCTGTACATCATTCAGTGTCTAGAGTTTCATGAAGTCTGTACATCAGAATGTTACAGCAAGTCTGTACATTGTCCGTCTTCCTTAGCGTCTTGATCTCTAAAGTCTATACAGACTTCAGCGTCTCTTTGTGCGTCTCTTGCAAGTCCATACAACGCTTCAGACTAAAGCCTGTACATCGGATAGTGTTTAGGCGAAGTCTATACATCCGTCCGTACAGTGTCTTGGCCACCGTCTCACGACCACCAAGTCTATACATTGGTCGGTGGCATGTCTGCACATTGGACTCTTGATCAAGTCTACACATTCAATAGTGTTCAACCAAGTCTGTACATCCAACAGTGTTCTTCCAAGTCTGTACATTGGAAGCTTCACCTATGTTTCCCTTCAAGTCTATACATCGGTAGCTTTACCATCGTTTCTCTTGAAGTCTATACACTATTGGCTTTACCGTCTTTCTCTTTGAAGTCTATACACTCAAACGCCTGTGCCTTGATCAAGTCTGTACATTGGGTTGCTTGCATGCGTCATGAACAAAGTATGTACATCCATTTACTTAATGAATGCAAGTCTATACATTCGTCTAACTTGCATTATTCATCAAGTCTGTACAGTCTTGTCTTGCATTCAACTTCACAAGTGTGTACAACGAAGTCTGTACAATGACTCGTTTCATGTCCCTAAAGTTTGTACATCCACAGTGAAATCCAAAGTCTATACATTGGTCTTCACATTGAAAGCCTATACATTGCTGGATGATCAAGTCTGTACATTGGGGGGCTTTTCCTACGCTTGGCCAAGTCTATACACTCATACCTTTCCCTACGTTTTGCTGGCCAAGTCTATACATCGCTGAGTCTGTACATTGCTTACAGCTCACACGTTCAAAGCCTAAAGTCTGTACAACGTGAAGTCTATACATTGGGTTCAACTCTTCAAAGTCTGTACAGTGGCATCGCAACAACAAGTCTGTACATTACCTTTGTGCTTCAAAGTTTGTACACTGCTTGAGCCTCAACAAGTATGTACAGCGAGTCCCTTCTCATCTGAAGTCTGAACATTGCTTTACACTATAGCAACTCCATACACTGCTTCAGATCTGATTCATAACGTCTATACATTGGTTCTCAATGTACACACTTATTCCTTGTGCTGCTTCACGCATAAAGTCTATACACTGGCTTTGATGCCAAGTCTATACGTCGACTGGCAGTCTTCAGCTAAGTGTATCCTTTGCTTCTTAACATGAAGTCTCTGCATTGCATTCTCATTCAGCGAAGTCTTTACATTGCATACAAGCATCACAAAGTCTGTACAGTCCAATGTCTATACATTGCCTTTGGGATTTAAAGTCTATACAACCATTATCTGCACTGCATTGCATTCATTAGTTGTAAAGTCTGCACTCGAGTCCAGTGTCTTTAGTAAAGTCTATACATTGGCATCGGGCTTCACTTTGAGTCTGTACAGCGACTGCTAGGAAGTATGTACAGCCGTTGCCTCCTCATATGAAGTCTATACTTTGGGCAAGTCTGTACACTGGATTCCTTTTATGAAGCCTATACATTCACTAAGTATGTACACTGCATTCTTTCTTATGAAGCCTTTATATTCATTAAGTCTACACACTGGGTTGTGCACACTTTACATTGCTTTCGCCTTCACAGCAAAGTCTATACAATGCAATGCATATACTTAGAACTGATGACTTCGTTTCATCTGTCTGATAGGGACTGAAGAGGCTAATGAAGGGCACGTGATCCGAGGTGCCTGGCTCGTGATCCAAGGATGGACGAGATACCAGGATGCTGCCACGTGGTCCGAATTTTTAGGGTAGGAAATGTGGAAGTCACACGCGCCCAGTGTGCCTGCTGCTGCTGCTGCTATATATATACAAGCCTTCTTCCACATAAGAAGTGGATCGATATAGAGGAGAGAAGCTGTCGATCCAGCACAAGAGAGGAAAGAAAAGAGAGAGAAGAGAAGAGCAGAGAGTGAGAGATTAGCGAAAGAAGAAGAGAAGAAGAGCAAGAGAGAGATTGAGAGCTCGAGTTGAGAAAGAGAGAGAGTTTGAGGTTGTCTGGCTTTTGGATCGAATCCAAGCTAGAGCTGCTCCTTGGAGAGCTATATTTGTGCTTCATTGTTTCAGCTTTCTGTTGCTGCTATTTCCTGTCCTTTATTTTATCTTTTACATCTTTCTTCAAGCTGTTAGTCAGCGGATTGCAGAGGTGCTGCCTCTAGACGGCTAAGCTGTATTGCCCAGCGGTTTGCAGTGAAGGATTCCACTGGACAGTAAGCTGTGTTACTCAGCGGGACGAGGAGGATTCCTCGGACGGCAAGCTGTGTTGCCCAGCGGTTGTATGGCAAGCTGTGATGCCCAGCTGTTCAAGCTGTGAGTTAGCGGAATTCACACTCGGTTTGAGTGTGGGGTGGATGTAGGTCTGCTGGACCGAACCACCTAAAAACCCCTTGTGCATTGTGGTTTGTTTTGTTCTATTATGCTTCCGCTAGATGAATGCATAGGGGCGCTCCATGTGTTTGGTTTCTAGTTGAGCAGAAGAGTTAATTAGTCTTCTTAGAGTATTTTAATTTGTCAAGAGAGCGAAATTCTAGTTGAGCTATACTTTGTCTAAACCTGTCTTGTTAGCACTCTAGTGATCTTACTGTGTGTTTGTTTAGTTTCGCATCTGCCCATTAGCTTTTAAGCTTGTCTAGTTTGCGAACTAGTAACTTTAGTGAGCATCATATTTTAATTGGGTGAAGGATTTTTAAAGGGCTATATTCATTCACCCCCCCCCTCTGAATACTACACCGAACCCAACAGTTCCCTCTACAAATCATCAATGTTTGAAGTTCCCACACAAGGGACGTGTAATCAATGTTACAAGTGTGCCTATTTTACCGGCAGTGGATATTCATTCGGCTACATCAGTACATTCCCTTTGGCCAGCCAATAAGCCTCTATTATCTGTGCTAGATCTTGCTGACCCACGGCATGACTTGTTAAGACCACAAGTTTCTGTTTCTACATCAACACCGGCACCGCCCCTACCTTAAAAGGGGAAGAAGAAAAAATAAATGATGAATACTCTTTGTTGGGATATAATGATGAGAATGGGGTACAAAATCGACAAGGGCTTAGGGGCAAAACTCCAAGACAAATTAAAGCCCATCAAAAGCCATAATCCCGTTCCCCGAGGCGGCCTAGGGTACAAGGGCCAAGCAAAGTCAAAGCTAATAAAGATGAAGACGAGCCATGGGCCGCCATGACGTCTACACTCAAGACTGATAGGCAGCCGCTCACATGGTCTCTCTACACTCATTTTGTGAAAGGGCCAACTGAACAGGCCGAAGAGCAAACCACAATAATTACTTCAATGCTAGATCATCAAGAAGTGCATTCACGTCAGTTTGCCCGCCACCTAGCACCACTGGTCACCTACAAGGCCTTGGAGTCCTTAAGACCTTACAAAAGAAGAAAAATGGATGATCCGGAATGTGAATGGTATCGATGGTTCGACATGCATGACATCACTATAGCTTTGAGCCGGATATTCATACCAACCGACCCGGAATGGCTGCCTCTTATTCATGACGTACTGAAGAAGCCGATGGTGATCACTGACAAGAGGCAATTGCTCAGCAACTATATAGACACTGGAGAGTCGGATGTGCCCTTTGAGGAGGGCATTACTATAGATAGGATGTGGGCTGGACTCTTCCTTGTTGATGATATCCATCCCTCATTATTAACATTTTTATGCTCCAAGATTTTCATCACCAACATACCGAGACCACCCGTAGTCTTGATGTCCTTTTCCCTCGATTTTCTCCAAGATTATGCAATTCCTCCCCAGCTCATTGAGCAATTCTCTCAACTATCCATCCTGCCTTCCCATGGGCAATCTCTTGCCCGACAATTTTCCCATCTCTCCATTTTAGCATCTTCTCCCCCTTCTCCCTCCTGTTGCTTCACTATCCTTAAAAATGAAAAAAATGCATATTTTCAAAATTCCCAATCCTCCACTTCCATTTCTATTGTAGAAACGTCTTATTTTGTTCATGAGTGTGCCCCGACCCAAGGGATGCTCATTCAAGGTCCGTTAATGGACTTCCTTTACTCCTCCGATGAGGGGTCTTCTTCTGTACCCCGTTCTCCTCCCTCTTCTTTAGGATCTAGTAATCAGGGTAGTTGTTCTTCTAGCTCTTCTAAGGAAAAGAGTCTTGGGGTTGTTGCCAGTAAGAAAGCCAAGGGTAAGCAGGTTCCTTGTAGGTTCTTGTTAGAGCTAGCCAGGAGGTGCCGAGCGTGTCTTGCCATTCTCCAATTTTTAGAGGATCCGATTCTTCTGTCGGACATAGAATGTGAGGGGGCTTGCTCTCTAGATGAAGGGTTTGGTGTTTATGAGATCATGAACGATGAAGACCCTGTCCAAGAAGGGGATGAAGAGTATGATGAGTATGAGGATGAGACTGACTCATTTGCTAGTGGAATGAGGAGATTCGACGAACCGTCATCCTCAATAAAAGAACCTACCAAAGAAATTAACCTAGGAACCGAGGAACACCCTAGGATTGTCCTCATAAGCAAAAATTTGCCGCCATCTGAAGAAGAGGCACTTATTCAGGTTTTCCAAGAGTATAAGGACACGTTTACGTGGAGTTATGAGGATATGCCCGGTCTGGACCCTGCGCCAGTCGAATATCGCTTAACACTTAAGCCAGGGTCTATCCCGCTGAAACAACGGTTAAGGCATTTCCACCCACACATGGCATTAAAAATAAAAGAAGTGGTCGATAATCTCCACAAGGATAGATTCATTAGAGTCATCCTCTACCTCAATTGTGTGGCTAACATTGTCCCGGTAATGAAGAAAGATGAAAGAGTAAGGATTTGCATAGATTTCCGGGACTTTAACCCCGCATGTCATAAAGATGACTTCCCCCTTCCTCATATAGATGTGTTAATTGATAATACAGCTGGGTATGATACTCTCTCTTTTATGGAGGGCTTCTCTGGCGCTTGGCTAAGGAGGATCAAGAGAAGACTTCTTTCACTACACCTTGGGGTATGTATTATTATGTGGTCATGCCGTTTGGACTTAAGAGCGCCGGAGCCACCTAACAAACGACCATGATGGCTATTTTTCATGATATGATTCACATTTATATCAAGGTATATGTTGATGATTTGGTAATGAAATCAAGGACAATGATTGAGCATCCTGGGGTTATAGCTAAGGTCTTGCAAAGAGCGCGAGAATATCAATTGAAAATGAACCCCAAGAAGTGCGTGTTTTGCATTTCGTCAGAGAAATTACTTGGATTCATTGTTAGTAAAAGGGGTATTGAGATTGATACCAACAAGGCGAGGGCAATAAAAGATATGCCCCCTCCTAGGAATTTGATGGAAGTTCGAGGTCTGATCGAGAGGTTGCAAGTTATTCGCCAATTTGTCTCCCAGCACTCACAAAGGTGTAGGCCGTTCTATGAGCTCACCAAGCGGGAGTCAAGTTTTATTGGGATGAAAAGTGTCATGCGGTTTTTGACAGATTGAAGGACTATCTAGCTAATCCTCCTGTCCTGAGGCCACCAGTTCCAGGCAAACCACTTGTTCTCTATATTTATGTCCTAGATGACTCGGTAGGTGCTGTCCTTCCACAAGTTGATGAAGAAGGTAAGGAGATGGCAGCCTACTACTTGTCTAAGCTTCTCAACCCCTATGAGCAGAAGTATACAGCCATGGAGAAAACTTGTGATGCTATTGTCTGGGTGGTGCATAAATTGAAGCACTACTTTTTAGCTCATGAGGTCCATCTCATCGCTCGCATGAATCCCATCAAATTCCTTTTCGAAAAATCTCTTCTCACCGATAGATTAGCACGATGGCAAAGCTTCCTTTCTCAATTCGGCATCATCTACATTCAACAAAAAGTGATTAAAGGCTATGCCATAGCAGAGCATCTTGCTCATCAACCTCTCCCTAGATTTGATCCTGTTCAATCAGAGTTTCCAAATGAAGAACTAATGTCCATTAACCAACCCTTAGATTCCATATGGACATTACATTTTGATGTAGCTCTGAACTCTCATGGCAAGGGGATCGACATTGTTCTCCTATCACCTAAGGGAGTCACCATTCGACAAGCCGTTCAGCTGGCATTCCCTGTCACTAATAATATAGCTGAATATGAGGCTCTTCTGGTCGGACTTGAGGCCGCTCATCTATATGGTGTCACCCAACTACGGATTGTAGGTGATAGTCAGCTCATTTTGCGCCAAGTGCTCACCAAGTGCCGCACACTTGATCCTAAGCTTAAACCCTACCAAGAACTCACATCCGTTTATGCAAAGCTCTTCTCCAAATTGATCTTTATCCATTCTCCTCGCAACCAAAACATCCTAGCTGATGCTCTCGCTTCACTAGCTTCCTCGTTATCCTTTCCTCTAGGAAGGAACTTCCATTCTATCATTTTTCATAGGCGTCTAACTCCTGCTATCAGGGATCCCGGGTTCCTTAGGGTTAAGGAGGAGTTGCTCAAGAAGGTTAAGGAAGGAGAGATTATTGAGAATAAAGAGGTCATGCTATTGGACTTAGAAGAAGAATTGGATGACGAGGAAAAATCATGGTATTACGAGATTGCAAAATATTTCCAAGATCAGTCTTATCCTAAAGAAGCCACTGTAGAAGAGAAGAAAGCTATCGGGAGAGTTACCCAAAGGTACACCCTGGTTGGAGGCATGCTATATAGAAGGGGTCTTACTTGTATTTTTCTTAGATGCCTCGACGATGATGAGTCATGGAAGGTCGCGGTAGAGGCGCATTCAGGGGTCTGTGGGGGTCATGTCAATAGCCAGATGTTAGCTAAGAAGATCCTTAGACTAGGTTTCTATTGGCCCACTCTAGAAGAGGACTGCTCTATCTATGTTTGATGGTGTGTTAAGTGCCAACTACACACTGACAAGATTCATTCTCTTGCTTCTTCACTCCATCCTATGTCCTCCCCATGGCCTTTCTCCATGTGGGCTTTCGATATTATTGGACCTCTTGGTGATGCAAATCTCCTCACTAAAGCAAAATCATTCATACTCATGGCCACGAAGTACTTCACCAAGTGGGCGGAAGCAGAAGCTTATGTGAAAATCAAAGCGTCAACAGTTTACAAATTCATCATGAAGAACATCATCGCCAGGTTTGGCATACCAAGTTCCATTATCACCGACAGCGAACCACAATTTATATCTCAAGAGCTTCAGGATCTCTGCAACAGGTATAACATTGCATTACATTATTCATCTCCTTATTATCCACAGGGAAATGGTCAAGCAGAGGCAACCAATAAAACTTTAATTAAGATCATCAAGAAAACGTGTGAAGCTAATAAATTTTCAGACTGGCCAGAGAAGCTCTTCGAAGCTCTATGGGCCTACCGTACCTCCATCTATACACGCACCGGGCAAACACCGTTTGCCCTTACTTATGGGATGGAGGCAGTAGTCCCCTATGAGATTCTTATACCTTCTCTTCGGATGCAATTGGATAAGGAGCTCTCTATTGATGAGCGCCGTGAATCTCTCCTTGCACAGTTGGAACTCTTAGATGAAAAGCATCTGGCCGTCGCTGAACATGCAAGCATTTATCAAAACAGGCTCGCACATTTTTATCAGAAGAAAGTAGTTGAGGGAAAATTCAAAGTTGGTGAAATGGTAACCAAAATAATTTTTGTAAAACCTGGTGGACCCCGCTCAAAACTCCAACCAAACTGGGAAGGACCCTACGTAATACGAGAAGTTTGTCCTAGCAATGCTTATAAATTGGTTAATGCTGAAGGGGAGGAACTGGCTCACCCACGTAATGGACTTTATCTGAAAAAACACAACCCTTAAGTCTCTCTAAAAAAAAATTCATAGGCTAGCATGGTACGTGGGCCACAAAACTCTAAAAAAATAAAATCTCTAATTCATTCTTCACTCTTGGTAATTTAACCTTGGGTCAACACCCACACACACAACATTCTTAGCTCTTGAAGTCAAGCGGCAAAAAATCAAAGGAAAGTCAAAGTTGAACTAAGAGTGTAAGGTATTTACCCATTCTCTTCTCTTCGGTTCACAAGGGGGGGTGAGGCTTTGGGTTAGACCATCAAACCTACCCGCCGCCCTAGTAGGTGGAAGTCAGGGCCCAAAAGGGAATAATATGCTAAAGAGCCCAAGCAAAGTCAATTCCTATCAAAGTCTAAAAAAAAACATGTCAAGAGGGCAAAGTCCCCGCAGGGAAAACCCTAGTTGTATGCAAGCATCTCAAAGGGCAAAGGACAACAAAGAAATTTCCCTAAGCCATAGACCGAACCCCAACAGGCATTAGGGAAGGGGACTGAATTCTCCCGATCTCTCGAACCCCCTCGTGAACTTCCCCCAACATTCTCTTCTCTTCTCTCCCGCGGTATGTCATGAGCTTGAGGGATGACAAAGATGGACTTGGGAGGATGTGATGCGCCAAATTTTGAGCAAAAGCACAAACTTCAAGCACGTTGACACTTTGTTAACTTATTTAAGAATGGCTAATGAATTTAAAATGATGAAAGAGTAAGGTTTTATGACCTATGTACCATGCTAAGTCTCACAAAAAAAGATAAAATAAAAGATAAAACAAAACAAAACAAAAAAATAAAGGAAAAAAGAAAAAAAGAAAAGAAGAAAAAACACAAACGCATACACACACGCACACACACACGCACACGCGCACGCACATGTGGGCATGCGCGCGCGCGCACACACACACACACAAATGTGAAAACACACAAAAAAAAATCATTTGCTTGCTTACACTATGCGTGATCATCTTTCAATTTTAGTTTGCATCTGCTTGCTGGTATGTTGCATTTTCCTGCGTTATTTATTTCGCCATAGTTGATTAAAGGCTTGGCCCCTTGACCCTCTATCAAGGTCAAAAGGACATCCCCTTGCTTAATAAGCAAGGGGCCAAGTCGAACAGCTTAACTAACCTATTTGCGAAGGTGTGACACACAGGGATAGAAGAAGTACAAGCACACAAAGAACACAAAGGGAACAACTCAGGTAACAACAAAATAATGATCTTTTCATTCCATTCTCATACATATATGTGTGTACAAAATGTCAAGGAAGTGGTGTACAATGATCTCTCTCTAGATCTCATCACCACCCTCCTCTCCCCTCTCACTATTCTTTGCCTCACCTCTGTCCCTGGGAGGAACTCATGGGGGCCTCATCGACCCCTGGGTGGCAGCCGACCTCTCGCCTCGGGCTCACTCGCTCGCCTCGTTCCTCTGTTGTGTAGAGGAATCGGCTAGGTAACTCGTGCTAGAATAGGCACTGGGTCGTCCCTCACGTTGCGCCCACTCCCGGCCTCTCCGGTAGCGCTCCTTTGTCGTTCGTAAGCGCTCCTCGAGGGCACCGAGGCAGATCCTCAACTCTGACAGCTCTCGCTCGTGCTCGAGCCGTTCCCTTCACCACTCCTCCTCTCCCGAGTTCGCCCCCTCGACCACTCCTCCCTCTCCCTGGCTCGCTCCCTCCTCTCCACCCCAAGGAGGATCTGTAGCTCCACCGACTCTCGAGGCAGCTCCTCTATCTCTTGCCACCTCCTCTCTACCTCCTCCAACTCTGCGATCCGCTGGTCACGGATCGTGAGCTCGGTCCCTGCTAGAGCGGCCCGAGTGAGCGCCTCCTGCAACTCTTTAGCCTGCATCATTCATCATATTTCATAAGCATATTGATATATCTTTGCAAGAAAATAATGTGCATGTATGAATATTATTATTGTGAACTAACCTGAGCAGCCAAGTCACGCTCTGCTGCCTCGGCCCGCACCACTACTCCTGCTAGATGCTCCTCCAGTGAGGTGATCTCGACAGTCATGTCCCTCGTGCTCAAAGAAGCACCTCCTGCTCCACCTGCTGCTGCTCCCTACTGGGCATGCTACATTAATTGAGACTGTGAGTGGCCAAACACCAAGAATTCAGGAATAATTAATAGCATATAGTCAATGCATACTCACTAGGGCCTCCACGTCCGCCCGCGTAGCCGCGAGCTGGCCCTCCACACTATGGAGATGAACCTGCATATCCATCGCCACCGCATCCTGTGCATCCTGCAATCGTCACATGTTGATTAGCATACCTCAATAAGCATATAGCATAATAGAAAGCATGCATTCACAACATACGTACCCCCACTAGCCTCATCTGAGGCCGACCGACGTACGTCTCCCAATAGCGATGTACATACGCCAAACTATCATGCGCATGGGAGATGACTGGAGTACCGCCCCTCTGCTAGTCAGCGTACTGCTCTGGGAACCGTAGCCACCAGTCTATCGCAACCGTCCACCCCTAGGTCTTCTGCCCTATCCCGCGAGGCTCCGCTACGTCAACCCACTCCTGGTGTAGGCCTAGCATCCTCATCGCCAACCTTAGCCGCAATGGCTCGATCTCGTTCAGGCAGTGAACCCAGATGCCATGCCCAAATAAAGGTCGACCTGCTGCAACCCAAGGTTGGCCCTCATCGGGCATCCCAGGTAAGGTCTCCACATAACCTACATGCACACATGTCATCATATCATCATAACATAATAAGCAGGAAATAGAGCAAACTGCATCATAATCACACACATACCAGGGAAGCAAAATAGTCTCGAAACTCCCACCTAACAACTCTCAGCTCATAGGCGTGAGGCGCTCCGGTCATCCACGGCAGCCAGCGTCGTGCCAAGGGGTACGCGTCTGCATGCTGGCGACCGACCTAGTCCATCAGCATATATAAGTGACTCCACAGCTGCATCCATAATCACTAGCATAATCATAAGCATTCATATGCATAAGGATACATTTTAATCATAGGCATGAAAATAACAAAAAAATTCATGTTGTTGGATGGTATGAGATGATCTAGTGGGGGGGGTGAATAGATCCTATACCATATTTTAGATTTCTACAAACAATCTATAGAAGACAACACAGCAATTATCTCAAGCAAAGACACATGGTAGATACGCTGAGCTAATAGATAAGAGAAACACTTAGACATAACAAGTCATCTGTCAAGAGGGGATAGACGATATGGAAAGCAAACCATAACACAGTGCTTTTGTGTCGACCCAAGATCCAGATATCGGGAAGAACCCGATACCCTTCGAATCTTGGCTTGCCGCCCACGTGCCGGGAGGGCTCGGAAGGGCTAAAAAGAAGTGTGGAGGTATAAAGAAATAGGAAATAAAATAGGATAATTCAATAATTAACAAAAATAAATAAATAACTACAACAACAGAGTCCAGTCCAATAAATGTACAGTTTAAGGCAGAGAACATACCCAACACCGAGTGAACACTCGACCTGACGAGCTGGCAACTAAGAACCTCCACACAGCACCCTCGAACCTCGAGGAAGAACTGCCGCCCCTGAAAAGTAGGGGTGAGCCTCCTATCACTGGCTCAGTAGGGGTCCCGCGGAACCCCAACCAAGAACAACGGCCATAGCGGTAAGGAAAGCGGCAACAACTACAGCAGGAACAACGAACCGGTGGCCGGTCAAAACTCGGCACTACATCTACTCCTATTGTACCGGACAAACACACCCCGATCTCATAGTCGGAGGACTACCGAACTAACGGGAGAACCTCTGGCTATGCCTCTAGAAGAAACGATCATGACTTCGCAATCGTGGACCTAACACCGTCTAGGGAAAACCCTCGGTGACGCTCACAGGAAAACCCCTAGCCCTCTACCTCGGGAACACTCCCTAAAACAGTCAGGGGAACCACGTATCGCACATGGGAAATGAAACCCAAAAATAGGAGAGTCATGACTCACGTGATGGGAGTACCTGCCCACTAAAAGCAAGACCGGATGCATCCACTAACGACTTAGTCTACAGCCTCAGGTGTCTCGCTGCGACGCCTATGGCGGAGACAAGGACACCATACAGTAACCAGGAACACAAAATAAGAACTAGCTGGGGTCACGCTCATCAGCGCGGGTCCAACTGGCCCCAACCACGTGTGCACACACTGACCACGTGTCCCAAGTCAGGCCCTCTAACTGGTTTTACCCCTCAGTTGGACTCTGGCTGCAAGACGTGGGGCCATACGATAACCAGCCTAAAAATCATCTCTCTCAGGTAAAGCCTCGCCACCACTCCCTGGTGGGACCACACGCATGTCAGAAGGCTACGACTAGTGGGGAGTCAATGATGTGACCACTCTTCGAGGAGAAACTCCTAGAAACACGCATGCACCCTGCGCGAAAGTCAGGATGAACCAAGTGCCGCTAATGTGGGACGGCAGTGAGACTCGACTCGGACTTGCTGCGAGATTGGGACTGTAGGTGACGACGCGATCCAAAGATGACGCGACCAGTAATGACACGATTGGTTTGGCACCCTACGTGGTTCCTGAAGAGGCAAGCGTGCCCCAAACAAGAAGTACTCGCTCACGATTGTTCCCAACGAGGGAAACGTGTCGAACTGCACGGTTGAGAAACCGGCATTTAGTCTCGGGTGGTCAGCTCACTCTCGTGCTTGGAATGAGTCACGGGACGGGTCTCGCACTCACAATTCACAGCGGTGACTAAATTTAACTAGCTAGGAAATAAACTACTCACATGCAGTGGCAAACTGAACTTATACTAAATAAGCAAATACGACAAAGAGGGTGGCGAGTGTACCTCCACGCTCGGGGCGTGGGGAAGACGTCCCAGCCAAGTTCCGTAACTCCCGGTACAATGATAAAATTTAATTACAGCAGTGATTTTTATAGCCCACTCCATGCAGGGAGGTAAAAGGCTACTCAATAACGCCGGGAGGACCGAATTTGGGTTGGCGGGCAGCAAGGTGGCAGGTTCCGGGCGGTTGCGGTAGCGGCTCTGGTTCTGCGATTTACTGGCAGGCAGGACAGTGAACAAGGACTTCCAAAGGGACGACGACCTCCGGAAGGCTTCTGAAGACGGCAGTTCACCAGAATGAAGGTGGAGGGTCCCTGGTTGACCCCTGGGAATGGCCGTTGCCGAATCTTTTCCGGCATATTTTTCTATGAATTTGTACGATCGCCCTTCTTGCTAGCCTGGTTCGGGGCAGAACTGCACGCTCCCACGAAAACGGCCGCCACGACCAGATCCGGTTTTGGATCGAGGTAAAATTAGCTCCGTTGCAAAGAGCACTCATAGGGATTCAACATGTAGGAAACTCAGGCCCATCCAACGATTGGATTAAAAATTAAAACCTCTGCAACATGTCAACTATTTCTGGCTCAGCAGACAGATCTCACAGGGCAGATCAGGTTCTGCCTGAAAACGAATTTTGACAGTGGGGGAGATGGTGGATTTAGGGCTTGGAGATTTTATGGGAGAGAGAGGGGGCGTGAGGATGACACACAAATATTTTTGGATTTTTATAACGTGTTTTGAGGGGCGGGAAAAATAGACAACCAAGTGACTATCCCGCAGATCTGTAAACTGACAGATTGCGAGGGGTGGATATAAATAACTGGGAGGGGACTCAAATGGACTCTGATTTTCATGACATTTAAACTAGGAGTGAAGAAGAACTGGGGGAACCAACCCTCAAAACCTCAGCTCCATTTGACGGTCGGATCTGGAGTTACATCCACTTCTTTAAACTTCTGGTCTACAGGTCGCAGCTCAGGACAACATGCCGGAGAATGGTCCGTGGCAGCTCGTGGGCGGCACGAACAGAGGCGGTGGCAGCGGTGGCTAGACGTCGCACCAGGGGAGGAGATAAAAGTGGGAATCACTCCCAAAGAATGGGCTTCACACCCATATCTTGCTGCTGCAAGGAGGAAGAAGATGAACAAGGAAGAACATGAGAGAGGGGGGGCGCCCAGGGCAATTTTCTCATCAATTTTCATATATTTTCTTCCCAAAATTAATACAAGAGAGATTATATACTAAACCCTAACCCTAGGACCGAAGACCCTAGATACCCTTGGTCAAAGGTAGAGAGAGGGGCATAAAGTGGAAGGGGAACATGTGTGAATTAAATATTCACCACATGGGACAAAGAAAGGGGCGCCCCTCCCTTGGTCAACAATGGCAACCATGGTCAATATTCCAACCTTGACCATGGGCCATCATATTGGGCCCTTTATGTATGGAGGCCCACAAGAGAGGGAAAGGCCCAATTGGGCTACTAAAGGTCTTCAGGCCCATTTTAGAAAATTGACCCCATACATGATGCTAGCCCATATTACATTCTTGACCCATATTAAAGTCAAAAATTCAAATACACACAAAATACACTCAAAATAAATACAGAGACATATCAAAACTCAGGTAGAGACTCCATACTGCCACCCAGCCACAAGGATGTCGGCGTCGCTCGAGTCGTGCTGCGTGTCTGGTACCGGCGGCTAGCTCTGGTGTCCGCACCAACTCTCCCCGGCTGGGAGGAACTCAACCCCGTCGAGTAGGAGTCTGGGTCGCTCTGGTATCGATCCAGCCGATCTGGATCTATTCTCTATAACTCAGCTCGGGTGATCCAAGTGTCATCGAACGCGGGCCGTCCCCTCCATCGCACCAAGTAGCGCTGGTATACCTCACCTCGAGTAGTCGTTACCTGCTCATCCAATATATGCTCTATCTGCTCACGCTGCTGAGGTAACAAGGCTGGAGGTGGACGCTCTGGGGTGGTGTCACTCACAAGGGGTAGAGACGGCTCAAATGGCTCACTGGGTATCACCGTTGGGTCCCTATAAGCGACTAGGTCCAAGATGTTGAAAGTGGAGCTTATCCCGTAGCTCTCTAGTAAATCTACAACATATGCATTAGAACCAACTCGTTTCACAACTCGGAAAGGACCGGCACAGCAAGCTTGTAACTTCTTCACGGTTCCCGAGGGAAACCGTTCAGGCCTGACCTTGATCATGACGTACTCGCCCTCTGGAACTCACGATGGTGCTTGTAGGCATCAGCCAACTCTTTGTACCGTGCATTGCTGGACTTAGCCGACGACTATGCAACTCCTATATGCTCGACAAACAAACTGCATAAATAAACAAAACAGACTCATAGACTATGGAATGAGGACAGACGGAGAGAGACACAACCTAATAACTTCCTATGACTGAAGACGAACACAATGGGATGCACTGAGGAAGACCAGGTAAGCATGATGTGTAACACCCTCAAATATAGCAAAGTTGTACTCTATATCATCGAGGTGCCTTTTGAAGTATCGACTCAGTTCTTGAAAAGAACTCCAAAGTTAAGCGTGCATAATGGGGAGTAGTATTGGGATGGGTGACCTCCCGGTAAGTCCCCCATTCTGGAGCTGATCACTATCAGAAAGGGACAAAACCGTGAGGTTAGTAGGCCGAAGCAGACAATACCTCGATGGTATAGAGTACGGGGCGTGACAGAATGGTATCAGAGCTATACCCCAGTCGGAAGTGTGGGAACTAAGTGCCAAGTAGGGCAAATTGCTACGCTATGGGAGCCACCTCTTGATTCCGTAATGGAGCAAAGTGCTACATAGTGGGAGCCACCTCTTGAGTCTGTAGAGGGCCACCTCTTGAGTCCTACCTACTTGGGGCTTGATTGCGTGATTGCGTGCTATATGTGCCCAGCGACGAGGACGTGGCCTATATATGAGGGGTAGATTGTAACACCCTCAAATATAGCAAAGTTGTACTCTATATCACTGAGGCACCTTTTGAAGTATCGGCTCAGTTCATGAAAAGAACTCCGAAGTTAAACGTGCTTAATGGGGAGTAGTATTGAGATGGGTGACCTCCCAAGAAGTCTCCCATTCTGGAGCCGATCACTATCAGAAAGGGACAAAACCATGAGGCCAGTAGGCCGAAGCGGACAACACCTCGACGGTATAGAGTACGGGGCGTGACATGATGGACATCGTCTGCATATATCAAGTGTAAAGATAGACTGACCCACAATTTGAGGCCGTGAGTCTCCACTCTCGTCAACCGTCTCCAGTTCGAGAAGACTCATCCTCGGTTACAAAAATGTGTGAAGACAAGAAGGTTGGTGATGGAAAAGTCATCCGAACGCCTAACATGGATCAAGAGAATGATGGGGTCTGGATGATGTCTCTCATATGCGTGGTAGAAATCAGACCATACTGCGTCAACGTAGGGCGTTGACAGTGGTAGGATAGTAATATGCCACTGTGCTAACATTGGGACGGCTGACTGCATGGGGTCGGCATATGGCACTTCCACCGTGGACAAGGTGGGCGGGACAGACAACTCCGAGATGACCGGCGGGGTTGGGGTTGTTGAACCCCCCCTGAGTGAATGCTCATATTTGTTAGATTTTGATGATGACCAATCACTATATGAGTCTAGAATAATAGTTGGGTGAATGAATTTGTACAAACTCATTTTGGACTGCTGTAGTATTGTATTACTCTTTCTCTCTTGATCAAGATTTACTAATGCAGTCGAAGGATGAATTTTACAGGATCAAGAACATCCCTTTTTGAGTAAGTCTTTTGAGTTGAGAATGTCAGATTAAATCTAACTCTGATTTTGGTATTTCTGCAGAACTCAGGAATGAGGCTCAATTCCTAAATAAAATTTGAGGACGCATGGTGAGATCTAGACAAAACTCATTTCCCTTTTTATATTGACTTTCCTTGATAGATTTCATTGCCTCGACCCCAAGGGTCGATTTGATATAGTTTTGTTCTTAGAACTCACTCATACATGTCACAATAATAATTTTTGTGGATGGTTTGACCCAAAGGGTCGACCCCTGAGTCCCTCCGAGACCTCGAGTTTTCGGTGTTTTGTATGTTGGTCTCAAGGGTCGACCCCCTACACCCAGAGAATTTTTTGTGGGTTGGTTTTTGTTTTTAGGCCAAAAGGGTAGACCCCATGGGTCGACCCCTGACTATCCTATTTTTCTTAGGTGTTCTGTTTTGGGCTCGCATGTCACGAGGGTCGACCCAAAGGGTCGACCCCTTCAAGAACAGCTTCATATCTCATTTGGGGGTTTTCTGAAAGGCCACGAGGGTCGACCCATTTCAGGTATCCGTCGCCGAACCCTTTTCAACTCTGTACGAATGTTACTTTTTACTCCCACCGTTTGCCCTAAAAGTGGTGGATCTGAGGATCCCATCACCATACACGTGTCCCCCAACTTGGGGGTATAAAACCAATGATTGGGGCGACCCATGGGAATAATCGAAGGGAATATTTTCTTATCTTTTTCAGCCTTGTGTGCTTGCAGGAGAAGAAACACGGGAGAGGGGTTCTTGAGCGTGATCTCTACGGATTTCGATGTAGATCTGATGCAGCTTGCGCAAGAAACAAAGGTCTGTTGGATATTGTGTTTTGATGATGACAAACTCTATGAGTCTCATATGTTTGATGTCATATGTGTTTACTTCATACAGTATTTGTTTCATACATTAACTGTGACATGCAGTCTGAACTCAATGATTTTGATGATAGCATATCATGAATATGTGTCTGAATGATTGGTCTGAATGATTGTTCTGCCTTGGGCATATGGATGTGTTATCCTGCATTAGTGCATTGCTCAACTGCTTTCTATATGTGCTTCACTCTAAGTCAGTACATTGCTGGAACAAGCCTGTACATCGGTTGGGTTGTGCATCCAGCGTCTTAAGGTAAAGTCTATACACTCCTCATCTTTACCTACGATGTGAAACACAAGTCTATACATCGCTCACTTGCATGATCATTAAGTCTGCACATTGTTGGACATTGCACACGAAGTCTGTACAACACTCTCCATCATGCTACTGCTAAGTCTGTACATTGGCCAAGTGTGTACAGAGTCCTTTACATCGTGTGCATTCTTCATTAAAGTCTATACATTCTCATCCGTCTTAGTTAACGTCTCACGCTGTTCAAGTCTATAGTGTCAAGGAGTCTATACATCGTCCGTCTCATCCTGCGTCTCGATTCGTTTGAGCATTCACTGTACAAGTCTGTACATGGTCTCTGCACTGTAGCTACACGGACTCAAAGTCCATACAGTGGACTATTGCATGGTCTGCAATGTCTATACATTGCTGGCCGCCTGCACGCAGCAAGTCTATACAACGCTGGCAACCTGCACGTAAAGTCTGTACAGCCCAAGTCTGTACATCCACCGTCTCATGCAGCGTCTCTAAGGCAAAGTCTATATATCGCATGCATTGCACACTGTAAATCTGTACAGCCCAAGTCTGTACATTACTCACTTGCAAGCTCACAAGTCTACACAGTGCTCTTCATTCATGTGCACAGTTCGTGCATCAAGTCTGTACATCCACCGTCTCAGTTAAGCTTCAAAGTTTGTACATCCGATCGTCCCATGCATTGTCGCTTGCATCGTTTGGCAAAGTCTATACATTGGTCGGTGGTAAGTCTGTACACTGCCTACACTGCATGCTCTCACAATCATCATCAAAGTCTATACATTGGCAGCACTGTGCAAGTCTATACATTGATTCACTATTCATGCCTTCACTCAAAGTCTGTACATCGTGCAGCGTGTCTATCTCAAGTCATTTCTTCAAGTCTGTACATTCACAGTCTTTACCTACGTTCAGAACCCCAAGTCTATACATTGGTAAAGTCTACACATTGGGCTTCAAGCTTCCAAGTCTGTACATTAGTTCAGGCCTTCCAAGTATATACATTGGTTCAAGCTTCCAAGTCTGTACATTGGCCTTCAAGCTTTCCAAGTCTATACATTGGCAGCTGAACTGTGAAGTCTATACATTGTCAGATCATCCATTCTTCGAAGTCTATACATTGGTCTTCACTTCAAGTCTGTACAGCCTGCTTTGTCGTTCAAAGTACAAAGTCTATACACTGGAGTCGTCTACTGCAGGGACAACAAGTCTGTACATTGGGTTCTCATGCATGTTAACATCAAGTCTATACACTCGTTATTCTCATGCATGTTAACATCAAGTCTATACACTCGTTACTCTCATGCATGTTAACACCAAGTCTGTACACTGCATCAGTTGTTCATGCATTGCACATCATCTAGTCTGTACACTGGCAGCAGCAATGCTCGCACTTCAATAAGTCTATACACTGCACTGTTCATGCACGGCACACCAAGTCTGTACAGAGCTTTCGTCTCATGCATCGTCTATGCAAAGTCCATACAGAGTCTTCTGTTGCATATTGAACATAAAGTCTATACACTCATCCTCCTTCACACGACTAACTCTATACATCCATTGTCTTGCCTGCTGAATAAAGTCTGTACACTGTCTTCAGCTGATATTGTTCATCGACTGAACTCTTCATTAATCTTGCAGGTGACTGGGCATGTGATCCAAGGCTGGCGCCTGGCATGTGATCCAAGATGCTGAGAAGCCGCCACGTGGACTGAAGCACACACGCCCTAGCTGCTGCTTGATCCACACGAAGGCTCTGTCCCTATAAAGGGTCTCTTTGTCCCTTCGAAGCAAAGCGCTGGAAAAAGAGAAGAAAAGCCCCCAGAAGGAAGAACGAAGAGGAGTGAGCCTGAGTAGAAGAATAGACAGAGCAGAAGAGAGACAGTAATAGAAAGAAGGAGAGATCGTGAAAAGAGAAGCCGTGAAAGCAGAGAGTGATTGAAGAAGAGAAAGAGATAGAGAGTTAGAGGAGAAGAAGCAAAGCTACTTGAAGATTTGTTCCTACTGGACTGTGGATCATATCTAGGCCAGTCAGCTCTATTTGAGAGCCACCATTTTGGTACCATCTTTACAGTTTTCTGATTACTATATTTCACCTTTCTCGATTTCATTTACATTTCTTTGTGTTTCTCCCGATTGCCCTGTTGGGGATCGGGTTCCTCCTGTGGTTTCGGGAGAAGGGAGATTTATTTCTCCAGGTTGCTGGTGACTTAGTGTCATCAGTGGTTCCCTCCCTTGTGGAGGAAGAGAGGTCCGATACCTCTAGTTTGCAGGTGACTTGGTGTCACCTGTGCTTCCCTCTGGGTTTCAGAGGAAGAGAGATTTGGGTCTCTAGGTTCCCCTCCTGTTTGGAGGAAGGGAGGATTGGTCCTCCGGTTCTGGTCTTGTGGGTTGCAAGTCCAGGTGTTCCCTCCTGGTCTGAAGGAAGAGAGACTATGTCTCTCTGGTTTCCAAGTGGCTGGGAGTCACATGGGGTATCCCTCCGGTTGGGAGGAAGAGGGAAGGTTGTTCTCCTGGTCAAGCTATTTGGCGACACTTGTTTGCAGGCTGAGCCTGCTGTTTCTAGCATTGCTAGTGGAAGCCTCACTCCGGTTTGGAGTGAGGGGTGGACGTAGGTCTTGGTGACCGAACCACCTAAAAATCCCTTGTGCAGTGGTTTGATATGTGATTTCTGTTTTTGCTTCCGCTAGATAATTGCATTGGGTCGATATGGTTTGATTGCCCTGACTGTGTGATTGTTATCGCTAGATGGTTGCTAGGACCGTGATTCCCTTGGCTGTCCTAGTGACCAATCGGCTTTGCATCCTTGTTGTTTGAGCATTTGTACATCGACCTTGTGAGTATCTCTTCATACGGTTTTAATTTGGCCAAAATCTTTAGAAGATCCATTCACCCCCCTCTGGATCTCCATTGTCGTCTTATCCGCACCCAACAAGTGATATCAGAGCCAGGTTGCTGTGCATTGGATCCAACGATCCGCAGCAGTTCCTGCATCTTTTGTGGTGCATTTCAAAGTGGCTTTCTTGTGCTCGTTGTTTTGCCTCCCTGTCTTGTGTCTTGCATTGCTCATCTGGTTTTGGTGTATTTATCATATCTCGATGACTTATCCACCAATCTTCAGGGGTAATGATTTTGATCAATGGCTTGAAAAGCTGCATCGGTATGTGAGGACATTGGATCCGGATCTGTGGAAGTTAATCTCACACGGTCCTCACAGACTACCAAAGAAAGAGTCCAAATGGATTGACAGTCACAGATCATAACATGGAGAGAATCAGAGAGTTTAGAATCTAATGAAAGAAGCTACTGACAAGGCTCTACATTCTTGTTTTTATGACTGTAGGTCCGCCAAGGAGATTTTGGAGAAGCTAAAGCTCACCAAGGATCACAACACATGCCTGATGGCTGACAAGAGCGACCATAGCAATGATCAAGATCAATTCGAAGATGCTGAAGAGGTAATTAATCCTTTTTCTAGTTACACCATAGATGACTGGGAAGATGCTTATACCAATCTGTTACACTCCCATGAAAAACTCCGGAAGAAGAATAAAAGTCTGATAAAGAAGATAACAAATCTAGGGGATCCTATTTCTGGAGCTGAAAATCTTGAAACTCCTGAAATTCTAAAAATTGAAAATGAAATACTTAGAAGACAAGTGTCGAAACTATATGGAATCCAATCATAACTTGATCATGTCAAATCTGAAAACGGAAAACTCAGAAAACAATGTCAGGAATCTGAACAAAGATTAATCAATCTTGAAAGTGAAAACAGATTGATAAATGAAAAGTTTGAGGCTATTAATGTTGCGAACTTAAAGTTTCAGGAAAACATTGAAAACTGTAAATCGGAATATCCAAGTTTCCTAACTGATGTTTTGTTTGATGATGATAAACTTGAGCAGGAGAACACTAGTCTAAAGGAAGAAATTGAGAAACTAAAACAGTTGAACACCACCATGTCAGAGAGATTACTGACATTTGAAAAAGGTAAATGTGTGGTGTCCGATAATTCAGAAGAAGTTGAAAAGCTCAAAGCTGAAATTGAAAATCTTAAAGATGTCAATGCCACCTTAAGTGAAACACTCAACAGGAGTGAGGATAAAAATGCTAATTCTGAATTGCTCATCATTACTCTTGAAAATGAAAGTCAGGATTTGAAAAAGTCTTTGTCTAAATTTGTGGGTGGGCAAGATAATCTGAACAAATTGCTGGGAACAAAGGTCAACTTTCAGAAGGAGGGGTTAGGTTATAACCCTGTAAATAAAAAGAATTTTGAAAATAAAATTTAGACATCCTTTGTTTCTAGTTCTACTTCTCACATTTCTCAGAACCCACCTGCTTCTCAGTCTACCGTTCAGAAAATCGAAAAACAGAACAAAAATCAGAAAAATATTGGAAAATAGAAAATAAATAAAAAGGGTTCATTAGGGCATGTTGATCACAGTTCTCACACACACTCACATGCATCTAAAAAGAAAATGTCATGCCATTATTGTCATAAATTTGGTCATCTGATGTATGAATGTAAATTGATGGAGAATGATGATATGACTGCTAGGAAACTTCATGATAGAAATCCTTCATTTCAGAAAAAGAAAATTGAATATTTTCACTGTGGTAAATTAGGACACACAATTGCATAATGCTGGTTTGCAAATGGTAAGAAAATATCTCATTCATATCATAGTAAATTTCCTGTAAGCCAACATAGTTTTAATAAGAACAAATTTACTTTTAAAGATTGTTGTGCCCCTTAGGCACAAGCATGTGCTATGTTGATTTGATGATAGCAATGATGTTTTGTTTTGATGATAGCAACACAATGAGTGCTTTATGAGATTGTGTTTTGATGATAGCAGCATAACTTGTTTTGTGGAGAATGCATGTGTATGACTGATATATTGGTTGTGCTTGATTTCTGATCTATGCGTTGCTTTTCTGTCTGCATGTAGTTTGATGACTAGTAAGTCTATACACTGCAGGGTAAAGTATTTCAGAGTCTTTACATCGTTCAAGCATGTGCACAGTTCGTGGACAAAGTCTGCACATTCATGAAGTTTGTACAGCCATCCACTTGAAGCATTTCTCAAAGTCCATACAATGCATCTTCTTAGCATCTCATTTAGAGTCTAAGGCATTGTCTATACACTGGACTTAAAGTGTGTACAACGTCCGTCTCAGCCACCGTCTCATTCAGCGTCTTAGGCTTGCAAAGTCTACACATTGGTCGGTGGAAAATCTATACATTCGTTACAGTGCACACACCGTCTCAACTTGCGTCTCATGCATATAGTAAGTCTATACATTGCTACAGTAACGCAAGTCTATACATCGTCCGTCTCATGCATTTTCTTAGGCTAAGTCTGTACAGCCTACCGTCTCATTCATCGTCTCACTTGACGTTCAAGTCTGTACATTGGCACTGTCGCATGCATTCATGAAGTCCATACATTCACTGAAGCTTGCTTAGCTGAAGTGTGTACATTGCATTGCATGACTTGAAGTCTGTACATCGCATGTGTGCTTCATGCTAAGTCTATACAAGCTAAGTCTGTCAGTCTTGTGACTCATGCATTCATTGTTAAAGTCTATACAGACTTCAGTGCATTCTCTGTGTCTCACATGTCAAAGTCTGTACAGTGAGCTTTTCATTGGTAAAGACTGTACACTCATCAGTTGAACTTCAAAGTCTGCACATTCTATTGTTCATGAAGTCTGTACACTGGACTGTGTCCTTGTGCATCACATTAAGTCTATACATTGTTGTTCTTCACTGCAAGTATATACACTGCTTTATATTGTGTTCTTCGAAGTCTGCACATTGCATCACTATTCTGCAAGTCTATACACTGGCTGCTGCACTCTTATGAAGTCTTCACCTGTGCTAGTGTAAGTCTATACAACGCCCAGTGTTTTGCTTGCAAAGTATGTACAACGGTTGCCTTCTTACATAAAGGCTATACATTTGCATTGTAGATGCACGCACTGTTCATAAGTCTAAACATTGGAAAGTCTGTACATCGTGCATCTTTAAGTTGAAGTCTGTACAGAGTCAGCGTCCAGTTGACTGTCTCAGGCAGTGTCTCTTTGTGCGTCTCTTGCAAGTCCATACAACGCTTCAGACTAAAGCTTGTACATCGGACAGTGTTTAGGCGAAGTCTATACATCCATCCGTACAGTGTCTTGGCCACCGTCTCACAACCACCAAGTCTGTACTTTGGTCGGTGGCAAGTCTGCACATTGGACTCTTGATCAAGTCTACACATTCAACAGTGTTCTTCCAAGTCTGTACACTGGAAGCTTCACCTATGTTTCCCTTCAAGTCTATACATCGGTACCTTTACCATCGTTTCCCTTGAAGTCTATACACTTGACTGCCTTTGCCTTGATCAAGTCTGTACAGAGCTCCCGTGTTCAAGTCTATACAGCCTTTTCATCTTGAAAGTCTATACATCGGGAAGTCTTCACATTGGTTGTTGAATGATGAGCAAGTCTGTACAGTGGACCGTCTAAGTTACCCTCTTATGCATTGAGCAAAGTCTATACAGACTCCACCGTCTCATTCTGCGTCTTAGACTGCTCAAGTCCATACATTGGCCGCATCATTTCATTATCAAGTCTATACACTGCCTTTCGGTCTCCAAGTCTATACAGCCTTTTGCTTAGCCAAAGTCTATACATTGGTCTGCATTGCCCTTGGACATCAAAGTCTGTACAGCCGTCTCTTTGGCAAGTCTGCATAGTGAAGTCCATACACTGCACTCGAGTTCACAGTGTCTTCATGAAGTCTATACAACGCACTTTACATTACAAGTCTATACACTCTCTCAGTGTACACACTTACTCACTTACTGCTTCTAAAGTATATACATTCATGGTTGTATGACTGAACTAACTAATCACATTTCCTTTGTCTCTGCCTGCAGAGGATTCAGATTAATGAGGGCACGTGATCCAGGAATGGATAAAGGCCCAGGATCGTGACGCGTGTGCTGAAGCTTGCTGGAGAGCTACCACGTGGTCCAAGGTTTGGGCGGGAGATGTGGAGAGCACACGCCCTAGCTGCTACTACTGCTGCTATATATATGAGTCTTCATCTTCAGATGAAGAGTGATCGAAGTGGAGAAAGAAAAAGCAGAAGTGCAGAGACTTCGATCCAGCAGAAGAGAAGAAGAAGAGTGAAGAGAGCAGAAGAAGAAAGAAGAGAGAAGAGAAGAGAAAGAGAAGAAGAGCAGAAGATAAAGAAGAGAAAGAGAGAGATAGAGAGCTCGAGTTGAGAAAGAGAGAGAGGTTGAGGTTGTCTGGCTTTTGGATCAAATCCATGCCAGAAGTGCTCATCGAGACCTATATTTTGTGCTTTATTGTTTCAGCTTTCCGTTGTTGTCTTGTTTTATCTTTCATTTTCCTTTATACATTTCTTGAAGTTGTTTGTCAGCGGAGCAAGCTGTGAGGCTCAGCGTTTGCAGTGGAGGATTCCACTGGACGGGTTAAGCTGTAATCCCCAGCGGGTTCAAGCTGTGAGTCAGCGATGGCTAAGCTGTATTGCCCAGCGGAAGCAAGCTGTGATGCTCAGCGGATGGCAAGCTGTGAGGCCCAGCTGATGTATGGCAAGCTGTGATGCCCAGCTGTTCAAGCTGTGAGTCAGCAGGAAGCCACACTCGGGTTGAGTGTGGGGTGGATGTAGGTCTGCTGGACCGAACCACCTAAAAACCCTCTTGCATTGTGGTTTGTCTTGTTCTATTTGTGCTTCCGCTAGAAGAATGCATAGGGGCGCTCAACTGTCTGCTTATAGGTTCAGTAGACGAGTGTTCTAATTTATCTTGTTAGCATTCCAATTTTTAAGTGAGCAAAATATTATTTTGGGTGAAGGTTTTTAGATGGGTGAATTTGTAAAGGGCTATATTCATTCACCCCCCCTCTGAATACTGCACCGAACCCAACACTTGGTATCAGAGTGGGTCTCTGATCTATCAGATCTAACAATCTGCAGAGGATCCTGCTAGTTTTGGTGCATTTCAGAGTGGATCTCTTGTGCTCGTTGATTTGTTTCACTATCTTACTGCTTTACTTTGATCATCTGGTTTAGCGCATTTCTTTTTGGTGCATTTCATAGTGTGCTTTTTGTGTTAGTTATTTTGTTTCTCCGACTTAGTGCCTTGCCTTGCTCATTTGGTCTAGGTCCTTCAGTTTTTCTGTGCTTTCAGATTGTTTGCAATGGAACCAATCGTGCTGAAGGATAGCTCCATCAAAGCAAACAGATCCAGCCACAGTGGATCATTAAGCGAGAAAAGCAGCCTCTCGCGGTCTGAAATTGATGGAGACATTGAAAGGGTGACCAGTGAATTCAGGAAATTTCTGAGAGAAAGAGAAGGAAAGCTTGGTGAAGGTGAAAAGCAAACAAGGTATAATTCTAATCCTACCAAGAATATTGACGTTAACGTCTGCTACAAATGCAGGAAGGCTGGCCACACGAAGGCTGACTGTCCAGAATTCTCAAAACTCAAAGGTAACACCGAAGACAGTGATAAAGAAGGAGGAAAGTCAATATGCTTAATGGCCAATCGGGGAAATGATGATGAGGAAACCTCATCTCAGGTAAGCTCCGGATCAGATGGAGTTTCTTTTGATGAATTGATAGTGATGTATGAAGATCTGTTCAAAGTGTCCAAGAAATTAAAATCTGAAAATAAAAAATTGAGAAAAGACATGATTCTTGAAGTCACTCGGTTGAAGGCAGAAAATGAAAACTTGAAATCTGAAAATGAGAACCTCAGAAATAAGCACATTAGAGAAGATGATTCTTGTAAGGCATGTGCTATTTTAGAAGACATGATAAATGAGTTTGATCATGATGGTAATTTGCAAAAGGAATCAATCAAATCCCTGAAAAAGGAAAACAAATTATTGTTAGAAAAGAAAACTGAAGCTGAAGAAATTGAAAGTAAAATGCTTGAAGAAAATGCTCATCTGAAAGAACAAAATAAAAAGTTAATGGTTCTTAACACTGTTTTCTCTGAAAGATGGATGACGATTGAAAAAGAAAAATCAGTATTGAAAGAATGTATCAATTGCAGTGATGAAGAAATTGCTAGTTTTTTAATACACACTGCTGATTTGAAAAATGAAATTGTGTTATTAAAAGAAAAACTGGCTAGTTGTGAAAAGGAGAAAGTTGATTCAGAAAATCTTATAATCTCCTTGGAAAGAAAAATTACTTAGCGGAATAGTACTTCATCTAAGGTTGCTAAGGATAAAGGCAAAATAAAAATATCCTTGAAAGATGAAGTAAGTGATCAATGTGAGGAGACTGATAACATTTCTGAAATTAAGCAAGCTAAGAAGAACCAGCTGTACATCACTCTTATTCGTAGCTCTGGTTTAGCTAGCAATTCAGCTTCTTCTTCAAACATGCCTTCTAATCAGAGAGAAAAGCAAAAAATGGAAAAACAAAAGAAAATTTAGAAAAAGAAAACAAGTCAGATTAAGAACTTGAATGCTGAAAAATTTCAGGCCAACAAAGCTACTGTCAAGAATGTAAAATGCTTTTACTGTGGTAAGTTTGGTCATGAAATTGCTGATTGTTTTGTCATGAGAAATGATGATTTGAAATCTAATAGAATTCATGCTAGGAATTCTAAAATGAAGAAACATTCTCATGATCAAAAGAGAAGAATAAAATATTTTCACTGTCACAAAGAAGGTCATATCATGCATGAATGCAGATTAATAAAACATGATGACCTTTCTGCTAAGACAATGCATGATAGAAAATTTCTTGTCAAAAATCATGCATCTCATAAAAAGAAGATTCAATGTTTTCATAGTGACAAATTGGGCCATATTGCTGCAAACTGTTGGCATGCCCAAGTAAGTCATGTTAATAACAAAGCTTTTAAATTCTCTGCAAAACGACCTGTGAACTTCTCATGTTTTAATTGTGATAAATCAGGTCACAAATCTGCTGAATGCTGGATAAATAAGAGCAAGAAACAAAATGTTCATGTAAACAACAGAATAATTCATGCTCATTATCATAGGTCTCATGCTGCTGTTGATATGCATCATAGGACCATAAAATCTGCTGTTTCATGTAGATATTGTGGTAAACTTGGTCACTCTATGGACAATTGTTTTCTGATGAAATTTGATGACCATGTTGCTAAGAAACTGTTTAGAACACCTGATAGGGGTAGTACAGGACCCAAGACTGCTTAGGTCCCTGCAGTATCAAATTGATTGACATGCTGCAGGTGTGCCTTGGAAGCTGATGAATAAAGGGGTTTATGATCCAAGGCACTCAACAGAAAATCCCATGATTGAACTTATCAGGTCAGTTCTAAACTTTGCTTTAAAATTCATCATCTGAATTTGTGAGTATGAAAAAATGTGAACTTCATGTTGATCTGCTTGTCTGAATTTTGATGATCTCTTCATGTCTAGCTGATCAGTCTGCATTCCAGACTCAGCTACTAAGTTTTACTCTGCATATATCTGATGCTCTTCTCTTGCCAATTGCTGAACTGAAGTTGAATGGTTTTAGCATATACAGTTAATGCATTATATAGACGTTGTGTCAATGCATTGCATGCTTGTTGTTACATTCATAACTTGCTGTTTGTGAATGGTTTAGTTAGTGCATACAGTCAATGCATGTGTCCAATGTCTGCACATATCATTTGCATGACTATCAATGCATATAGGACTGATTTGCATGACTATCATTTGCTTATTGCTGTAGACTGCATGTTTTTTCAGTGCATAGTACAATCTTTGCATCATGATGTCAGGGGGAGCTGAGAGTTTTTTCTATTCAATTCATTTGAATCCTTGCTACTTCTCACTGTCCCCATTTAGTTCTTTCATATCCTTTGACATCAGATGCTCCTGGAACTCAATGCCTATTGCTATCTTTTCCCCATCAGTTTTACTGAACAACAGCAACTGTTTCTGGTTTAGTATATTGAGTTGTGATTAATGCAATTGTTCACTTATAAGAATCACTCTTACAAATTGAAAGGAACTAAAGGTTTAACCTTTATAAATTGGAGAGTTAAGTGTCTGCACTTCAGAATTTGAGATAAAAGAAAACTTTTATAGCTCTTAATCTTTGTCTCATGGCTAAAATAGAAAAAGTTTTTTGTAATGCCTAAATATGTTGAACTGGAAATGTCTAGAACAGGTGAATAAGAGTATGTAATGATTTTTTAAACAATCACTCTAAAAGAATTAAGGGCAGCAGTAAATAGGATCATAAATGTAAAGAACTGAACATTGTGACAGAGCAATGGTTGATTGCACTGAGAAACTGTGAACTCCTCCAAAGAAGCAGGAAAATTCACATGTCATGAAGTGCTTTAGACTATCTCTGTTCATAGGGTCAAATCTATAGGGGGAGTCCTCACCAAGTAACTGGGGGTACTGGCCTCTGATCAAGGTGTGCCCTTAATGTCAAAAGTGAAGACTATTCCTTGTAGGTCTTGATCTGAAATAGGTCTTGTAGTTTATGCCTAGTAACTAGGGGCACCTGTCTTTGATCAAGGTGTACACCTAATGTCAACAGCATAAATGCCACAGGTCTATTCACTTAGTTCAGTTTCTAAAATTCAAAAGTGAAATACAAACTGCTGTAACCCTTTGAAAATCAAAAGTCAATGAGTGAAAATTATTTTTATCAATACATATTCAAGTTGCCTTTCTTGAACTTCCTTGTTTAATCACAAAATGGTATTATTTCTGACTTATCTATTAATACCATGTGCCTTAGATTCATTGCTATAAATGAAATCTAAAACTCTCTTTCAAGGGTCAGGTGTTTTACTCTAGATTTATCACTGTTAAACCTGAATTTTTGTCAAAATTGTATGTTGCTGATTCTTATACTTTAACTACTGTTTATAATCATGCTTATTTTCTGAACCAATGATTCATCTATTGTCTAGTGACCCTCCTACCTTCTCTACCTTTACATATCTGTTCATATTCCTTCTCAAAGGGGGAGCAATTATTAAGGGGGAGAACCAGTTGAGGGGGAGTCATATCTTTAGGGGGAGTTTACTGCTCTAGAGGAATTTGCATGCATAATGCACTTTACACTCTTGTTTATACTATTTTTCTCTTTTTGATTATGTCAAAGGGGGAGAAAATTTTGTGTGTGACTCACTGTCACAGTGTGTTGCCATCATCAAAAAGGGGGAGAATGTTGTGCCCCTTAGGCACAAGCATGTGCTATGTTGATTTGATGATAGCAATGCTATTTTGTTTTGATGATAGCAACACAGTGAGTGCTTTATGAGATTGTGTTTTGATGATAGCAACATAACTTGTTTTGTGGAGAATGCATGTGTATGACTGATATATTGGTTGTGCTTGGTTTCTGATCTGTGCGTTGCTTTTCTGTCTGCATGTAGTTTGATGACTAGCAAGTCTATACACTGCAGGGTAAAGCATTTCAGAGTCTTTACATCGTTCATGCATGTGCACAGTTCGTGGACAAAGTCTGCACATTCATGAAGTCTGTACAGCTATCCACTTGAAGCATTTCTCAAAGTCCATACAATGCATCTTCTTAGCATCTCATTTAGAGTCTAAGGCATTGTCTATACACTAGACTTAAAGTGTGTACAGCGTTCGTCTCAGCCACCGTCTCATTCAGCGTCTTAGGCTTGCAACGTCTACACATTGGTCGGTGGAAAGTCTATACATTCGTTACAGTGCACACACCGTCTCAACTTGCGTCTCATGCATATAGTAAGTCTATACATTACTACAGTAACGCAAGTCTATACATCGTCCGTCTCATGCATTTTCTTAGGCTAAGTCTGTACAGCCTACCGTCTCATTCATCGTCTCACTTGACGTTCAAGTCTGTACATTGGCACTGTAGCATGCATTCATGAAGTCCATACATTCACTGAAGCTTGCTTAGCTGAAGTGTGTACATTGCATTGCATGACTTGAAGTCTGTACATCGCATGTGTGCTTCATGCTAAGTCTATACAAGCTAAGTCTGTCGGTCTTGTAACTCATGCATTCATTGTTAAAGTCTATACAGACTTCAGTGCATTCTCTGTGTCTCACATGTCAAAGTCTGTACAGTGAGCTTTTCATTGGTAAAGTCTGTACACTCACCAGTTGAACTTCAAAGTCTGCACATTCTATTGTTCATGAAGTCTGTACACTGGACTGTGTCCTTGTGCATAACATTAAGTCTATACATTATTGTTCTTCACTGCAAGTATATACACTGCTTTATATTGTGTTCTTCGAAGTCTGCACATTGCATCACTATTCTGCAAGTCTATACACTGGCTGCTGCACTCTCATGAAGTCTTCACCTGTGCTAGTGTAAGTCTATACAACGCCCAGTGTTTTGCTTGCAAAGTATATACAGCGGTTGCATTCTTACATAAAGGCTATACATTTGCACTGTAGATGCACGCACTGTTCATAAGTCTAAACATTGGAAAGTCTGTACATCGTGCATCTTTAAGTTGAAGTCTGTACAGAGTCAGCGTCCAGTTGACCGTCTCAGGCAGTGTCTCTTTGTGCGTCTCTTGCAAGTCCATACAACGCTTCAAACTAAAGCCTGTACATCGGACAGTGTTTAGGCGAAGTCTATACATCCATCCGTACAGTGTCTTGGCCACCGTCTCACGACCACCAAGTCTATACTTTGGTCGGTGGCAAGTCTGCACATTGGACTCTTGATCAAGTCTACACATTCAACAGTGTTCTTCCAAGTCTGTACATTGGAAGCTTCACCTATGTTTCCCTTCAAGTCTATACATCGGTACCTTTACCGTCGTTTCCCTTGAAGTCTATACACTTGACTGCCTTTGCCTTGATCAAGTCTGTACAGAGCTCCCGTGTTCAAGTCTATACAGCCTTTTCATCTTGAAAGTCTATACATCGGGAAGTCTTCACATTGGCTGTTGAATGATGAGCAAGTCTGTACAGTGGACCGTCTAAGTTACCGTCTTATGCATTGAGCAAAGTCTATACAGACTCCACCGTCTCATTCTGCGTCTTAGACTGCTCAAGTCCATACATTGGCCGCATCATTTCATTATCAAGTCTATACACTACCTTTGGGTCTCCAAGTCTATACAGCCTTTTGCTTCACCAAAGTCTGTACATTGGTCTGCATTGCCCTTGGACATCAAAGTCTGTACAGCCGTCTCTTTGGCAAGTCTGCATAGTGAAGTCCATACACTGCACTCGAGTTCACAGTGTCTTCATGAAGTCTATACAACGCACTTTACATTACAAGTCTATACACTCTCTCAGTGTACACACTTACTCACTTACTGCTTCTAAAGTATATACATTCGTGGTTGTATGACTGAACTAACTAATCACATTTCTTTGTCTCTGCCTGCAGAGTATTCAGATTAATGAGGGCACGTGATCCAAGAATGGATAAAGGCCCAGGATCGTGACACGTGTGTTGAAGCTTGCTGGGGAGCTGCCACGTGGTCCAAGGTTTGGGCGGGAGATGTGGAGAGCACACGCCCTAGCTACTGCTGCTGCTACTGCTATATATATGAGTCTTCGTCTTCAGATGAAGAGTGATCGAAGTGGAGAAAGAAAAAGCAGAAGTGCAGAGACTTCGATCCAGCAGAAGAGAAGAAGAAGAGTGAAGAGAGCAGAAGAAGAAAGAAGAGAGAAGAGAAGAAGAGCAGAAGATAAAGAAGAGAAAGAGAGAGATAGAGAGCTCGAGTTAAGAAAGAGAGAGAGGTTGAGGTTGTCTGGCTTTTGGATCAAATCCAAGCCAGAAGTGCTCATCGAGACCTATATTTTATGCTTTATTGTTTCAGCTTTCCGTTGCTGTCTTGTTCTATCTTTCATTTTCCTTTATACATTTCTTCAAGCTGTTTGTCAGCGGAGCAAGCTGTGAGGCTCAGCATTTGCAGTGGAGGATTCCACTGGACGGGTTAAGCTGTAATCGCCAGCGGGTTCAAGCTGTGAGTCAGCGATGGCTAAGCTGTATTGCCCAGCGGAAGCAAGCTGTGATGCTCAGCGGATGGCAAGCTGTGAGGCCCAACTGATGTATGGCAAGCTATGATGCCCAGCTGTTCAAGCTGTGAGTCAGCAGGAAGCCACACTCGGGTTGAGTGTGGGGTGGATGTAGGTCTGCTGGACCGAACCACCTAAAAACCATCTTGCATTGTGGTTTGTGTTGTTCTATTTGTGCTTCCGCTAGAATAATGCATAGGGGCGCTCAACTGTCTGCTTATAGGTTCAGTAGATGAGTGTTCTAATTTGTCTTGTTAGCATTCCAATTTTTAAGTGAGCGAAATCTTATTTTGGGTGAAGGTTTTTAATTGGACGAATTTTTAAAGGGCTATATTCATTCACCCCCCCTCTGAATACTGCACCGAACCCAACAAAGATAAGCTCATTACATGCTTTGAATGTGGAAAGACAAGCCACAGGGCCATTGAATGCTGGCTGAGGACTGGTGGAAGAAATTCTAGTTCATGCTTTCACTGCGGCAAGATGGGCCACATTACTGCCCAATGTTGGCATGCTCAGGGAAGGAAGCCTAACTATAAATCTGGTAAATTCTCTGTCAATATAAACATTTTTGGTACAAATGGATTTGTGTTTGAAAGGAAAACGCTTGCATGTTTTGAATGTGAGAAGCCAGGTCATAGAGCTGCTGACTGTTGGCTGGCTTATTTTGGTAAATAGAATTTTAATTATGTTAACAGAAATTTTCATGCATATGCACATAGAATTCATGCTAATAAGAATGTGCATAAATCAAATCTGAAATCTGCTCCATCTTGCTATTATTGTGGTACATTAGGTCATTCAATGAATAATTGCTATTTGATGAGATCTGATAACCTACATGCTAAAAAGTTGTTTAGAACACCTGCCAAAGGTGTCACTATTAACCATGCAGGACCCAAGACTGTTTGGGTACCTGCCCATGCAAAATAGTGTGCTAACTTGCAGGTGTGCCTTGGAAGCTGAAGAATAAAAAGGGGAAAATAAACCAAGGCACCCAAGTTGATAAAACTCCATTCAGGTAAATTCTTCACATCTATTCAAATGAAATTTATGGTTGATCTGATAAGTCATAGTTTCATGCATACATGCTTTTTATGTGGTTTGACTCTTGCATTGAGCTTTGTGGGCTTTCTTGTTTGTACTTTGAGATGTGTGCATATATGTGAATTGCATATACATGCACTTGACATACAATCATTGAAAATTTGATGCATATAGGACTGTTGGTATTGCATTGTCATGCATGACCACTTTGGTATATCAAATGGTAAGCTACTAAAGGGCAGAGGAAATCTGTCTGAAGGTTCTTACTATGCGTAGAGGCTTGTCTTCGCCAAGTACCAAGGGTCAAATTTACATATCAGAGAATGTTTGCATCTTTATGTGAATATTTTGCTTCATGCCTGTGTATACATGTAGTAAATTGCATTGCATTTCATTACATTGAAAATGCCAAAAGGATAGATTGAATGCATACATTTAGGGGGAGCATTATTCATACTCTTGAAATCACACAACTGTTTTTAGATTTACTGCATAGCATGTTAAATCTATTGTTGCATAGTCATTCATCATCTGCATTGTCTTCATGACATATAAGATGATTCAGTATTTTTAGTTAGAGGGAGTCATAGCATAGCATATCACTTATTTTTGAAAAATCAAAAAAAAGGGGGAAGGAAGTGTCTCACTGCATATAGATAGGGGGAGCATGCTTAATCCGTTCAGTTGTGTCTTTGTCTGAACTCTTCCTGTCCATCTATTTGATTCATCTTGTCATATCTATAGTGTCAGTGATTCCATCATCAAAGTGGTATCAAATGATCTTTCTTGACTGCTTCTGAAGTTGTTCATAATATGAATTTATACCTTATTGGTATCTATTTGCCTCTCCTAAATCTGTTGAAGGAGAGCTTCACCTCTATTCAGTCAACTTTGAACTTCTTTGGTCAAGAGCAGCTCCTTTGCTACAATTTTTCAGAATCATTGCTGTCTGTTGAATATTCTCACTTGAATTACTGAGCTGAGATATGAAGTAAACGTTCAGCCTGAATACTACATCATAAATGTTAAAACGTCTTTAATGAGGAACCTTCCATTATACATGCTTAAGAACATTTGTTAACTGGAATTGGTTTAAGTCTTATGTACTCTTGTTTGGACACAAGGAACTTGAAAATATCTGTTTCAACCTCTTAATAAACTTTAACTGTCTGCTGCATGTAAATTCATGTAAGACTTTCTTAAATCTGAAAAGTTGATATCCATGTCTAAGTTGACTGAGATATATAGTGTATGTGGTTGTTCCTAAACATCTAACTTGTTCTGAACCCATTCTGGGTAAAAGTATGGACAGAGCAATGACTGTGGTTACTGAGAAACCTGACCAAAGGATTGTGTCATGAAGTACCATGGTTAACTCTGTTTAAAGAGATGATTGAAAATTATTGTGAAAATATGGCAGAGCAATGGCATAGTTGTATTGAGTAACTAGGGATTCTGGCCTCTGATCAAGGTGCATTCTCATGCCAAAGATACTTTTAATGCTACCTTTGTTCTCTAAAATGGGAGAAGCAATACGATTGTCACACTATGTAACTGGGGATTCTGGCCTCTGATCAATGTGTCTCCCCACGTCAAAAGGTGATGATAAACCAAAATTGTTCATTAAATTTTTTTTTTTGAACAAGTGTAAATCAATTTCTGACAGAAAAATTAAAATTAAGGTGCATTCACTTATGTTTCTCTTAAAGCAGTCATGGAAAGTAAACTAAGTAAGATGGAAGTTGGTTGAACTAGAATCTTATATGAGCTTGTAGTTCCTTTTTGTCATGCCCCGACCGCGGAAGATACCCGGAGACGCGCGACGAGTTTATATCAATCATGTCAATCAGAGTGGTCGTGTATTCGACACAAAGACAGAGATGCGCAAAATAGCAAGATAACCCAATCCTTTATTTCATAATGGATAGACTATTACAAATCTAATACTCTGTTTAATAAAAAGGAAAAGAATACATATTTGACTCAAGAAAACTATAGAAACAACTAGACGACACTTGAGCAGCTCTATCACTTTCACTCTTGACCATTCCCATCCGATTGACTTCCATCGTCGTCGGACTTACCTGAAAAGTAAAAAGGGACAAACGGAATGAGCGAACGCTCAGTAGGAAATTATATCTCAAGTCCTAGCAAGGGGTTTAAGTAATTACATTTTCATGAATGTAATAAAGCTATGCATGCTCGCATAAAACGACAAGATAGAGAGAATGTAATATCAAAGAATTAAGATGGACAAATCATGAACTTTCAATAAGATAACAAGACATTTGAGATATTCAAGCAAGTACATTTAACAAGTCATGTCAAGAACTTTGGCTATCATGTATCAAGCAAGTAAATTACCCTTTTTCGGGCCACGCATTTCATGTCAAGTCAAGTACGATTTCAAGCACAAGATTTATGTGGAATGTCCAATCTAGAAAGTAAAGTACTCGGTATAATGCCAGATACCTTATCATTTTAACTCCCATGGGCACAAGTACTTTCGGGTGCTCCTCCCAGGACCAGATCGGGCCCTATATGCGCAGGCATTTATCATGTGTTTTGACATCCACTTTTATATATATAGCCAATTTTTGAATTTCAATAATCAAGCTTGTAGACATGTATGACAACTTTGACAGAATGGAGTCCAAAAATATGACAAAGGACATAGAATGGCGATAATAATGGTATAATCACGATATCGATAAAACTAGGTAGAATATGGTTCCCTTAACTTGGGTACCATGACAAATCAATATGGACATTCTTTATATAGAATTGAGGTCCACATGAACAGTATATCAAAGATAAGATACCCTCATTCTTATCATAGAATTGAGGCTTACAAGAATGACATGATATCATCATTCCATTAAGAATTTCTTATGATATACTCTTTGTATAACATAAGGGCCGGTATCCCATGTTTCTTTAGAGTGACATGGCATCAATGGTGTAACGGGTTTTTAGGGTACAACCAGCTCAGTCGGCCTTGAGGGAATCTAAGGCTACGAGGAGTCTTACAGAGGTCTCTATGACTAACTCGCTAGTCCAAAGGAACGGAATGTCCAATGGAGAGCTTGTATGTCAATGAGAGTTGAGTGTGATCGATAAAACAACGTGAAAAGTGGGACTATACTCACGGAGTGGAGAATAGTGCCGATATATATATTATATAACATATGAAACCATCGGTTAACAGAAACAGTGGAAAATCAGTTTTACAGAAAAATAACGACTTAATCAGAGTCGTTTATCAAGTAATTAACACCTAACAGAAGGGCGTTCATCTATTTTCCATATTTGCAGAATTTTAATATTTCATTAATTTATATAAAACGCGCCCTGGATAGGGGCGTTTCTTTTCAATGAGACGACTACAGTAGCAGGCGTCTTTTTATTTACAATATTTTATGGAACATATTTATTTTCAGAAATTATCAAAAACGCGCCCTTGGCAGGGGCGTTAATCATTAAATCCTTATTCTTACAGAATATATTGTTCGGGATTTTAACAGAAACGCGCCCTATGAAGGGGCGTTACTTTTCAATTCACGCCCTGTGATGGGGCGTTAACACATGGAAAACGACCTAGGCTAGGTCGTGAATTTAAGAAATACCAGGAAAGCAAGATTTGTATGATAATCAAGGATAACAATCATATAGTCATGACAGGAAAATTGGTAGAAATTCAGATGCAGTATATTAGATTTGATGTTTCATGTTTATTGACTTTTAACCGTTAACAATTATTGATTTCATGTAATTGCATGGATAATCAGTTCTTAAGATAGGTGGTTAAGATTTACATGAAATTAACACCTGTGTACAGGGCGTCAAATATGAAATTGACGACCTGGGCAGGGTCGTGTATTATAAATTAGCGTCCTGGACAGGGGCGTCTCTTTCAAAATTTTTCAGAAACATAATAAAACCATATTAAACCGTATGCATGTCATGTCAATACATATATAAGTCTTGTCTTAATTTATTTGGGCTACAGTAACTTGAGAAAACCTACCTTAACAAGACTTGGGAAGGTGGAACGTGAAGAACTTGATGAGAAAATAACACTCTGTTTGTAACAGAGTCTTCTCGGAAGAAAGAGAAAGATGAGCTCTGTCAACCCAATATTCACAGTAGCAAGTCAGCAAGAAAGGCTTTAGGTTGGATGAAGAACCCTGGTTCTTCGGCTGGCCAACTTGCTGTAGATCCTACAGGGAAAAAGAAGAAACCTATATTAGTTCCTTCACCTTATCTAACCGGAGGAGAAAAAGAAGAACATTACCTTTGTTCTTCACGTACGTAGGTGCTTTTCCTAACCTGTAACAGAAGAAGATGAAGAACTGTTAGTTCTTCATGTAACAGACGTAGGGGATTAAGGAAATAAGAAGAAATATTCCTCTCACGTACCTTGTAGTTTTCCAAATGCCAAATAGCGTTTAAGGTTCGATCAGTAGGTTATTTATAGGGATTTTTGGGAATCCTATTAGGGCTAGAGTTTTATTGGGAGTAATATATCCCTAATAGAGTCCTTGCCCTAGTAAACACTTACTAGATTAACATAATCCTTCCCTGGATAAGCTCTGGGTTCGAACGGTTCACGAATGGAATTAACGACTTTGGTCAGGTCGTCGATTCTTGAATTGACGACCTGGTTCAGGTCGTTTCTTAAGAAGCGCCTGATATGAAGGCGTTCTTTGTTTTAAAACACGCCCAATCTAGGGGCGTTTCTTGGCCTTACCCTTTTTGACGTTGGAATTTGACGCCGTGTGGTGAGGGCGTCACTTCTTGAGTCACGCCTTAACTAGAGGCGTTTATAATTTAAATAGCGCCTTTATCCGAGGCGTTATTTTATATTGTTTTATTTATCTAATTATTTGATTTATTTTTAAAATCTTTATTATTATTAATATTTTATCAGGGTTGCTACACCCTCCCCCACTTAAAAGAATTTGTTCCCCAAATTCAATTGCATTTTATGTATATACGCGGAGAGTGTAGAGTATATACCTCTTAGAACAACTCGGGAAATCGTTTCTTCATAGATTCCTCGGTCTCCCATGTTGCTTCATGTTCAGAATTCTTATTCCATTGCACCTTGAGCATGGGAATAACCTTATTCCTTAGAGCTCGTATTTCACGATCTAAGATCTTCATAGGCTTCTGTTCATATGTGAGATCTTTCTGGATCACCAGATCTCCATGTTCAATAATATGCGATGGATCGTGCACATACTTCTTCAACATAGATATATGAAATACATTATGTACCTCGGACAATTGAGGAGGCAACGCGATGCGATAAGCAACCTCGCCAACTCTTTCGAGTATCTCAAAAGGTCCGATGAATCTTGGCGTAAGCTTGCCCTTAACACCAAATCTTCGTATGCCACGTCCAGGCGATATTTTAAGAAATACATGATCTCCAACCTGGAATTCAAGATCTCTTCTCCTTGTATCAGCATAAGCCTTTTGTCTGGTCTGAGCAACTTGCAATCTTTCTCTGATTACTTGTATCTTTTCAGTTGTATCCCTTACCATGTCTAGGCCTAACAGTTGTATCTCTCCAACTTCGTTCCAGCATAAGGGTGATTGGCAACTCCTTCCATATAAAGCTTCGAAAGGTGCCATTTGGATACTAGCTTGGTAGCTGTTGTTATATGCAAACTCCACTAGTGGCAAATGTTCATGCCAGCTTCCACCAAAGTCAATGATGCAAGCTCTTAGCATATCTTCCACTACTTGGTTTGTTCTTTCGGTCTGACCATCCGTTTGCGGGTGAAAAGTAGTACTAAAGTTAAGCCTTGTTCCCAACGAATGTTGTAATCCCTTCCAAAAATGAGAAGTGAAACGGGGATCTCTGTCAGACACGATCGAGACAGGAATTCTATGTAACCTGACTACTTCCTTGATGTATAGTGCAGCTAGCACATCAATTGACCATCGGCTTTTTATTGGCAAGAAATGTGCCGATTTAGTTAATCGGTCAATGATAACCCAGATTCCATCATGTCCTCCTTTAGATTTAGACAAACCCATGATGAAGTCCATACCAATATCCTCCCACTTCCACTTAGGAATATCTAGAGGATGAAGTTTACCAGTAGGCTTTTGGTGTTCCGCCTTGACTTGTTGGCATGTGAGACAGCGTGATACATAGTCCGCTATTTCTCTTTTCATGTTGGGCCACCAAAAGTTCCTCTTTACATCTTGGTACATTTTGATTGATCCTGGATGAATAGTGTACCTTGATCTGTGAGCTTCATCTAAGATCTTTTTCTTTAATTCCGGACAATCAGGTATACAAGTTCTATCTTTGAACAATAATCTTCCATCAGAAGCTATCTGAAAGTCGGATTGTCCTTCTAATCTGCCTTTGATTTCTACCAATATAGGATCATCATCCTGAAGTGCTTGTATCTCAGATAATAAATCCGACTGTATGCTTACATGAGATAAGGTGACATATTTAGCGTCCGTGTCCAGGCTTATATTGAGCTCGGAGAATTGTTCTAGCAACCTCCATTCTTGTATCATACAATTGGCTACCATTGCTCTCGGCTTTCGACTAAGGGCATCAGCAACATAATTACCCTTTCCGGGATGGTATTGTATATTAAAGTCGAAGTCCTTGAGATATTCTAGCCAGCGTCTTTGTCTCATGTTTAGCTCCCTTTTGTGAAAATAGATATTTGAGACTTTTGTGATCGGAGTATACAGTAAACTGCACTCCATATAAGTAGTGTCTCCATATCTTTAGGGCCAATACCACCGCGGCCAGTTCTAAGTCATGGACGGGGTAATTCTCCTCATGCTTCTTCAGTTGACGAGAAGAGTATGCTATGACCTTCCCTTGTTGCATTAAGACACACCCGAGGCCAATGCCAGAAGCATCGGTGTAAACCTCAAATTTCTCTCCTTCTATTGGTAGAGCTAAGACCGGAGCTATAGTAAGATGATCCTTGAGAGTTTGGAAGCTTCTTTCACATTCCTCACTCCATTCATATCGGATCTCCTTGCGAGTTAACCTTGTAAGGGGCACGGCGATCTTGAAGAAGTCTTTGATGAATCACCGATAATATCCTGCAAGACCTAAGAAACTTCTGATCTCGCTTGCATTAGTAGGTTTTTCCCAATTTCTCACAGCTTCAACCTTTGACGGATCTACAGATAAACCATCCTTTGATATGACATGTCCGAGAAAAGCCACTTCTTCAAGCCAGAACTCGTATTTGCTGAGCTTAGCATATAGTTGATTTGTCCTCAAGATTTGTAATGCAATCCTCAAATGCTCTTCATGTTCTTCCTTAGTCTTGGAATATATCAATATATCATCAATGAAGACTACTATGAATTGATCCAAGTAAGGCCTGAATATGCTATTCATTAACTGCATAAAGGCAGCAGAGGCATTTGTTAGTCCAAAAGGCATAACAACAAATTCATAGTGGCCATACCTGCTTCTGAACGCAGTCTTATGAATATCTTCATCCTTGATCCTTAACTGATGGTATCCCGATCTAAGATCAATCTTCGAAAAATATTTGGATCCTGAAATTTGATCAAATAACTCATCGATTCTCGGCAGTGGATACTTGTTCTTGATAGTAAGATGATTCAACTGTCGATAGTCGATGCACAATCTCATGGATCCGTCCTTCTTCTTCACAAATAAGACTGGTGCTCCCCACGGGGAAGTACTTGGTCTAATAAACCCTTTTCGAATTAGTTCCATCAACTGCTCCTTCAACTCTTTGAGTTCCGCAGGGGACATTCTATAGGGTGCCTTTGAAACTGGACCAGCACCAGGGACTAAGTCAATGGTGAAGGCCACATCCCTTTGAGGGGGTAATCCCGGCAACTCTTCCGGAAACACATCCGGGAATTCCTGCACTACTGGAATGTCTTCTAGCTTGGTTTCCTTAGCTTCTTTAATTGTGACAAAGGCAAAAAAAGATGTACATCCTTTCCTGACGAGCTTGCTAGCTCAGAGGGCCGAAATAAGAGGGGAATTGCTCCGACTCTTGGGGCGAGTAAAGACTAATTCTGGAATATCTTTGAAAGCAATTTGGCTATTGCGGCAATCAACTGTTGCCTAGTATTTGGATAACCAGTTCGCTCCTAGTATAACATCATACTCCTTTAGATCGAGGCATATGAGATCTATAGGTAAATTCCTACCTTGAACCATTACCTCACAGTTTTGGTAGTGATGAGTAATATCATTTTCACTTCCAAGAGGAGTAGTTAGAACTATTTTTATCCATTCTGGTTCTAACGGTAACGGGTCGACAAACTTCTTAGAAATAATGGAATGTGATGCACCCGTATCAAATAAGACATAAGCACTTTTGGAACAAACTGTTAATGTACCTTCTACCAGTCCACCTTCTTCTTGCTCGGTCTCCTTTATTGCATGAAGTCGAGCGTTCTTTGTCACCGGGCGTTTACCATCACCGGCTTGGTCATTCATTAATGGACACTCGGGAATCCGATGCTCACGGCTTCCACAACGGAGACATGCTCCTAACTTCCTCCAGCATTCTTCTATCTTGTGACCAGCCTTGTCACAATGCTTGCATACTACGTTTGAAGGTGTAGTGGTGATAGAGAAGGGCTTGGTCTTCTTGAATTTCTGATCTTGAGAGGAAGAACCTCCATTATTGGGCCTCTTCTTAAAGTTGGGTTTGAAAGAACCCGAACCTGTGACTTGCTCCTTCTTGTCTTTTCCACGGATCCTATCAGATAGTTCCGTGGCATCTTCAAGTAATTGAGCTCGGCGCACTATTTCAGAATAAACTTGGATGTCCATAGGCGCCAGTTGAGTAATATAGTGGGGCCTAAGCCCATTAAGAAATCTACAGGCTTTCATCTTCTCCGTGCTAATAAGATGCTTAGCATATCTAGACAACCTGGAGAACTGAGCTTCATAATCTGCTAATGATAAAGACCGTTGCTTTAATGCAGCGAATTCTGCAGCCTTCTTTTCTTAGACTCGGTTTGAGAAATATTTAGCATTGAAATATTCTACAAATTCTTCCCATGTAACTTGATTAGGATCGATGGTTGCTTCAATAGACTCCCACCAGCATCTAGCATCTTTCTCCAACTGGAAGGTAGCTAATAAAACCTTGTCTTGGTCCGCGCATTGCATGACACGGAATATACGTTCAATCTCCCGGACCCAATGCTCGGCATCGTCCGGATCGGTTGATCCCATAAACTTCGGGGGATTCATACTCTTAAATGCTTGGTGTAAGCTTCCAGCTCGTGGAGCACCACCTTGTGCTACCTGTTGTAGCACTTGAGTCATTCCTTGAAGGGTACGCTGCATGTTGCGCCATTGAGCACGTTCGGCAGCCATTATCCTACAATTACAATAACTATATTATTACGAGACTACATTTAGAAACCAGTACTCTATTTTTAACTTTAACCCTTCGTTCTACCCAATCTCACTGGTTTAAAAGTTCAAACTTATCCTTGGACTTGGGTTTTTCCTAGGAATTGAATACCCTAGGCTCTGATACCACAAAAACTGTCACGCCCCGAGCGCGGAAGATACCCGGAGACGCGCGACGAGTTTATATCAATCATGTCAATCAGAGTGGTCGTGTATTCGACACAAAGACAGAGATGCGCAAAATAGCAAGATAACCCAATCCTTTATTTCATAATGGATAGACTATTACAAATCCAATACTCTGTTTAATAAAAAGGAAAAGAATACATATTTGACTCAAGAAAACTATAGAAACAACTAGACGACACTTGAGCAGCTCTATCACTTTCACTCTTGACCATTCCCATCCGATTGACTTCCATCCTCGTCGGACTTACCTGAAAAGTAAAAAGGGACAAACGGAATGAGCGAACGCTCAGTAGGAAATTATATCTCAAGTCCTAGTAAGGGGTTTAAGTAATTACATTTTCATGAATGTAATAAAGCCATGCATGCTCGCATAAAACGACAAGATAGAGAGAATGTAATATCAAAGAATTAAGATGGACAAATCATGAACTTTCAATAAGATAACAATACATTTGAGATATTCAAGCAAGTACATTTAACAAGTCATGTCAAGAACTTTGGCTATCATGTATCAAGCAAGTAAATTACCCTTTTTCGGGCCACGCATTTCATGTCAAGTCAAGTACGATTTCAAGCACAAGATTTATGTGGAATGTCCAATCTAGAAAGTAAAGTACTCGGTATAATGCCAGATACCTTATCATTTTAACTCCCATGGGCACAAGTACTTTCGGGTGCTCCTCCCAGGACCAGATCGGGCCCTATATGCGCAGGCATTTATCATGTGTTTTGACATCCACTTTTATATATATAGCCAATTTTTGAATTTCAATAATCAAGCTTGTAGACATGTATGACAACTTTGACAGAATGGAGTCCAAAAATATGACAAAGGACATAGAATGGCGATAATAACGGTATAATCACGATATCGATAAAACTAGGTAGAATATGGTTCCCTTAACTTGGGTACCATGACAAATCAATATGGACATTCTTTATATAGAATTGAGGTCCACATGAACAGTATATCAAAGATAAGATACCCTCATTCTTATCATAGAATTGAGGCTTACAAGAATGACATGATATCATCATTCCATTAAGAATTTCTTATGATATACTCTTTGTATAACATAAGGGCCGGTATCCCATGTTTCTTTAGAGTGACATGGCATCAATGGTGTAACGGGTTTTTAGGGTACAACCAGCTCAGTCGGCCTTGAGGGAATCCAAGGCTACGAGGAGTCTTACGGAGGTCTCTATAACTAACTCGCTAGTCCAAAGGAACGGAATGTCCAATGGAGAGCTTGTATGTCAATGAGAGTTGAGTGTGATCGATAAAACAACGTGAAAAGTGGGACTATACTCACGGAGTGGAGAATAGTGCCGATATATATATTATATAACATATGAAACCATCGGTTAACAGAAACAGTGAAAAATCAGTTTTACAGAAAAATAACGACTTAATCAGAGTCGTTTATCAAGTAATTAACGCCTTACAGAAGGGCGTTCATCTATTTTCCATATTTGCAGAATTTCAATATTTCATTAATTTATATAAAACGCGCCCTGGACAGGGGCGTTTCTTTTCAATGAGATGACTACAGTAGCAAGCGTCTTTTTATTTATAATATTTTACGGAACATATTTATTTTCAGAAATTATCAAAAACGCGCCCTTGGCAGGGGCGTTAATCATTAAATCCTTATTCTTACAGAATATATTGTTCGGGATTTTAACAGAAACGCGCCCTATGAAGGGGCGTTACTTTTCAATTCACGCCCTGTGATGGGGCGTTAACACATGGAAAACGACCTAGGCTAGGTCGTGAATTCAAGAAATACCAGGAAAGCAAGATTTGCACGATAATCAAGGATAACAATCATATAGTCATGACAGGAAAATTGGTAGAAATTCAGATGCAGTATATTAGATTTGATGTTTCATGTTTATTGACTTTTAACCGTTAACAATTATTGATTTCATGTAATTGCATGGATAATCAGTTCTTAAGATAGGTGGTTAAGATTTACATGAAATTAACGCCTGTGTACAGGGCGTCAAATATGAAATTGACGACCTGGGCAGGGTCGTGTATTGTAAATTAGCGCCCTGGACAGGGGCGTCTCTTTCAAAAAATTTCAGAAACATAATTAAACCATATTAAACCGTATGCATGTCATGTCAATACGTATATAAGTCTTGTCTTAATTTATTTGGGCTATAGTAACTTGAGAAAACCTACCTTAACAAGACTTGGGAAGGTGGAACGTGAAGAACTTGATGAGAAAATAACACTCTGTTTGTAACAGAGCCTTCTCAGAAGAAAGAGAAAGATGAGCTCTGTCAACCCAATATTCACAGCAGCAAGTCAGCAAGAAAGGCTTTAGGTTGGATGAAGAACCCTGGTTCTTCGGCTGGCCAACTTGCTGTAGATCCTACAGGGAAAAAGAAGAAACCTATATTAGTTCCTTCACCTTATCTAACCGGAGGAGAAAAAGAAGAACATTACCTTTGTTCTTCACGTACGTAGGTGCTTTTCCTAACCTGTAACAGAAGAAGATGAAGAACTGTTAGTTCTTCATGTAACAGACGTAGGGGATTAAGGAAATAAGAAGAAATATTCCTCTCACGTACCTTGTAGTTTTCCAAACGCCAAATAGCGTTTAAGGTTCGATCAGTAGGTTATTTATAGGGATTTTTGGGAATCCTATTAGGGCTAGAGTTTTATTGGGAGTAATATATCCCTAATAGAGTCCTTGCCCTAGTAAACACTTACTAGATTAACATAATCCTTCCCTGGATAAGCTCTGGGTTCGAACGGTTCACGAATGGAATTAACGACTTTGGTCAGGTCGTCGATTCTTGAATTGACGACCTGGTTCAGGTCGTTTCTTAAGAAGCGCCTGATATGAAGGCATTCTTTGTTTTAAAACACGCCCAATCTAGGGGCGTTTCTTGGCCTTACCCTTTTTGACGTTGGAATTTGACGCCGTGTGGTGAGGGCGTCACTTCTTGAGTCACGCCTTAACTAGAGGCGTTTATAATTTAAATAGCGCCTTTATCCGAGGCGTTATTTTATATTATTTTATTTATCTAATTATTTGATTTATTTTTAAAATCTTTATTATTATTAATATTTTATCAGGGTTGCTACACTTTTATTAAGAGTTGGTTCAGATATGAGTACAATTTCTTTTGAAAAATTTCGTTTTACATCATTCTTAAACCATATCTGACAATCAAGGTTTCATAAGCTTTTATAATGGAGGAATCTAGAACTTAAAATTCTGTTCTATGAAGTTGGTATCTAACTGAAAAGTTCTATATCTCAATTTTCACTAATTGTTGAATCTGCTCATCCTATTGCTCTCTATCACTGTGTTTTGATTCACATTGGTTCTCATATATGAGAGGCACATCTCTCAGTTTAACCTGTGTACTTGCAGTCTTTGGATAACGAGAGTTCATCCTTGTAGTCTTCTCTTATCTCATGGATCATAAGAGAAGAATTTTTCTGGTCTGTTTGAGAGACGATCTGCAAGGGGGACAATGTGCTAGTGTGTCTGATTATGATGCTTGTCTACATTCTCTCAGTATTAGTTGCATATGCATGTCTGCATAAGTTGTTTGACTAAGGAGGAGAATTACTTTAACTACTTCTGATATTGTGTTACCCTCATCTGATGATCTATTTTGAGTGTCTCATATGACATCACTAGATTATCAAAGTATTGTTCTACTTTTCGATGAAGTCAAAGGGGGAGAAACACTTTGATGAGTCTAGTCTGAATAATATTCCATTTCTTTCATTCATGAGACTCATATTCATTCATGAGACTCATAGTGTTGCCATCATCAAAAAGGGGGAGATTGTTGGATATTGTGTTTTGATGATGACAAACACTATGAGTCTCATATGTTTGAGGTCATATGTGTTTACTTCATACAGTATTTGTTTCATGCATTAGCTGTGACATGCAGTCTGAACTCAATGATTTTGATGATAGCATATCATGAATATGTGTCTGAATGATTGGTCTGAATGATTGTTCTGCCTTGGGCATATGGATGTGTTATCCTGCATTAGTGCATTGCTCAACTGCTTTCTATATGTGCTTCACTCTAAGTCAGTACACTGTTGGAACAAGCCTGTACATCGGTTGGGTTGTGCATCCAGCGTCTTAAGGTAAAGTCTATACACTCCTCATCTTTACCTGCGATGTGCAACACAAGTCTATACATCACTCACTTGCATGATCATTAAGTCTGCACATTGTTTGCCATTGCACACGAAGTCTATACAGCACTCGCCATCATGCTACTGCTAAGTCTGTACATTGACCAAGTGTGTACAGAGTCCTTTGCATCGTGTGCATTCTTCATTAAAGTCTATACATTCTCATCCGTCTTAGTTAACGTCTCACGCTGTTCAAGTCTACAGTGTCTAGAAGTCTATACATCATCCGTCTCATCCTGCGTCTCAATTCGTTTGAGCATTCACTGTACAAGTTTGTACATGGTCTCTGCACTGTAGCTACACGGACTCAAAGTCCATACAGTGGACTGTTTCATGGTCTGCAATCTATATACATTGCTGGCCGCATGCACGCAGCAAGTCTATACAACGCTAGCAACCTGCACGCAAAGTCTGTACAGCCCAAGTCTGTACATCCACCGTCTCATGCAGCGTCTCTAAGGCAAAGTCTATACATCGCATGCATTGCACACTGCAAGTCTGTACAGCCCCAGTTTGTACATTACTCACTTGCAAGCACACAATTCCACACAGTGCTCTTCATTCATGTGCACAGTTCGTGCATCAAGTCTGTACATCCACCGTCTCAGTTAAGCTTCAAAGTCTATACATTCGATCGTCCCATGCATTGTCGCTTGCATCGTTTGGCAAAGTCTATACATTGGTCGGTGGTAAGTCTGTACACTGCCTACACTGCATGCTCTCATAATCATCATCAAAGTCTATACATTGGCAGCACTGTGCAAGTCTATACATTGATTCACTATTCATGCCTTCACTCAAAGTCTGTACATCGTGCAGCGTGTCTGTCTCAAGTCATTTCTTCAAGTCTGTACATTCCCAGTCTTTACCTACGTTCAGAACCCCAAGTCTATACATTAGTAAAGTCTACACATTGGGCTTCAAGCTTCCAAGTCTGCACATTGGTTCAGGCCTTCCAAGTCTATACATTGGTTCAAGCTTCCAAGTCTGTACATTGGCCTTCAAGCTTTCCAAGTCTATACATTGGCAGCTGAACTGTGAAGTCTATACATTGTCTGATCATCCATTCTTTTAAGTCTATACATTGGTCTTCACTCAACTCTGTACAGCTTGCTTTGTCGTTCAAAGTACAAAGTCTATACACTGGAGTCGTCTGCTGCAGGGATAGCAAGTCTGTACATTGGGTTCTCATGCTTGTTAACATCAAGTCTATATATACACTCGTTATTCTCATGCATGTTAACATCAAGTCTATACACTCATTATTCTCATGCATGTTAACATCAAGTCTATACACTCGTTATTCTCATGCATGTTAACACCAAGTCTATACACTCGTTACTCTCATGCATGTTAACACCAAGTCTGTACACTGCATCAGTTGTTCATGCATTGCACATCATCAAGTCTGTACACTGGCAGCAGCAATGCTCGCACTTCAATAAGTCTATACACTGCACTGTTCATGCACGGCACACCAAGTCTGTACAGAGCTTTCGTCTCATGCATCGTCTATGCAAAGTCCATATAGAGTTTTCTGTTGCATATTGAACGTAAAGTCTATACACTCGTCCTCCTTCACACGACTAGCTCTATACATCCATTGTCTTGCCTGCTGAATAAAGTCTGTACACTATCTTCAGCTGATATTATTCATCGACTGAACTCTTCATTAATCTTACAGGTGACTGGGCATGTGATCCAAGGCTAGCGCCTGGCACGTGATCCAAGATGCTGAGAAGCCGCCACGTGGACTGAAGCACACACGCCCTAGCTGCTGCTTGATCCACACGAAGGCTCTGTCCCTATAAAGGGTCTCTTTGTCCCTTCGAAGCAAAGCGCTGGAAAAAGAGAAGAAAAGCCCCCAGAAGGAAGAACAAAGAGGAGTGAGCCTGAGCATAAGAATAGACAGAGCAGAAGAGAGACAGTAATGGAAAGAAGGAGAGATCGTGAAAAGAGAAGCCGTGAAAGCAGAGAGTGATTAAAGAAGAGAAAGAGATAGAGAGTTAGAGGAGAAGAAGCAAAGCTACTTGAAGATTTGTTCCTACTGGACCGTGGATCATATCCAGGCCAGTCAGCTCTATTTGAGAGCCACAGTTGTGCTACCATCTTTACAGTTTTCTGATTACTGTATTTTCCCTTTCTTGGTTTCGTTTACATTTCTTTGTGTTTCTCCCGATTGCCCTGTTGGGGGTCGGGTTCCTCCTGTAGTTTCAGGAGAAGGGAGATTTGTTTCTCCAGGTTGCTGGTGACTTAGTGTCATCAGTGGTTCCCTCCCTTATGGAGGAAGAGAGGTCCGAGACCTCTAGTTTGCAGGTGACTTGGTGTCACCTGTGCTTCCCTCTGGGTTTCAGAGGAAGAGAGACTTGGGTCTCTAGGTTCCCCTCCGGTTTGGAGGAAGGGAGGATTGGTCCTCCGGTTCTGGTCTTGTGGGTTGCAAGTCCAGGTGTTCCCTCCTGGTCTGAAGGAAGAGAGACTGTGTGTCTCTGGTTTCCAAGTGGCTGGGAGTCACTTGGGGTGTTCCTCTGGTTGGGAGGAAGAGGGGAGGTTGTTCCCCTGGTCAAGCTGTTTGGCAGCACTTGTTTGCAGACTGAGTTTGCTGTTTCTAGCATTGCTAGTGGAAGCCTCACTCCGGTTTGGAGTGAGGGGTGGACGTAGGTCTTGGTGACCGAACCACCTAAAAATCTTTGTGCAGTGGTTTGATCTGTGATTTCTATTTCTACTTCCGCTAGATGATTGCATTGGGTCGATATGGTTTGATTGCACTAACTGTGTGATTGTTATCGCTAGATAGTTGCTAGGACCGTGATTCCCTTGGCTGTCCTAGTGACCAATCGGGTTTGCATCCTTGCTGTTTGAGCGTTTGTCCATCCACCTTGTGAGTATCTCTTCATACGGTTTTAATTTGGCCAAAAATCTTTAGAAGATCCATTCACCCCCCTCTGGATCTCTGTTGTCGTCTTATCCGCACCCAACAAGGTCTTCTTCCTTAGATGAAGCTGAGCAAGGAGAACTACGAGTGAAGCATCATCCTCCGTGCCTCATTTTGAAGGATCCGGCTACATCTTCCGACCTCATCCAAAGAATGAAGAACCATCGTTTGCTCATCATCAAAAAGGGGGATCTCTAGTGGTCTTACAGTCGATATTGTATATATCTTGTTGTTACACTTCCAGATCTAAGTGGTCATTGTATATCTGAATTTTTCTTAGACATATACTGTGCATGTGTGTGCATCTGCAGGTCACAGCGCACGTGTGTGTGTGGCTGTGCGCATCACAACGTGTGTGTGTGTGGGTTTTCACTTCATAGTGGAAGCAATCCTCACTCTATGAGGGGTGGACGTAGGGGGCACTGTTGTGAACCCGAACCACCAAAAATCCTCGTGTTACTTGTGGTTTGCTTCTATGCTCTTATTCGTGTGGGCTTCTTGTCGAGAGGAGATATTTGCATTTATTACTCTTCGATATTTTCATTATTCGTGTGAGTACATCATCGGGTGAGAAGAGGTGTGCTTTGGTTTTCTCCCTCTATCTTATTCCTGCATATTCTGTTGAATCGTTAAAATTTTTTATTGTCAATCAATTCACCCCTCCCCTCTTGATTGCCATCTACCGGGGAGAACAATTGGTATTAGAGCCCGGTCTTTGATTTTTACTGATCTCACGATCTTAGAGTAAGATCCAGTAAATGGCGAACACGGGGATGTTGCCCGAAGGGCACTCAATTCATAGGCCTCCGTTCTTCGATGGGTCAAATTACCCATAATGGAAGAATCGGATGTATGTATTTCTAAGGTCCCATGAATTCGATATTTGGCATGTTATCAGTAGTGGTCCTTATCAATTACCTGAAAAAGAGGAATAATGGGGAGAAGAACATATCAATAAGTGCATAGCTAATTTCAAAGCAATGAATATAATTCAATGTGCAATTCATCCCAATGAGTACTCACGAATTTCTATGTGTGCTTCCGTACAGGAAATGTGGAACAAACTCCAGTTGATGTATGAAGGAACATCGAAGTGAAAGAAACCAAGGCAAATATGCTCGTTCGGGACTATGAATTGTTCATGATGAAGCCAGACGAAGGTATTTCAAAGATGTTTGCTAGATTGGTTGAGATAACCAATGGATTGAAAGCACTCGGCACTCAGGAAGGATTACTCCAACCAGGATCTTGTAAGGAAGGTATTAAGGTCCCTCGCTCCACAGTGGCACACCAAAGCCACGGTCATTGAAGACTCAATGGACCTTAGTACACTGAGACTTGATGAGCTCATAAGATCATTGGTGACCTACTGGCTGAATATAAAAAGGAATGAAGAAGACGTCAAGAAAAATAAGCCGATTACAAGCATGGCCTCAAAGACCAACCTCCAAGGTTCAGATGACAGTGAAGGTGGATCTGCTTCAAATAGTGAGGATGAAGAGCTGGTGGCCATGATAACACGAAGGGCCAGAAAATTCATTAAGAAATCCAAAAGAGCAGGAGCTCCATTCAGAAGAGCACCAAGGAAGATGATGGCTAAGAAGGGAGAAAACAACAAGAAGGAAGAGGTCATCTGTTATGAATGTAAAAAACCAGGGCACATGCGTGGAGAGTGCCCCAAACTTCAGAAAAAATTCAAGAAAGGGAAGTTCAAGAAAACCAAGGCAATGGTGGCAACTTGGAGTGATGAAGATGGCGTCGATGATCAATCGGAAGATGAGTTGGACGAGCTTGTCCAAACCTTGTGTCTAATGGCAAATGATGAAAGCATCAATGAGGTACATTTTGAAACTGAGGATCTCTCATGTGAACAATGGGAAATTGCATATGAAGCTTTGTCTGAAAAATGCAAAAAGCTAAATATTGAAAATAAAATGTTAAAGAAAAAGATTGACCAAAGCATGCTCAATGAATCTTCATGTGTAAAGTGTGTTGAATTAACCTCTAAGCTTGAAACATTGTCATATGAGAATGAATTGCTTAATTCTAAAGTTATCCTGTTTGAAGAAGAGCTAGCTTGTTTAAAAGAAGAACAACAAATTGATGAAAGGTCCCTGAAAGAAATTGAAGAAAATGGGAAGCTAAATAAAGCCATTGAGGAAGTGAATGCTAGAATACAAGGCTTGGAAAAGGATAAAATGGAACTTGAAAATGATAATGGAAGTGTAAGAGGTGAAGTGAAAAATATAAAAGAAACACTAGCAAAATTTGTCACAGGGAAGCAAACTTTAGACACCATGCTAGGAATGAAAGTGAATTTCAGAAAGGAAGGGTTAGGATATGAGCCATGCAATAAGAAAGCATTTGAAAATAAGATTCGTACTTTCTATGTGAATGTGAATGCTTTATCTTCATCATGGTCTTCACACAAAAGGAATGAAAAATGCACTCCCGTTCACAAAACCTTCATGAATAAAAATAAGAAAAAGAATCCTAACAAGAAAGTTGTTTCATGTTTCTACTGTGGAATGTATGGCTACACCATGTATACATGCAGATTAATGTTGGCTGACGATGAACAGTTCGTGAGAAAATCAATGTAGTTGAATAGATCAAGAACTTCTAACCATTATGGACCCAAGCAAGTTTGGGTACCAAAATCACAGAAGTTTTCTTGTCTTGATATTTTTGTAGGTCTGCATGAAGGCTCAAAGAAATAAATGGTACCTCGATAGTGGATGCTTGCGACATATGTCAGGGAACAAAGAAATTTTTGCATACCTCAAAGAAAAGGATGGCGGACTTGTTACCTTCGGGGGCAAAGATAAAGGAAAAATCATCGGTGAAGATATGATTGATAAGGGATCTACTCATAGTGTAGAAAATATTTTGTTGGTTAAAGGTCTCAATAACAACTTACTTAGTATTAGTCAACTTTGTGATAAAGGGTGCAATGTGATTTTTGACTCCTCGCACTGCACTGTTGTAAATAAAAACACAAATGAAATAATGTTCATAGGGGTTAGACAAAACAATGTATATATGATAGATCTAGATGATACATCACATGATAATCTTTGCCTAGTTGCTAATAATTCAGATAGTGTTTGGTTGTGGCATCGCCGTCTTGGGCATGCTAGTTTTAATGTTCTAACAAAGCTCTCGAGAAATGATCTAGTCATTGGAATGACAAGGCTAAAATTTGAAACGGACAAAGTGTGTGAGGCGTGCAGGAAAGGTAAACAAAACTAGAACCTCTTTTAAGAGCAAAAATGATGTGACAACTTCTAGGCCTCTTGAGGTTCTTCATATTGATCTATTTGGACCTAGTTGATCTCACAGTCTAGGTGGAAAGATATATGGACTTGTCATTGTAGATGACTTCTCACGATTTTGCTGGGTATATTTTTATCACATAAAAATGATGCTTTGACGGAACTTGAAGGTTTTTGCAGGAAAGTACAGAATGAGAAAGGATATTTCATCAAGAGAATACAAAGTGATCATGGTAAGGAGTTCGAGAATAATGACTTTGATGAATTTTGTAGGAGAAACGGATACTCGCATACATTTTCAGCACCAAGAACTCCAGAACAAAATGACATTGTAGAGAGAGAACATAACCGTCATTGAGATGGCTCAGACGATGCTAAGTGAGAACAACCTACCTAGGTACTTTTGGGCCGAAGCCGTTACCACGGCATGCTACATTATAAACCGAGTCATGGTAAGACCAATCTTGAGAAAAACACCATAAGAACTTTTCAAAGGTAAGAAGCCCAACATTTCTCATTTGAAACCATTTGGATCTACTTGTTATATTCTTAATAATGGAAAATCTGATTTGGGCAAATTTGATGCAAAAAGTGATCGTGGAATTTTTCTTGGGTACTCTCTTGTCTCTAGAGCTTATCGGGTTTATAACCTGAGAACTCTTGTCGTAGAGGAGACCCCACATGTCATAGTAGATGAGTCATGTAATATGAATGTTAACAGAAGCTCAAAATTGCAGGATGAAGAAGAAGAAACTGGTGAAGAAAATGCGCCAAAGGCAGCACAAGAACAAGTGAATCAAGGAGACGGATTAGAAGTTGAGGATCATGAAAATCAACAAGAACAGCAGCTTCCAAGGCAATGGACATTCCACAAAAGTCATCCAACCGAAAATGTGATTGGAAATGTAGAAGATAAAGTGGAAACTCGATCTTCATACATGGAAGTAGACAATTTAGATTATATTGCATTATTTTCTCAGTTTGAACCACATTCTATTGATGATGCTTTAAAGGACAATTCCTGGATTTTAGGTATGCAAGATGAACTACATCAATTCCAAAGGAACAAAGTGTGGTTCCTTGTACCTCGTCCTAAAAATCACTCCGTGATCAGAACCAAGTGGATTTTTTGAAATAAGTTAAATGATCAAGGAGTGGTAATTAGGAACAAGGCCAGGCTAGTAGCAAAAGGCTATAGCCAAGAAATAGGAATTGATTTTAACGAATCCTTTGCCTCTGTGGCAAGACTTGAGGCCGTGAGAATTCTTTTAGCCTTTGCATGCTACAATGATATCAAACTCTTTCAAATGGATGTGAAAAGTGCGTTTTTGAATGGTTTCATACAGGAGGACGTGTATGTGGAGCAGCCTCCAGGATTTGAAGACCACGCATATCCAGATCATGTTTACAAATTGGACAAGGCACTTTATGGTTTGAAATAAGCTCCCTGTGCCTAGTATGAGAGGCTAAGTTCCTTCCTTGTTGACAATGGATTCAAACGAGGTAACATTGATCAAACCTTGTTTACCAAAGTAAATGGTAAGAAAATTCTAATTGTTCAAGTGTATGTGGATGACATTATATTTGGTTCTACTGGTAATGCCTTGAGTGAAAATTTTGACAAACTTATGCAAGGTGAGTTTGAAATGAGCATGATGGGAGAATTGACTTTCTTCTTGGGCTTGCAGGTCAAGCAAATGGCTGAAGGAATATTCAGTTGTCAAAGGAAGTATGCTCGAGATCTTCTCACAAAGTATAATTTCAACAAGGTGAAACCTCAACCGACACCAATGTCTACCTCAATCAAACTTGATCAAGATGACAAAGGTAAAACCTTGGACCAAAAACTTTTCAGAAGCATGATAGGACCTCTATTGTATTTGACTGCCATCCGGCCTGACCTTCAATTTGTTGTTTGTTTGTGTGCGAGATTTCAGTCCAATCCGAAAGAATCGCACATGTCAGCCGTGAAACGGATTTTAAAATATATTGCTGGTTCAGTAAGTTTGGGCTTATGTTTTCGCGTAATTCGAGCTTTGAATTAATTGCTTATTCTGACGCCGATTATGTGGGTTGTAAAGTAGATCGAAAAAGTACGAGCGGGTACTGCCAATTTCTTGGGGGATGCTTGGTCTCATGGGCCTCCAAGAAATAAAATTCAGTGGCATTATCAACAGTCGAAGCCGAGTATGTGGCTGTAGGTAGTTGTGTTGCCCAGGTGCTATGGATCCAACAACAAATGATTGACTATGACATCTCCTTTAAAAACACCTCAATCTTGTGTAATAACACCTCAGCCATAAATTTACCAAGAAATCATGTTCATCACTCTCGCACGAAGCATATTGAAATTAGACACCATTTTATTCAAGATCATGTTAGTAAGGGTGATGTTGAAATCAACTTTATTGAAACCAACCATCAAATTGCTAACATTTTTACCAAACCTCTAAATGAAGAAAAATTCACATTATTTAGGAGAGAATTAGGGGTTTGTAGGATAGAGGAGTCTGAGTCATGATTTTTTGCATCATGCATTACATTATGTAAATAAGCTACTTACTTGCATTTTGTGCATCAGTGTCTATAAGATTACTTGGTATATAAAATGGTGATTTGTGGAAAGGTGGATTAAGTCCATCTGAAACCATTCATCATGCGTGAGACAATACTCCGCCATCATACCAAGAATCAATGTGTCTTACACGCATTTGCATTAATAAGTCTCCTTCTTCATGCATATGCATCATATCGCTTGAATTGCATAAAATCAATTTGTGTGAAAAATCATCCTATGTGTGAATTGCATTTATTCTATTTATTTAGTATGAACACCTTCATTGCTTTCTTCTATGGCCAACGTCACCTTGAATACATTCAAGTGCCTACCAACCGAGCAAAATCATTAAAAATCTGCATTATGGAAAGGTGGATAATAAGCGTTTAATGAGACCTTCAATTTCCTTAAAATATTATCCCCAATTGATTGTAACCTCAAAACACTCAATTTCCCTTGATTCTTATATGTTTTAATCATTGGGGATTAGAGCCATCCCTCCTTGAACTTCATTTGGTATTATATATAAAATTTTGTTAAAGTACAAGGGAAGGGTCGACCGTCGTGTTTACCCGTCTCTGGCCAGGGCTTGGAGAATCAGGGGTCGACCCAAAGGGGTCGACCCATTCCGGTCTAGCGGATTCACCGCGGCTAGACCGGTTCGTACAGGGGGTCTTCGACCTAAACCCCCCCTCTTGCCTATAAAACATCTCCAGCCCTCTTCTATGCCCTGCCACCATCTTTTTCTACCCTAAAAACCTCTTCTTGCAACCCTAAAACATCCTAGATCCGAACGCGAGCTCCAATCGGTGGAAACTCGCGATCTCCTTCTCGTGCGACTCAAAGCTTCATTATTTCCTCCCAATCACCTCTGAGGTAAGCCATGGCGTGTAGAGAATCTAAATATATGAGGTAAAGGCATCCCTATTTCAAACCAACGTGATATGCAACACCATCTAGGTTTCTTATCTGTCTTGTGATCCAGATGGCCCCAAAGAGGCGTCCCTCTCGCAAGGGGGAGGAATCGAGCAGATCTCGGGAACAAAGGTCGAAGGATAATGAACAAAGATTCACGAAAAGGAGCTCACACTCTTCCTCCAGCAAGACTTTGGACAGAAAGGTACTCTGCCCTCGGGCGGTAGATTTCCCAAAATTATACAGAAATCTCATAGATCTAGTGGATATTATTTGCAATCAGCCAAATTTGGATACATTTATGTCTGCACATCGCCATGTATTTCCTAACCTTGTGCATCGATTTTATAGCCATCTCTCAATTGCGGACAACAATCAATACACTATTGTCAATGCCTAGTTGATTAAGCTTACACCCGCATTTTTAGGCAGAGCTTTTGGGCTGCCTTGTGAGGGCTACACCTTTGGAGATATTCATGTGCCAGAAGATGTTGTTTACCAAATGATGACTTCAGAATATATGGATGATAGATCAACAGCTGGTCTTAATGCAAATCATTTTCCTCCGATGCAGCGAATTTTACATCACATGATGACAACTATTTTACTACCTAGAGGAGGAGGTCGTGATAAAGTTACAAAGATTCACATGTTCTTATTCTACTGTCTTCTAGGTGGTCTTCAAATTTACTTTCCATCAATTATACTTGATCACATGTGTAAGGGCATGAAGCACAGAAATAGATCTCTTCCTTATGCATCTGCATTGACTGCAAATTTTGAGCTCATGAATTTTGATTTGTATAAAGAACTTTATCAGACCATTCAAGAAGCAGATATATATTCAATTGATTCCATCTGCCACAATATGAATTATATTGTTCAAAATGGTGTTTTGGTTCAAAATTTAAAGAGTTATATAAAAGCAACAATTTCTGAAGATGATGATGAAGATGAGGATCATATGGATGATGAGTAGCGAGATATTCATCATGAGGGGATACCTTTTGAGCTGGTTCAGATGGTCACGGACCGATTGGACTCAATGGATGGGCATTTAGACAAGTTTGGGGAGACTATGGATGTTCTTGCCAAAGATGTTTCAGATTTGAAGCTTTCCCATGCAGATTACACTCGGAACTTTCATAGGCTAACCACACTTCTTGAGTCAAATCCGTAAGCTTTGGACACTCAAACCAGAATATTTCAGGATATTGTGGATTACATTAGACGTCCACCGACTCCACCTTCTCCAGATTCAGACTAGATTATTGTGCTCCAACGGCATGGCACTCTTGTTATCCCATCTTCACCCCCTCCTTTTTGATGATGCCAAAGGGGGAGACATTTTGTAATATGTGTGTGCCTGACTAGATACAATAGTATGTGTGGTGTGTGCATGCCTTCCTGCATGTTTGCTTTCATCAGTTATGTTAGTTAGTATTATTTTAGTAATGTTGCATCTAATGGCATTGCATATGTTTGCATTGTAGTTTTCTTTTATCTTATGAACTCAGACTTTGTAAGTCTTAAAACTTTGTTGTCGGCAAAACTTTGGATGATGCTCATGAATGGTCAATCGTAGAATGTTTGAATGAAGCTATGTGTCTTCTTTTGTTATGCTTCTGAACTGTTTTAGATTGGTGCATGGAACATATTGTGAACTCATATTTGAGATTGAGGAGTGAAGCTGTGCAATGGATCTCTTGTTTCTTGTATGGGCTTTGACAATGATTAGCTTGATCTATCTTTATGTTTTAGTCCTAATTCAGATTCCAGTTGTATATAGAAGTTCATTAGTTATATTCAAATCTAGCATATAGTATTTTATCATAATAAAAAAGGGGGAGACTGTTGAACCCCCCCTGAGTGAATGCTCATATTTGTTAGATTTTGATGATGACCAAACACTATATGAGTCTAGAATAATAGTTGGGTGAATAAATTTGTACAAACTCATTTTGGACCGCTTTAGTATTTGATTACTCTTTCTCCCTTGATCAAGATTTACTAATGCAATCGAAGGATGAATTTTGTAGGATCAAGAACATCCCTTTTTGAGTAAGTCTTTTGAGTTGAGAATGTCAGATTAAATCTAACTCTGATTTTGGTATTTCTACAAAACTCAGGAATGAGGCTCAATTCCTAAATAAAATTTGAGGACGCATGGTGAGATCTAGACAAAACTCATTTCCCTTTTTATATTGACTTTCCTTGATAGATTTCATTGCCTCGAATCCAAGGGTCGATTTGATATAGTTTTGTTCTTAAAACTCACTCATACATGTCACAATAATAACTTTTGTGGATGGTTCGACCCAAAGGGTCAACCCCTCGACTCTTCATAGCACTTAGTTTATTTTTGTTAAGCATATGAAGAAGGGTCGACCCCTGAGTCCCTCTGAGACCTCAGGTTTTCGGTGTTTTGTATGTTGGTCTCAAGGGTCGACCCAAAGGGTCGACCCCCTATACCCAGAGAATTTTTTGTGGGTTGGTTTTTGTTTTTAGGCCAAAAGGGTCGACCCCATGGGTCGACCCCTAACTGTCCTATTTTTCTCGGGTGTTCTGTTTTGGGCTTGGGTGTCACGAGGGCCGACCCCTTCAAGAACAGCTTCCTATCGCATTTGGGGGTTTTCAGAAAGGTCACAAGGGTTGACCCAAAGGGTCGACCCATTTCAGGTATCCTCTGCTGAGCCCTTTTCGACTCCGTACGAATGTTACTTTTTACTCCCACCGTTTGCCCTAAAAGTGATGGATCTGAGGATCCCATCACCATACACGTGTCCCCCAACCTTGGGGGTATAAAACCAATGATTGGGGCGACCCATGGGAATAATCGAAGGGACTATTTTCTTATCTTTTACAGCCTTGTGTGCTTGCAGGAGAAGAAACACGGGAGAGGGGTTCTTGAGCGCGATCCTTGCGGATTTCATTGCAGATCTGATGCAGCTTGAGCAAGGAACAAAGGGCTTCTTCTGTCACGCCCCGAGATTATGCAGTGGAAACAATCGGGATCGTGACCAGTCGGCTAGTACGCCTCGAGCAAGCAATATAATCAGAGCGCAAGACAATATCATAAAAAGTAATTGCACAATGTAATTCACTAAAATCCTTCAACTTTATTACTTCATAAAATAATTCCCAAAGTACTTAAGATCTTTTCACTAGACTCAAGAAAAATAAAAATTACATCATGACTTGACTAGACATTGATAACTAAGGCTTCTCTCGAGTCATTATCCTTCAATCACTCTCGGATCCATCACATGACTAATCGGAATCTCACCCACTAGAATTTCTTAAAAAAGATTGGAAAGTAGGGTAATGAGCACACTTGCCCAGTAGGTATCTTTGTATCAACATGAAGGCAGATTTAAATGATTAGCATTTTAGCTCTAGAGAATAAGATAAATCATGCAGATATGATGAAAACATGCAAATAAAGCCAAAGTAACAAGATATAATCATGACAAGATATGAGAATATGATTTGATCAAGAATAGATCAAGAATGTAAATTTTGGACCTTTTCATGAACAAGAATGTAACAAGAATGTACTTTTCATAACCACGAAGGCTTTGCACTAGAAAGGTATGTAACAAGCAAGAAAGTACTATTCGCTTAATAGCAAGTACTTCGTGAATTTACGTAGATCCCGTGGATATTTCACTTATTTGTAGAGAAAGTACTCCCAGCGCAATGCGACGCCAGTAGTATCATACTCCATGGTTTACAGTATGTTTTCAACAATCAACCGAGGGGACTAGCATAAATCCCTTAACACAATCAGTGCTCGAACTGCATCTTCAAGTATAAATCAAGCTACTTCCACGTTTATAACAAAAATGTGGCCAATAATGTACAAGTTCAATAATAGTTTTATGATAAAGTAACCAAAGTAAGACTGCTTCAATTAAGAACAAGAGATTTCAAGGATGACTTAAATGGACATCATGCTACGGAAGAAATTTGACAGCATAACAATACATTCATTATGTTCCATATCTTTAATATTAAATTATTAACATAAGTTCAGAGTCCAGATAATTCATGAACTCTAGAAAACCAACCTCGAAGGTCAAACCTTGGGTTAGACATGATCAGGATCCAAGCGGTCTAGTACAGGACCGCTTGATACAGAAAGCGGTCATATGCTGGACCGTCTAGAAATTCAAGCGGTCTAGTCTTGGACCGTTTCATAAGATAGAGTTTGACATTTGAAACATGACATCTGGAGCCTTGCGGCCTAGTGGATGGCCGTTTAGTATCCGTTAGCAGTCTAGTGAATGGCCGCTAGCAGACTCTGGCGGTCAACCAGATGGCCGCTAAGATCCAGAATGCATAAAACAGCGGTCAAAGTGCTTTTTAGACATTGAGTTTTAATGGTATAACCAGCTCGGCGTCCTAGTGGGAATCCCAGGTTCGCGGAGTCTTATGGAGGCCTTGAAACAAGATTTCCTAGTCCGTTGGAAGGAATATCCAAAGGAGAGGTCATCATGTCCAAGATTGTGTACTTAATGTGTAAAAGTGTAACTAATGACAATAAACCGGAATATGCGCCATGTACTTAAGAAAATGACTCTTAGAAGAGAGAGAATCATGATAAAATAGTAATCACGTACATCATGAATCATCTATCATTTGAAACATGTATTTATTACAAGATATATGATTTTGGTCACAGATTAACATACGCTAAAAAAAATAGGTCTAAGGGCATAAAGAACATGAAATATATAATGATGAATAATAGAATCAACTAAGTATATGAAACCAGTAATCAAACTAGGAATAAAACTTAGTTAACTAGGCTTACCATATATTAATTAAGGCTAATCTACAATATGTGTCGGATTTATAATATTATAGAAAATTAGAAAACAAAACGGTCTAGCATAGGACCATTTCACTATGGCTAGCGGTCTATCGGGCGACTGCTAGAGTTTCAGGGTCTACAGGAAGACCGTTTCCTCCTGTATAATCCGAGTTCAAATGATAATAAAACAAAATGCTAAACCAAGGCATATCATGCATGGAAATCAACATATATAAACTTTCATAATCATGATAGAATGAATATAAGCCACCAATATGCATAGGTTCATATGATCAACAAGAAAATTTCTCTTTTTACTTCATTAAGGCTAGTTCATACGTGAGATTTTTACTATATGCATAGTCCTAATGAAAACATGAAATTCTAAAGGTATAATGCATAAAATCAAATGAAACCAGAGGGCTTTTATTCCTGACACAAGGTTTAAACCATCCATGAGATAACCTACCTTTGATTTGGGGTTTAATCTTCGAATTAAAGGATGGAAGTTAACCCTAGTTCTGCATGTTTCGAGCTAAATCAGCAACTTCACGCCCTTGTATCTTCTGATTCTCTTGACCTATGGACGTGAAATTTTGAGAGTAAGAAGAGGGTACTAACAGGAACACATTGTTCTAAAGAACCTCTATCTAATTACCTCGTTTGGGGCTTCTAATCTCCTGATCTTCTTAGGTCGGTTGCACTATTTCCTGAGTTTCTTTCACCGAACCAGCGTCTTTGCAGGCTTCTATCTCCTCGTAGGCTCGATCTCCTAGAATGAAATTTTGAGGAGAGTTAGTTCTAACTACAATAAATAAATTCTTAGAAGAAACTTACCTCTAATTCTTCCTCTTTATCTTAGTTCCACATGAGCCAAAAGTAAGGGTCGCACACATCAAATCTGGGTTCTATTTATAGATTTAGCTAGGGTTTTCATGGATTAGAACGAACTTAGAGTCCCAATTAGACTTTCAATTCAATCTTCTAACCTGCTAGACTTATCTAACTAGTAGATAGAATTGATCCTAGGTGATTTGGATGCCAAAAATTCAATCTTTTCATGTTTTCTCATACTCACAGAACTGACAGAGCTTAGCGGTCTAGCTCTAGACCGTTTACTGTCCCTTTGCGATCTCGCGATAGTCCGTTTTCACTATTAGGCACCGAATTTGAGATTAGTTCAAACTCCTTTGATATTATCCATGTTATTATTCTATTTACTTGTCTCCTAAAGAGTAATTGTCCCTTTAATTCTGAGATTACACTATTTGTAGGCTTCTAGAATATGGGCTAAGGTCTAAAACAATCTTTTTGGGCCAATTGGGTTTATTATATGGGCCTAATTCTCTTGGATTAGTGTAGGGCCTAATTAATTTTAATTAACCATAATTCATTTAATAGCCCACTAAATGCTTTAATAATTAATATAATTATATATTTAAATCCCAAAATTCTCTCAAGCGTTACACCCTTCCCCACTTAAAAATAATTTGTCCCCAAATTCAATATATGGATTTATGGAGAGTGTACTTACATTCAAAAATCTCTGGGAATCTTTTGCGCATGGCTTCTTCAGTTTCCCATGTTACTTCATGTGGACATAACTTGGTCCGTTGGATCTTGACCATAGGATTGGTTTTATTCCGAAGTTGACGTACTTCTCATTCAACGATCTTAATTGGCTTTAGCTCGTATGTCAAGTCCTTTTTAATCTCCAGATTATCGTAAGTGATGACATGGAATGGATCAGGTCCATACTTCTTGAGCATCGAGATGTGAAATACATCATGAACTTCAGATAGTTGAGGGGGTAAAGCTATTTGATATGTGACTTCACCCACCCTATCGAGAATTTCAAAGGGGCCAATGAATCTTGGAGTAAGCTTACCTTTGATACCGAATCTTCGAATACCCCGACCTGGAGAAACCTTAAGGAACACATGGTCTCCTACTTGAAATTCCAGGTCGCGTCTTCGATTGTCAGCATATGATTTCTTCCTGTCTTGAGCTATCTGGAGTCTCTCCCGAATAAGCTTTATCTTCTCAGTAGTATCCCTAATGATGTCGGGACCAAGAAATTACCTTTCTCCTACTTCATTCCAGCAAATAGGTGAACGATAGCTTCTTCCATATAGAGGTTACTTTTTGAGCCGATATCAAGTTTTTCCTTTTCTCTCTCTAGTTTTTTTAGTGAGAGAAGCTCTGCGTTTCTTCCCGCCCAGCATTGCCCTGCTGGTTCGCCCTTCTGCTGGCCATGGCCGATGCGGCCGGGCCATCTTCATCCGCGGTGTTGCAGCCGGGAAATGCTTCCTCCCAAGTTGGTACCAGACGGACGTTTGCGCAAGCTCTGATGGAATCTAAGCTGAGGCCTCGGATTGCGATTCTGGTGAAGGAACCGGCTTATACTGACAGAGGCGAGCCTGCGGTATTTTTTTCCAAAGAAGAGGTTCTAGCATCTGATCGATTCTTATCTTTTCCTATTGTTGCAAAGTGTTCATATGGCCGGCCTTCGTTTGCTGAGATTAAAAGCTGCTTGATGCAGCGCCTAGCTATTAAGTCTGACTTTGTAATTAGCAAGCTTAATCCCAGACATCTGCTTCTCCGTTTTGAGTGTGAATCAGATTTTACTAAGCTGTTGATACTAAAGAACTTATATATCAAGGGTTTTCTCTTTCGATTCTTCCGCTGGACGACGGATTTCAGCTTTGATGCAGATCTGCCCACGGTACCAGTCTGGATAGGATTTCCTGCTCTTCCAGCCAACTTTTATCATGAAGATTGCTTGCGTTCTATTGCTGGTAATTTCGGGATGGTTTTGAGGATCCATGAGCGTACCTTGGCCTTGACTGATACTTCTGAGGCTTTGGCCTGTGTAGAGATGGATTTATCTGCGCCGCGCAAGGAAAGGCTCTGGATAGATATGGATGGTGATGGTTTCTGGCAAGCTGTTAGCTATGATCGAGTTCCTGCATTGTGCTCTTTTTGCCATAAGCTCGGACACTCTGATAGAAACTGCAAGAAAAAACAAGGCAAAGCCGCTCGAGCTCCGGTGGCCAAGGACCAAGATCATCTAATGTCTAAACAGGCTTATCGGATTAGGCAGATGAATCCTTCGGCTGCTCCATTTATTGGGGCTGTTTAGCAGTCTGCAGACCAAGTGCCCCAGCATGAGAGCTCGAATTCTAATGGTCCTTTGGATGATCTCCAGGAGCCAGTTCAGGGGACACAAGAACCAGATGGTGGACAGGTTAAAGAAACGGTTCTCGTTACGGTCCTGGAAAATATTCAGTCTGGTGATGTGGAAGGTCTTATTCCCTTTATGCATAAGGAAATAGCAGTTTCGGATGATGTATCTTGTCAACAGACCCTTGATAATCATATAATGATGCCGAGCCTGGCTACAAAGGCCTTAGTGAATGGCAATGTTGAGAAATTCACTGGTAAGGATAAGGAGCAAAATATGTTACTTGTTGGTAACCTTGTGGCTGACAAAGCTAGCACAGATAATGAGCTAATGCAAATTAAAGTGAATAATACTGAAGGTGGCTACCCAAGTAGACCTCCGGATGGTGGTATCATTACCAGATCTAGAGCTAGATCAATGGAGGATATAATCTGGGATCCGAAATGATTCAGCCTATTATTGTATGGAATATAAGAGGTGTAGGGAATTCCTGTTCCCGCAGAAGTTTAAAAAATATAGTTATGTCCAATAAGGCTTGCTTAGTGGCCATTATGGAACCTATGCTTTCCTTAAATAAAGCTTCCTTGTTGGGAAGATTTCTGAAGTTGGATGGTTTTGCTGGTAATAATGTAGAGGATTCGAAGATATGGGTCTTCTGGCAAGATAGCTTTCAGTTGGAGGTCATTGGCTCTTCTTCTCAATATATTACTTTGGGGCTTAAAAGGGACAACTCTTTTTGTGTAGTCTACACTTTTGTTTATGCTTCATGTGATTTTCGGGTTAGATAGTCTCTATTCAGTGACCTTGCTCTTTTTGCTTCCTAGGTATCGGTTCCTTGGTTGGTAGGGGGTGATTTCAACTGTGTTGCTAGAGTATCTGAAAAGGTGGGTGGAGATCCCCCTTCCCTTGCTTCAATGCAAGTCTTCAACTCTTTTATTTGTTCTTCTGGTCTAATTGATGCTGGATTTCAAGGCTCATGTATGACTTGGTCTAATAACAGAATTTGTGCTGCTAATATTCGTGCTAGGCTTGATCGGACTTTCTTTAATAGTAACTACTTAGCAGTGGCCCCTCAGCTAGTAGTTCAACATCTTACCAGGGGTCCTTCGGACCATGCTTCTTTATTGATTTTCATGGATAATAGTAAGAAGAGTGCTGGCAGGTTTATCTTCCAAAAAATGTGGTGCTCCCATGCTTCTTTCAAGCAATTAATTTCGAGTGTGTGGCAGCAGGTCCAAAATAACCATCCAAATGCATTGGTCAGGCTCTTCTCCAAACTGAAAGCTGTTAAACACTCCCTCTGCCAATGGAATAGGGATGTATTTGGGGATATATTTCTATACAAGAGCCAAGCTGAAAAATATGTTGCGATTAAGCAAACATTATATGACTCTGATCCTTCTATTGAAAATAGGGAGAGTCTCTCTGCTGCAAATGCAATGCTTCGTCAGGCTCTGTCTAGGGAAGAATTATTCTGGCATCAGAAGTCTAGGGTGGACTGGGTTGAGAATGGTGACAGAAATACTTCATTCTATCATGCTGTGGCTCAAAGTAATAGAAGGAGGAACTATATAGCTAGGCTCCAAGTTGGTTTCCCTGCTGAGTGGTGCAATGACCAGGCTGCTCTTCAGGCCCATGCTGAAGTTTTCTTTAAACAGCTGTTCTCATCAGAAGAGCATGTGGTGGATGCTGCTAGTATGGACTGTATTCCTCAGTTGATTATAGAGGCTCAAAATTCTGGCCTATGTGCATTGCCTGATGACAATGAGGTTCAGAGGGCAGTTTGGGATCTTAAAGCCTCAAGCTCTCCTGGACCGGATGGGTTTACAGGTGAATTCTTTGTTTCTTCCTGGGATATTGTTGGGAAGGATGTTGTGGAAGCTGTTCGTGCATTCTTTATGGGCTTCCCTCTCCCGCGAGGTATCTCCTCCTCTCTCATTACATTAGTCCCCAAGGTGGCTGAACCTAAGTCTTTTCATGACTTTAGGCCTATTAGCCTATGCAATTTTTCATATAAGATTATCTCCCGGATTTTATCTGAAAGGCTGGCTCCTCTGTTGCCTACTATTATTTCACCAGAACAAGGGGCATTTGTGAAAGGCAGATTTATCCTAGACAATGTGGCTCTTGCTCGTCAGCTTATGGTGGATTTAAACAGGAAAGTCAGAGGCCATAATGTGGTTTTCAAATTAGATATGACAAAAGCATATGATAGGATGGAATGGGATTTCATTCTTGCAGTCATGAGAAGAATGGGTTTCAGCACTAGATTCACATCTCTTATAGGCATGTTACTTTATAACAATTTGTTTTCTATCAATTTTAATGGAATGGTGTCTGGTTTTTTTAAGTCTAGCAGGGGCATTAGACAAGGGGATCCAATTGCTCCCTTCTTATTCATCATTGCATCAGAAGTGCTCAGTAGAGGGATGTCTGCCTTATTTCAATCTGGTCAGCTAAAAGGGTATAAAGGCCCAAGAAATTGTATTCGGGTCTCTCACTTATTATATGCAGATGATACTCTTGTTTTCTTAAATGCTGGCAAGCAGAACATTGAGGTTTTCAAACAGTTCATTAGCAGGTATGAAAAGAGTTCAGGGCAAAAAGTCAACAGAGCTAAGAGCTGTTATATCCTCTCTTCCAAGGCACCAGTCTCTCTCAGATTATCAATCCGATCCCTGACTGGCTATAAATACCAGTCAGATGGGTTGAATTATTTGGGTATCCCTATCAAAAAAGGTAGATATTTGTGCAGTGATTTTCATTTTCTTATTGAGAGAATTCAAACTAGGCTTGAGGGCTGGAAATCCAAATTCCTATCTGCTGTTGGCAGGGTAGTGTTAATAAATTCTGTCCTACAAAGTATACCTGTTTATTTGGCTTCTGCCTGCAATATACCTAAGAAGGTCCTCCACTTCATTGAATGCCAATGTGCAAACTTCTTTTGGCATGGAGACCTTAATACCAATCGAAGACATTGGATCTCATGGCCTGCTATTCAGAAACCAAGGCTTGAGGGAGGACTGGGAATAAGGGAGCTGCAATGGGTGCAAACTTCCTTAGCTGTTAAGATGTTATGGAATATCCTTCATGGGTCATCTTTATGGTCTTGCTATGCTCGGAGAAGGTTTATTAAAGTCCATTTTGCTTGCTGTATCAAGCCTTTCCCTGCAGGTATGCCTAAAGCAATATTTGGAAGGGCAAAGGATATTATTCTGCAACAGACTAGATGGTTTGTAGGCTGTGGATCTGAGATTGATTTCTTAAGGGATAATTGGACTGGAATAGGTCCTTTATCCAATGTCTCTGCTGCTAGCAGTTCATTGAGATCTGCCGACTCTGCTGTGATCTCTCTTAAAGATGTCCTCTCAGATAGTCAACATGCTGCTAGGGGGTCTCTCAGTGACCCTGCACTCTTATCTAATCTTCAGCTAACTAATGAGGCAGACACATATGTTTGGATGGGCACTCTTAAGGGTAATTTCTCTGTTAAATCTGTTTATAATATAATCAGACCTAGAGGCCATAAAAGACCTGCATGGGCAAAATTGTGGCATTCTGCCATTCCACCAAGGGCAGCATTGTTTACATGGAAGATTATCCATAAGGCTGTTCCTGTGGACAGCAGGATAAAAGACTGTGGAATTTCTTTAGTCTCTAAATGTAATTGCTGTCTCCTCCCCAGCCAAGAAGATCTTGACCATCTATTCACTACCAGTGAGATGGCATCTAATTTGTGGAGCTGGGTTACTCCTTTAATCTCTCACAGAGCCTGGTTAAGTGATCACATTACAGTCCGTCTATGGAATATCATAGCAGTCACTAATATGCAGTCTGCCTGGAGTTTTACTGGGATGTTTATGGTCATTTTGATGGTTTGGGAAATTTGGAAGAGTAGATGTGCTGCCAGGTTTGAAGGTATTCCTTTTAATCTAGCTGCCATCAAGAAAAGGATAATTCTTGCTATATCATTATCATTGGACATGCTCAAGTTCCACGAGCCCATATCCTCTACTCATCTTAGAAGTTTGGTGGCTTTTAATCTACACCCTCATGTTGTTATTAAACAGCCAGTGGCTGTTATGTGTCAATTGGCCTCTCAGGGCTATACTCTTCACATAGATGGTGCTTCTAAGGGTAATCCTGGAAAATGTGGAGGAGGAGGGTGTATTAGAGATGATTCTGGAAGGCTAGTGATGGCTTTTGCATTCTCATATGGCACGGGCTATAGTCTGTTAGCAGAAACAAGAGCACTCCATGATGGGCTAATGATTGCAAGTCGATGTGGCATAAGACTATCCAAGATATATTCGGATTGTGCAGCTCTTGTGGAGGCTGGTAGGAAAGGAGAAGCTCCTAGCTGGATGGCTACACCTTGGTGGAGACAGACCCGCTTGCTTCTAGTGGAAAGTGGCTGTCATCTACAACACATTTTCAGGGAAGGGAATCATGTAGCTCACTCTTTGGCATCATTTGCATGCAATATGTCAAGCAATTCTATTTTTGTCTAAGAAATGGATCTTCCTCGGGCTGCTAGAGGAGCCCTTAGGGTGGATAGGGCAGGTTTGCTTGATTTTCGGCTTTGACTTATATTGTACTCTTTTAGTGCTCTCTTAGCTTTTGTTGGCTTGTAAAGGCATTATTACAGCCTCCTTGTTTTTCAAGGGCATGCCTCTTAGTTCTTGTACATCCAACTTAAAAAGAAATAAAATTTAGGGCCCTAGTGTAGCCTGGGGGAGTGAGCACATTCTCCCTCTTTGAGGGGGGGTGCACTCGACCAGCTTCTACTCCAGATTGGCCGGTGGTTCAATAAAAAAAAAGCTTCTTCCATATAGATCCTCGAACGGTGCCATTTGTATGCTACCCTGATAGCTATTGTTATATGAAAATTCCACTAGAGGCAAGTGATCATGCCAACTTCCTCCAAAGTCTATAGCACATGCCCTGAGCATATCTTCCACCACTTGATTTGTCCTTTCAGTTTGACCATCAGTTTATGGATAGAACGTAGTGCTAAAATTAAGTCGGGTCCCTAATGAATGTTGAAGACCCTTCTAGAATTGTGATGTGAACCGAGGATCTCGGCCGGATATAATGGTGACAGGGACACCATGCAATTTGACAATCTCCTTCATGTATAATGCTTCTAGTACATCCACAGACCATCGACTCTTGATTGGTAGGAAATGTGCGGATTTAGTCAATCGGTCTATGATCACCCATATACCAACATGTCCTCCTCTTGTCTTAGGTAAACCCATGATAAAATCCATCCCTATACTTTCCCACTTCCACTCGGGAATATTCAAGTGGTGTAATTTCCCAGTAGGTCTTAAATGTTCTACCTTTACTTGTTGACAAGTGAGACATCGGGACACAAAATCTGCTACTTCTCTTTTTATATTGGGCCACCAAAAATTTCTTTTCAAAGCTTGATACATCTTGGTAGAACCAGGGTGAATGGTGTACCTTGATTTGTGAGCTTCTTCCATGATCAATTTCTTAGTGTCATCGTGATTTGGCACACAAATTCGATCCTTAAATAATAGTCATCCATCGTTTGAGATAGAAAATTCCAGTTTTTGATCAACATTATCCTTAATCTCATCAATATAGGGTCATTTTCTTGCAATTGGACTATATCCTTGATCAATGTAGGTTGAGACCTTATATTGGCAATCATACCTTCTTCTCCTTCTCTGTCAATATCAAGATTTAAATGAGAAAAATCTTCAATAAGATAAGTTATACATTTCCTAAGGCTTGCTAGAGTTGCCATTGACTTTCTGCTAAGAGCGTCAGCTACAACATTTGCTTTCCATGGATGATATTGGATAGTAAAGTCGAAGTCCTTGAGATACTCCAACCATCTGCATTGTCGCATATTTAACTCCTTCTTGGTGCAGAGATATTTCAGACTTTTATGATATGAAAATATGGTGAATTTCTCCCCATAAAGGTAATGTCGCCAAATCGTCAATGTGAATATAACCGCAGCTAGTTCCAGATCATGTATAGGGTAATTTTCATCATGACACTTTAACTGTCTTGATGAATAACAAATCACCTTTCCATTTTGCATAAGGACGCACCCTTGGCCAATGCCAGACGCATCCGTATAGACTTCAAAGCCACCACCCTCTGTCGGTAGTGCCAGTATTGGTGCAGTGGTAAGGTGTTCTTTAAGAGTAAGAAAACTCTCTTCGTAGTCCTTCGACCATATAAAAGGATTCTCCTTTCTTGTGAGTCTAGTCAAAGGAACATCGATCTTTGATAAATCTTCTATAAAAACCAGCCAGACCTAGAAAACTTCTGACTTCAGACACGGTCGTCGGCCGGCTCTAGTTCTCAACTGCTTCTATTTTAGAAGGGTCGACATCGATACCTTCCTTCAAAATAATATGGCCAAGGAAAGAGACCTCCTTTAGCCAGAACTCGCACTTACTATCCTTTGCATAGAGTTTGTGCTCTCTTAGCATTTGCAAGGCTATCCTTAAGTGCTCTTCATGTTCCTCCTTTATTTTGGAGTATATAAGAATATCATCTATGAAGACGACTACAAATTAGTCAAGATAAGGCCTGAAGACATTATTCATGAGTTGCATAAATTCTGTTTGGGCATTAGTTAACCCAAACGACATTACCACGAATTCATAGTGGCCAGTTCTGCTTCGAAAAGTAGTTTTGTGTATGTCTTCATCTTTGATCTTGAGTTGATGATACCCTGACTTGAGGTCTATCTTGGAAAAAAATTCTGTACTAGAAATCTAATCAAAGAGTTCATCGATTAGCGGCAATGGATATTTATTCTTAATTGTGAGTTGATTCAGTCGTCGGTAGTCGATACATAGCCTGAGAGATCCATCCTTCTTCTTGACAAATAGTACTGGCGCACCCCAAGGGGATGTGCTAGGTCGAATAAAACCCTTGTCTAATAATTCTTAAAGTTGTTTCTTTAATTCCTTGAGTTCTATGGGGGACATCCTGTAGAGAGCTATTAAAACAAGTGCTGCTCCGGGAATGAGTTCACTGAAAAAGTTTACTTCCCTTTCGGATGGTAAACTGGGAAAATCTGATGAAAATACATCGAAAAACTCATTCACGATGGGAATGTCTTCTAAGATAATCTCCTTGGACTCGGTGATGATTACGGAAGCTAGAAAAGCTTCACATCCTTGAGAAATAAGTTTGCAAGCGTGAAGAGATGAAATAATGGCAAGATGCTTCCTATATTTGATACCAGGGAAGGAAAACCTTGGAACACCTGGTTTCCGAAAAAAGATAATCTGGTTGCGATAATTTATATAGGTGTCATGGTCTACAAGCCAATCTACACCCAAAATAGCATCGTAGCCCACCATGTCAAGGAATACGAGATTTGTAGGAAGATTGTGACCTTCTACCATTACCTTACTATCAGGATAGTATGTTGTAAGTTTGGTTCCATGACCTAAAGGTGTAGTAATAGCAAGGTCCGAGAGTAAAGGAACTGATGCAATGGGTAAGGTTTTTGCAAAAGCAGAAGATATAAAGGGATAAGAAGCATCGGTATCAAATAGTACAAATGCAAGATGGGAATAGATTTGGATAGTACCTTCCATAAGCCTGTCATTCTTGGGCACTTCTTCTACTTCCAAAATAGCATTGAGATGAGCCTGACGCTTACATCCACCACCAAAAGATTGTTCCTTCATAAGGGGGCAATCCGGTATGCGGTGCTCCCGGCTGCCACATCTTAAACAAGCGCCAAGGAGCTTCCAGCACTCTTCGGCCGAATGACCGAACTTCTCGCAAAAGGTGCAAGCCGTGGAGACTTGTTTGTCTTCTTCCTTGACTTTCTTATTCTTGTGGTAGCCACTACCACTCCCATTCCGAGATCTCTTCTTGCTATCACAGAATTTGTAGGGTTCCGTGATACTAAATTTCTTCTTATCATGTCGATCAGGCCTTTGGCTCGGCTCCTCTCCCTTTCCTTTCAATTTTTCAACCTTCTCTAAGGTCCTTTCACATAGATGCACCCGCTGGACCATCTCCGCATATGTACGGATATTCTGAGTCCCAAGCTGTTGAATATAGCCAGGCCTCAAACCGTCCATAAATAGGTTAGCCTTTAACAAGTCGGTATTAATCAAATCGGGAGCATAATGCGCCAGCCTAGAAAATTGAAGTTCATACTCTGCTACAGTCATCATGCCTTGACGTAACGAAGCAAACTCTATAGCTTTCCTCTCCTTAACATGTTCGGAGAAGTACTTGGCTTAGAAAAGTGTAAGGAAACCTTACCAAGTATGTGGTGCATCTGCAGGTAGTGCCGGAATTGACTTCCACCATGTACGAGCATCTTTATTTAATTGGAACGTGGCTAGACGGACCTTTTCTTGATCAGCACATTGCATAACTTCAAATATGCGATTCATTTCATCGATCCAATTCTCGGCTTCATCTGGATTAGAGGAACCTGAAAATCGTGGAGGATTTAAGCTCCGAAAATTGCGGTGTAAGTCTCCAGCTCTTGCCTCTGCGCCGGCTTGAGCCATATTCTGTAATGCTTGGGTGAGTCTAGCGACGGTTTGTTGCCTACCACCCCAGTCAACACGATGAACCATTATGAGAGTAGGGTACCTGAGGAGAGTAATAAACTTGTTACTTCTAATGGAATGAGTGAGGTTAATCTTAGAAATAATTCTAATTACTATCTCATCCCAGGTTCTACCCAATTCCTCTCATAGGTTGGGAGTTTCTTTTCCTCGTTTCATAGGTGTGTGTCCTTAAACCTTGGAGTTAGCCTATGACATGATTTGTTCCCTCGGACTTCTAGTCCTAGCGCTCTGATACCACTTTCACTGTCACGCCCCGAGATTATGTAGCGGAAACAATCGGGATCGTGAATAGTCGGTTAGTACGTCTCGAGCAAGCAGTATAATCAGAGCGCAAGACAATCACATAAAAAGTAATTGCACAATGTAAATCACTAAAATCCTTCAACTTTATTACTTCATAAAATAATTCCCAAAGTACATAAGATCTTTTCACTAGACTCAAGAAAAATAAAAGTTACATCATGACTCGACTAGACATTGATAACTAAGGCTTCTCTCGAGTCGTTATCCTTCAATCACTCTCGGATCCATCACTTGAGTAATCAAAATTTGACCCACTAAAATTTCCTGAAAAATATTGGAAAGTAGGGTAATGAGCACACTTATCCAGTAGGTATCTTCGTATCAACATGAAGGCAGATTTAAATGATTAGCATTTTAGCTCTAGAGAATAAGATAAATCATGCAGATATGATGAAAACATGCAAATAAAGCCAAAGTAACAAGATATAATCATGACAAGATATGAGAATATGATTTGATCAAGAATAGATCAAGAATGTAAATTTTTGGCCTTTTCATGAACGCAGATGTAACAAGAATGTACTTTTCATAACCACGAAGGCTTTGCACTAGAAAGTCATGTAACAAGTAAGAAAGTACTATTCGCTTAATAGCAAGTACTTCATGAATTTACGTAGATTCCGTGGATATTTCACTTATTTATAGAGAAAGTACTCCCAACGTAATGCGATGCCAATAGCATCATACCCCATAGTTTACAGTATGTTTCCGACAATCAGCCGAGGGGACTAGCATAGAGCCCTTGAACACAATCAGTGCTCGAACTGCATCTTCAAGTATAAGTCGAGCTACTTCCACATTTATAACAAAAATGTGGCCAATAATGTACAAGTTCAATAATAGTTTTATGATAAAGTAACCAAAGTAAGACTGCTTCAATTAAGAATAAGAGATTTCAAGGATGACTTAAATGGACATCATGTTGCAGAAGAAATTTGATAGCATAACGGTACATTCATTATGTTCCATACCTTTAATATTAACTTATTAACATAAGTTTAGAGTCCATATAATTCATGAACTCAAGAAAACCAACCTCGAAGGTCAAACCTTGGGTTAGACATTATCAGGATCCAAGCGGTCTAGTACAGGACCGTTTGATATAGAAAGCGGTCATATGCTGGACCGTTTAGAAATTCAAGCGGTCTAGTCTTAGACCGTTTCATAAGACAGAGTTTGACATTTGAAACAGGACATCTGGAGCCTTGCGGTCTAGTGGATGGCCATTTAGTATCCATTAGCGGTCTAGTGAATGGCCGCTGACAGACTCTAGCGGTCAACCAGATGGCCACCAAGATCCAGAATGCATAAAACACTTGTCAAAGTGCTTTCTAGACATTGAGTTTTAATGGTACAACCAGCTCAGCGTCCTAGTGGGAATCCTAGGCTCGCGGAGTCTTATGGAGGCCTTGAAACAAGATTTCCTAATCCGTTGGAAAGAATATCCAAAGGACAGGTCATCATGTCCAAGATTGTGTACTTAATGTGTAAAAGTGTAACTAATGACAACATACAGGAATATGCGCCATGTACTTAAGAAAATGACTCTTAGAAGAGAGAGAATCATGATAAAATAGTAATCACGTACATCATGAATCCTCTATCATTTGAAACATGTATTTATTACAAGATATATGATTTTGGTCATAGATTAACATAAGTTAAAAAAAATAGGTCTAAGGGCATAAAGAACATGAAATCTACTATGATGAATAATAGAATCAACTAAGTATATGAAACCAGTAATCAAACTAGGAATAAAACTTAGTTAACTAGGCTTACCATATATTAATTAAGGTTAATGTGCAATATGTGTCGGATTTACAATATTACAGAAAATGAGAAAACAAAACGGTCTAGCATAGGACCGTTTCACTGTGGCTAGTGGTCTATCGGGCGACCGCTGTTGTGTCCCTGTGATTTTGATGATAGCAAACACTATAAGTCATCTGAATGCATACAATTCTGTTTGTGGTGCATATGAATGTTTCATTGAAAATCTTATCTGAATTATTGCTGCATTTAAATATGGCTGTGTGGTGTGTGCTTTGGTGCATTTCATTATTGCTGATGCATTTCTTAATTGACTGTTATCTGGATTGCTTGTTATCTGGATATCTTGATGTCATATATGTTTACTTGTGTTTTGATGATGTCATTCAGCACATTGTTTAACTGTGAGCATAGCTGCATTTCATGTTTTAGTCTGTACAGTGGTGCATGTCTGAACATCCATGATTAAGTGTGTAATATGCATCTGTGCATTCATTTATCTGGCTACATAACACACACATCCACATGCTAGCACACACTAAGTCTGTACAGCCCATGTACAAGGTCTCATGCATATTGAATGTAAAGTCTATACATCGTCCAGTGTATTGCTGCATGCCATGAAGTCTGTATAGAGTCTTTGCATCGTGTGCTTCTCATAAAGTCTATACATCCATGCTTCATGCATTGACTGGACAAAAGTGGGTTGACCCCCCGAGATCTTCAAGTCTATACATCACATTTGGGAATCGAAGTATGTACAACGGACTGTACATGCATCAATCTTCAAAGTCCATACATTGGACTGTTACACGCATCATTGAAGTCTATACACTAGTCCGTCTCTCCAGTCTGCACAGCCTTCTGATTGGACTTAATGTCTATACAGCCTGCATCGTCTCATGCAGCATCTCAAGCCAAGTCCATACATAGTCCATCAGCATTTAGAAGTTTGTACATCGGTCCATCTTGTTCAGCGTCTTAGTGCATTTGACAAGTCTGTACAGTGTCCGTCTCAGCCAGCGTCTCACACTGCATTTTAGGCAAAGTCTGCATATGGGTAGAGTCTGTACATTGCCTTCAAAGCCTTCCAAGTATGTACATCGGCCTGTGGCCTGCTTAGCTGAAGTCTGTACAGCGCCCAGGTTCCTGCATTTCAGGCGAAGTCCATACATTGGTCTTCATATTCGAAGTCCATACATCGGTCTTCTTATTCGAAGTCTGTACATCGGTCTTCTTATTCAAAGTATGTACATTGGTCTTCATATTCGAAGTCCATACATCGGTCTTCTTATTCGAAGTCTGTACATCGGTCTTCTTATTCGAAGTTTGTACAGTCTGGTAGCGTCTCATGCTGCGTCTTAGGCAAGTCTATACATTGCTCTATTGCACGAAGCAAAGTCTGTACATCCGATCATTTCCCTCATCATCTTGGCCATCATTCTTTCAAAGTCTGTACAACCCATGGTCTAGAGACCAAGTATGTACATCGTCCTGTGCCTTCAAGCTTTCAACGTCATGTCTGTACATCGTACTATGTCTTGAGCTTGGAGCAAGTCTAAACATTACTGTTGCATTCACGCAAGTCCATACATTGTTTGTTGGGCCAAGTCTATACATTGTTCCATTGTGTGCTTGTCTAAGTCTATACATCGCCATTCTTTGCACGAGCTGAAAGTCCTTCAAGTCTGCACATTCTGCTGTTATCATATGAGCAAGTCTATACAGTATTACGCAGAGCCTACACATTATTTTGGCTTGGCTGAGTCTACACACTCAGTTTGGCTTTGCTGAGCATTCATCGTCAATGTACACACTTTACCATATGCATACTGCAGCATGTGCTATTAAGTCCATACACTACTTGTGTGCATCATTCAGAAAGCAAGTCTGTACATTGGTTCTGTCATGCATAGAAACGCTTAAGTCTATACATTGCTATGGCTTGTTCTTTCAACGCTATTTAAGCAGCAACTCTGTACACCCTTCTAATATTATCTTCGACTGATTATCTGACAGGATTAATGGACGAGGTTATTAAGACTGGCACGTGATCCTAGAGGCTGAGATGCTGACACGTGGACCGAACCTTCTGGGCGGGAATCGTCGAGAGCTCACACCCTAGCTGCCTGCTGCTGGTATAAATATGGAGCTTCCTCCATCGGCTGAAAAAGGGATCGATGAGCAGTGAGCCATCGAGAAAAGCAGAAGAGGAGTGAGTGCCTCCACGATACAGAGAACAGAGAAGAAGAAGAAAAGGAGAAAGAAAGAGAGTGAGAGCAGCTGAAGAAGAAAGAAGAAGTGTGAGCCAGAGAGCAGTAGAGAGATCAAGAGATCCAGAAGAAGAAGAAAAAGTGAAAGAGAGAGGGCTCGTGAAGAAGAAGAAAGAAGCTTCAGTTGAAGATCTGCCTACTTGACTTTGGATCAGATCCAATCCAGTCAGCTCCTACGAGAGCCACATTCCTTGTATTTCATTTACAGCTTTCAGTCGCTGTGACTCTATTTTCTGTTTTCTTTTTCATTTGATATCTTGTCTTTCCGATACTCTGTAGAGAGGTCGGGGTCCCTCCTGTTGGTTCAGGAGAAGGGAGATTGCTATCTCCGGTTGTAAGTAGCTGGGTGCTACTTGTAGGTTCCCTCCTGGTTTGGAGGAAGGGAGATTCGTCTCTGGTTCTGGGCTTATGGGTTGCAAGTCCAGGGGTCCCTCCTGGTCTGGAGGAAGAGAGGTCTTCGACCTCTGGTTTGCTGGTGACGGGGAGTCATTGGTGGGTTCCCTCCTGGTCTGGAGGAAGAGAGACTGTGCGTCTCTGGTTTCCAAGTGGCTGGGAGTCACTTGGGGTGTCCCTCCGCTTGGGAGGAAGAGGGGAGGCTGTTCCCCTGGTCAAGCTATGTGGCAGCATCTTGTTCGCAGACTGAGTCTGCAGTTTTCTAGCCTGTGCTAGTGGAAGCCTCACTCCGGTTGGGAGTGAGGGGTGGACGTAGGTCTTTGGACCGAACCACCTAAAAGTTTCTTGAGCAGTGGTTTGTCTGTGTGTTTGCTTCCGCTAGATGATTGATTAGGAGCGCTCCAAGTGTCTCTTCATATGTTCAATTCAATTAGTTTTTATTCTGGATTTGTGTTTAGCTTCTGAGTTTAATTTTAATTGGGCGATATTTCGAGCAGGATACATTCACCCCCCTCTGTATCCAGGGCTTGCACCCTAACAACCGCTAGAGTTTCAGGTGGTCTACAGGAAGACCGTTTCCTCCTGTATAATCTGAGTTCAAATGATAATAAAACAAAATGCTAAACCAAGGCATATCATGCATGGAAATCAACATATATAAACTTTCATAATCATGATAGAATGAATATAAGCCACCACTATGCATAGGTTCATATGATCAACAAGAAAATTTCTCCTTTTACTTTATTAAGGCTAGTTCATGCATGAGAATTTTACTATATGCATAGTCCTAATGAAAACATGAAATTCTCAAGGTATAATGCATGAAATCAAATGAAACCAGAGGGCTTTTATTCCTGACACAAGGTTTAAGCCATCCATGAGATAATCTACCTTGGATTTGGGCTTTAATCTTCGAATTAAGGCTGGAAGTTAACCCTAGTTCTGTACGTTTTGAGCTAAATCAACAACTTCACGCCCTTGTATCTCCTGATTCTCTTGACCTATGGATGTGAAATTTTGAGAGTAAGAAGAGGGTACTAATAGGAACACATTGTTCTAAAGAACCTCTATCTAATTACCTCATTTGGGACTTCTACTCTCCTGATCTTCTTGGGTCGGTTGTACTATTTCCTGAGTTTCTTCCACCAAACTAGCGTCTTTGCAGGCTTCTATCTCCCCGTAGGCTTGATCTCCTAGAACGAAATTTTGAGGAGAGTTAGTTCTAACTACAATAAAAAAATTCCTAGAAGAAACATACCTCTAATTCTTCCTCTTTACCTTAGTTCCACGCGAGCCAAAAGTAAGCGTCGCACACGTAAAATCTGGGTTCTATTTATAGGTTTAGCTAGGGTTCATGGATTAGAACAAACTTAGAGTCCCAATTAGACTTTCAATTCGATCTTCTAGCCTTCTAGACTTATTTAACTAGTAGATAGAATTGATCCTAGGTGATTTGGATGCCAAAAATCTAATCTTTTCACATTTCTCATACTCACGGAACTGACAGTGCTTAGCGGTCTAGGTCTAGACCGTTTACTATCCCTTTGCGGTCTCGCGATAGACCATTTTCACTATTAGGTGTCGAATTTGAAATTAGTTTAAACTCCTTTGATATTATCCATGTTATTATCCTATTTACTTGTCTCCTAAAGAGTAATTATCCCTTTAATTCTGAGATTACATTATTAATAGGCTTCTAGAGTATGGGCTAAGGTCTAAAACAATCTTTTTGGGCCAATTGGGTTTATTATATGGGCCTAATTATCTTGGATTAGTGTAGGGCTAATTTAGTTTTAATTAACCATAATTTATTTAATAGCCCACTAAATGCTTTAATAATTAATATAATTATATTTTTAAATCACAAAATTCTCTCGGGCGTTACATCTTCTTTAGATGAAGCTGAGTAAGGAGAACTTCGAGTCAAGCATCATCCTCCGAGCCTCATTTTGAAGGATCCGGCTACATCCTCTGACCTCATCCAAAGAATGAAGAACCATTGTTTGCTCATCGTCAAAAAGGGGCATCTCTAGTGTTCTTACAGTCGATATTGTCTATATCTTGTTTTTACACTTCCAGATCTAAGTGATCATTGTATATCTGAATTTTTCTTAGACATATACTCTGTGTGTGTGTGTGTGTGCATGCATCTGCAGGTCACAGCGCACGTGTGTGTGTGGCTGTGCGCATCGCAGCATGTGTGTGTGTGGGTTTTCACTTCATAGTGGAAGCAATCTTCACTCTGTGAGGGGTGGACGTAGGGGGCACTGTTGTGAACCCGAACCACCTAAAATCCTCGTGTTACTTGTGGTTTGCTTCTACGCTTTTATTCGTGTGGGCTTCTTATCGAGAGGAGAGATTTACATTTATTACTCTTCGATATTTTCGTTGTTCGTGTGAGTACATCATCGGGTGAGAAGAGCTGTGCTTTGGTTTTCTCCCTCTATCTTATTCCTACAAATTCTGTTGAATTGTTAAAATTTTAATTGCCAATCAATTCACCCCTCCCCTCTTAATTGCCATCTACCGGGGACAACATGGGTGACTAACAAGATGGAGTCATTGGCTGGTGCCTCACCCTGGCCCACTAGGCACTCTTTGGGATCGCTCTCTAGCCCCACAACCTCAGCGAGGTACTCCTCGGCCCACTCTTAGTCAGCCTTATAACTCACTAGAATGAGCCCGAGTGGGGCTTCCTTGGAATGTGTGTCCTCTGAGATAGGGAAATCTGAAGGACACTGGTCGGGGAAAGGGCTACTCCCACTATGGGTGGCCAGAGGGGTGGGCTAGGCGGCCGGCGCATGAGGGGCCGGAACAACTACGGGGAGCTCCCGGCGGGTGATTCTTCCAACACTCTCTAACCTTCCAACCAGACCTTGGACAGATCGGTTGAAAGTCTTGTCACGGTCCTCCATGGCCTTGAAACGGCCCTCCAAGCGGTCAGTATACTCCCTACAAACTTGGTCGGACCTATCCATGCACTCCGTGAGTAGAGCAAACACATCATCCAGAGATCGGCCTCCCGGGGTGGCACCTCAGGGTTCACCCATAGTGTCAGGGTGATGGTACTCGGTACCCATGGGGAATTGGGAGAACTTATGGGTTGGACATGCAGACACTCGGGACAAGACAAACTGACTCCCTATTGGACTAGACACAAACCTAAAATAATAATGCAAAGTTGGAATGCAGACTCGACTACAAACCTAGACTCAACCAGTATCCGGTACGGGGCGGAGGTTTGATCCGAAGATCGCACTCACGCAAGTGTGCTACCTTCCCAATAGGCATAACCTAACATTATGGGGAACCTTTTAATATACCGGGTATAGGAATGACATGCAAACCTAGGACCGATTACCCTTGACTCAAACCGGCTCTGATACCAATTTGAAGCGGGACGATAATGAGACTCAACTCGGACTTGTTACGAGATTGGGACTCTAGGTGACGACGCGACCCAAAGACGATGCGACCAGCAACGACACGACTGGTTCGGCACCCTACGTGGTTCCTGAAGAGGCAAGCGTGCCCTAAACAAGAAGTACTCGCTCACGATCATCCCCAGTGAGGGAAACATGTCGAACTGCACGGTTGAGAAATTGACATTGAGTCTCGGGTGGTCAGCTCACTCTCGTGCTCGGAATGAGTCACGAGACAGGTCTCGCACTCACAATTCATAACGGTGATTAAATTTAACTAGCTAGGAAATAAACTACTCACATGCAGCGAGAAACCGAACTTATACTAAATAAGCAAATACGATAAAGAGGGTGGCGAGTGTACCTCCACGCTCAGGGAGTGGGGAAGACGTCCCGGCCAAGTTCCATAACTTCTGGTACAATGGTAAAATTTAATTACAACAGTGATTTTTATTGCCCACTCCACGCAGGGAGGTAAAAGGCTACACAATAACGTCGGGAGCACCAAATTTGGGTTGTCAGGCAGCAAGGCGGCGGGTTCCGGCCAGTTTCGGCAGTGGCTCCGGTTCTGCGATTTGCTTGCCGGCAGGATAGCGAACAAGGGCTTCCAAAGGGACGATGACCTCCGGAGAGTTTCTGAAGGCGGTGGTTCACCAGAACTAAGGTGGGGGGTCCCTGGTCGACCCCTGGGAATGGCCGTTGCCGAATCTTCTCCGGCGTATTTTTCTATGAATTTGTACGGTCGCCCTTCTTGCTAGCCTGGTTCGGGGTAGAACTGCGCGCTCCCACAAAAACATCCGCCACGACCAGATCCGGTGTCGATCGGGGCGAAATTAGCGCCGTTCCGAAGAGCACTCAAGGGGCTTCAATATATTGGAAACTCAGGCCCATCCAACGGTTGGATTGAAAATTAAAACCTCTGCAACACGTCAACTATTTCTGGCTCGGCAGACAGGTCTCATAGGGCAGATCAGGTTCTACCTGAGAACGGATTTTGACCGTGGGAGAGATGGTGGATTTAGGGCTTGGAGATTTTATGGGAGAGAGGGGGGGCGTGAGGATGACACACAAATATTTTTGGATTTTTATGACATGGTTTGGGGGGCGGGAAAAATAGACAACCAAGTGACTATCCCGCAGATCTGCAAACTGACAGATTGCGAGAGCTGGATATAAATTACTAGGTGGGGACTCAAATGAACTCTGATTTGCGTGACATTTAAACTAGGAGTGAAGAAGAACTGGGGAAAACAACCCTCAAAACCTCAGCTCCATCTGACGGTCGGATCTGGAGTTACAGCCACTTCTTTCAACTTCTGGTCTACAGGTCGCAGCTCAGGACAACAGGCCGGAGAATGGTCCGTGGTAGCTCGTCGGCGGCACGAACAGAGGCGGCGGCGGTGGTGGCTAGACGTCGCACCCAGGGGAGGAAATAAAAGTGAGAATCACTCCCAAAGAATGGGCTTCACACCCAGATCTTGCTGATGCAAGGAGGAAGAAGATGAACAAGGAAGAACAAGAGAGAGAGGAGGGCACCCAAGGCAATTTTCTCATCAATTTTCATATATTTTCTGCCCAAAATTAATACAATAGAGATTATATACTAAACCCTAACCCTAGGATCAAAGACCCTAGATACCCTCGGTCAAAGGTAGAGAGAGGGGCATAATGGGGAAGGGGAACATGTGTGAATTAAATATTCACCACATGGGACAAAGAAGGGGGCGCCCCTCCCTTGGTCAACGATGGCAACCATGGTCAATATTCCACCCTTGACCATGGGCCATCATATTGGGCCCTCTATGTATGGAGGCCCACAAGAGAGGGAAAGGCCTAATTGGGCTACTAAAGGTCTTAAGGCCCATTTTGGAAATTGGACCCCTTACATGATGTTAGCCCATATTACATTCTTGACCCATATTAAAGCCAAAAATACAAATACACTTAAAATACACTCAAAATAAATACAGAGACATATCAAAACTCTGGTAAACACTCCATACTGTCACCCAGCCATAAGGATGTCGGTGTCGCTCGAGTCGTGTTGCGTGTCTGGTACCGGCGGCTAGCTCTGGTGTCCACACCAACCGCCGACCCACTGGACTCTGGACAATCCTCTAGACTCACTAAATCCAACGGTCCTTGAGTCACGAGACTAGGGGTAAGACCATTGCACCGAATGGCGCTACGTCGTCAATCTGCCCTAACCCTAGGGTCAGAAACCTCGACACGATGACTCACGAGGCAGTTCACAACTGCTGAGACCATTCCCTCGAAAAAGGAACTAAGAAACCCTCCAGCCCCAGGCTGGGTAATTGGACTCACAGTCCACAGCCCATGCGGAAAACACAAAAACATGATTCTCAAGGTAGCTCATAAGTCGCCAAGCTGATTCCCCATCCAAGGGAAAAGTGGGAAATCTCCAGTCCCAGGCTGGATGACTGGACTCGCAGTCCAAGGCCATACACTTGGCCCACTCGAGAACCATCTTCCGGATAAACCCACGACATGCGGGGGAAACCCCTGCGCACTCACATCGATACACGGTGACTCGATCTAGTGAGAACACGAAAGCCTGAAACATACACACAGGGCCGACCGAACCCTCTAAATATATAGGCACGCTAATTGAGGTAACATGGTACCTCTAAACACCCCAAAAATGTAGTTACAGAACCCATGAGATGTCTGGGACACTCACGAGGCTGAAGGTCGATCACTGGGTCAGAGCCGGGTCGACCGGAGACCAACATAACGCTAAACAGGCATGGCAAGCATGAAAACCAAGTGGCAATCCTCCTTGGACCGTCACAGAGCTTGGCGGTCTGGCTAGGACCGTAAAACCTGGCCTAGCGGTCCCGCCAGGACCGTACAACCCCAGATGCCCTCGAAACCCAGGCGGTCACTCCCAGACCGCAAAGAAGGTTGGTGGTCCATTGCCTGACCGCTGGGCGTCACCTAGAGGTCAGCTGCATGGCCGCTACCCCTCCTAACCTTGAACAACACCAAAACAGAAAACAGTTGTGCCTTGGCCGCTATACGGAGATTAGCGGCCAGTCATGACGCCGCCGCGGGACCTAGGCGGTCACCCTCAGGCCGCCACACGTCCGTTACGATGAAGATTGTTAACGGTCTTGGCCTGACCGTTGCAAGGTGCATGGCGGACCACACCAGGCTGCCAAACTCTTTACGTGATCTATCGTGCGACCGCAAAACTAACCGACATAGGGGGGACCATAGCGGTCTCAACATGACCGCTTAACACCATAGCGGTTTATGAAACGACTACTATGGCGGCCCGACCCCGAAAATGATGAAAACGGTGAAAAACTCCATTCCACGCCCCGTTCACGACCACGTGAAGGGGAAAACAAGGGGAAACTAGTCCCCAACCTCTCTAGCACCGAGAGGACCCATTTGAACCCCAAAAATGCTGTTAAAATGCTAGATCAGGCTCACTCCCCAAAAACATGTGTTTTTTCCCAAAATGGTCAACTAAGCCCGATCGACTCACCACGGCCTACCAAAATCGCGGGAATGGGAGTGCACGAGATGGGGATCCATCTCCCTACCTCCACCCAAGATTTGATGTGCCGTGGACGCCGATCCGTCAGGAAAACGCCGTTGGAACTCCGCCGGGACACAAACTCACGACCGAGCTTCCACGCGCCTCCACCGCCTCGATCCTTGCCCATCCTCTCCCGTGCCTCCCCTGCTTCGTCCCCGCCTCGCCCACATCCCGCTCCATCGACCGCCGGAGAAGAGAGGGTGAGAGGAGAGAGCGTGAGAGAGGTGAGAGGGAGAGAGTGAGAGGAATGAGAGATGAGGAGAGAGAAAGGGTAAGGGGGTTATTTATAGAAAAATCTAAAAATTTTGGAAAGTACCAAAAATAGGGAAAAATAGTCCCCGCGATCCTCGGAAAATGCACAGCGTCATGGTAATGTCTTAGAGTCGGAGAACGCAATAGTTCACCCTACACGGGGTTCCGAAGGTCTCACAGACAAAAACACGTGTAAACCGCTAAACTCAATATGGGACCCACAAAAGCGATACGAAACTCACGGATCCCGATCCGATAAATATCCAAAAAATTAGGGGCGTTACAGCCCTCCCCCCTTAATGAAATTTCATCCTCGAAATTCAGGACTAGCACCAAGCCATAGGGGAAGAACACCTTAACCAACTGTCAATGTTGTCAGAGCCCCAACACAGAAAACCTTGATTGTCATGAAAGCTCCTATCTTGAGGGACACAGCTAGACTACAATCACGAACGACACCTCGCTCCGCACGCCGCTCACACCGGTCATCAGAGCAGGCATACACCAAAGGACACAGTCTGGCATCATCTCAGTCATAACGAAGACCAATCATGACACTGCTACCACCAACTGGCTCACTGAGGAGACACAGTCCTCGACACGAGAAGCAGCTACCGATCCATCCTATGGTCGGCATACAAAACCCACATCAGCTTCACAACCATATGACTGGTTTCATGCCCTACTCCAAGGAGCAACCAATACAGAGCCTTCATCAGCTCACGCAGCCATCTTAACCGATCGCAACCAGATCATCGACTCAGCTCCAAGAATCACCTCACACGTGGCAGCCGAAAGCCAGACATATCACTGTGCCAACTCTACCAGAAGATAAACTTCGACAAAGCCCAGATCCTATCTAGAAGGCACATCACAGAAACGACCACCAAATGCGTCACTTGTACACGACTCTCACAATTCTCGATGCGCAACCACCAGCATCTTCTGTTTATAAAATACCACATGCCGGTCACCAACTACTCGTCAATGGGAAACCCTCCTCTTACTCAACTTCTTCCTTCTTTCCTAGTCCTACACCAGATCCAAAGGGCACATTCCAAACCTCGATGGGCCACCCGCCGACTCGCACACAGACCGATACCACACCTCGAGCTGCACTCCTCTCGGACACCACATCCGATCCTGATCATCACGCCAACTCAACCCTCGCAGGGGAGCATGATGAAACCAATGACAAGACACAGGAGTCTTCGGTCATCACCTCACTCGACTCAGACTTATAGGGAAACCATCCATGCTGGTGACCAAACCAGGGATAACCATTCCAACGCCAACGTCCCATCAAGGACCTCCAACCATAGGCGTCACTCTTCCGTCATGTCTCATCGAAACCTTCGTCTCAATTAATCCAAGTGGACACCTACCAATCCCAATTCTGCCCTTACCATAGAGCCACGGGACACCACCGGAACAATTCATGGCACACGTCTCTAGGGGAGGAAAGTGTCATCCAATAATACGGCAACCTGGTCGCCAACACCACGACCAATGCACACGGGTCTTTAAGCAATACACATCTTACCATGGTCGACCACTCGATCAACCTACCAGCCGCTCACAGCTACCAACTAGGACCTCATAATATGTCAGAGATCACTTCCTCAAAACACTATCTCATCCGAGGACATAACCTCCAACACACGAATAGGGTACACATGTGACACACTTGCCAACATATTGCCCCAACTCTCCATCCGCCTGTGTCATGAACCACAATATCTGAAGCGACGGCACGACAACAACACGTCTCGCACAGAGGAATCAATCCTCAAATGCTCAACGCATCCTCAGGAATCCACCCGTAGCAACCAACGCTACGATCCTGGGACCTGTGGGTTATGGGCCCACCACACTTTCGCTGCGCACTCTGATCCACATGCACATCCAACACAACAACTCTGGACTTGCCATCCCAAAAATCTACAACTCGACTGGTCAACTTCATAAAATTGGGTGAGGAAAGTTCCATTACCTCGAACCCCAAGCATAGATTCTCTCCCTTACTCTAGCAACCCTCTGCGACTCCACAGGCTCCAACTCGAAATGAATCAGAAAATTCCAGCACCAGCCAAGAATTCTCGCGAACACCGCCCAACCGGTATACGTCCTTCCGGAGCAGTGCCGACACAACCTCCGACCAACAGAACACCTCCACACTCGACCTGACCTCGAACATCGCACGTGCTGGGAACAGCACCTTCTAGCAACAAAAAAATTATCACTTCCATTAGGTCGGCACCTTCGACACACTCGATGAGTGTCACGTCGGACCACAATCATAGCATCTCCCGATGCAACACCACTGTAATTCCTCAAATTGCAACACGCCATGCCAAGAGCCGCAACATGAGCCATAATCGACAACCGTCAATGCTCATCCTCGAGTCTCGAAACTCACTACGGAACCTTCACATCTCAACCCAAATCCATTCGCACGCAAGAGCGTAGGATCAAGAACTTACTAAGACAACTCCGCCCAATCCTGCCTCGAAATTTACAAAAATAATCGAGACTGACACGTCATTTCTGACGCCACAGAGCACGACGAGGACATCAGGCTCAAAAATCAACAACTCACCGAGAAGGTCCTCTGCTCACCCGACCACACCTCTTGATTAGAACACCCGCTCTGCCACTTTAAACCATAATCTTAACACCTCAGGGGCTGGATAAACCTCAAGATGAAGTGGCCAGACTCAACAACAGCTCCCTTAGAGCACGCTCACGGCCACTTAACCACAACCAATCCTCGCCAGCCACCTAACTCGCTGTAAATACCTCGAACGTAGCACCACAACCTCCCACCTTCCGATAATACCTCAGCGTAACTCACGCAACTAGGGCCACAACCTATCCGGAAGAAATCTCAAAATCACATCCCTTGGGCCCCACACCGACACGAAAGCCACGAACAGCAACCACCTTTACAGCGCCGCGCAGCGCACTTAAGCTCTCAAGCGAGAAATCAAGCGGAAAATAAACACAAAACCCTAAGCCAGCTGCCGACTGTACTGGACCTTATAGACTCTGATCACTGCAATATCTCGAATTCCTACAACCACTGCTCTGATATCAGCTGTGACGACCCAAGATCTGGATATCGGGAAGAACCCGATACCATTCGAATCCTGGCCCACCGCCCATGAGCCGGGAGGGATTGGAATGACTAAAAAGGAGTGTGGAGGTACAAATAACTAGGAAATAAAGAAGGACAATTCAACAATTAACAGAAATAAACAAACAACTACAACAGCAGAGTCTAGTCCAACAAAAGTACAGTTTAAGGTAGAGAACATACCCAACACCGAGTGAACACTCAGCCCGGTGAGCTGGCAACTAAGAACCTCCGCACATCACCCTCAAACCTCGAGGAAGAACCGCCGCACTTGAAAAGTAGGGGTGAGCCTCCTGTCACTGACTCAGTAGAGATCCCGCTGAACCCCAACTGAGAACAACAACGGTAGCTGTAAGGAAAGCGGCAACAACTATAGCAGGAACAACGAATCGGTGGCCAGTCAAAACTCGGCACTACAGCTACTCCTACTATACTGGACAAACACGCCCTGATCTCACAGTCGGGGGACTACCGAACTAACAGGAGAACCTCTGGCTATGCAGCCAGAAGAAACGATCACGACCTCGCAGTCATGGACCTAACACTTTCTATGGAAAACCCTCGGTGACGCTCACCGGAAAACCCCTAGCCCTCTACCTTGGGAACACTCCCTGAAACAGTCGGGGGAACCACGTCTCGCAGACGGGAAACGAAACCCGAAAATAGGAGAGTCACGACTCACGTGACGGGAGTACCTACCCACCAGAAGTAAGGCCAGAAGCGTCCACTGACGACTTAGTCCACAGCCTCAGGTGTCTCGCTGCGATGCCGCAGACGGAGACAAGGATGCCATACAGTAACCAAGAACACAAAATAAGAACTAGCTGGGGTCACGCTCATTAGTGCGGGTCCAACTGCCCCCAACCACGTGTGCATACACTGACGACGTGTCCCAGGTCAGGGCCTCTAACTGGTTTCACCCCTCAGCTAGACTCTAGCTGCAAGACGTAGGGCTCTACCGTAACCGGCCTAAAAACCGTCTCTCTCGGGTAAAGCCTCGCCACCACTCCCTGGTGAGACCACACGCGTGTCGGAAGGCTACGACTAGTGGGGAGTCACTGATGTGACCACTCTCCGAGGAGAAACATGCATGCACCCTGCCCGAAAGTCACAAAGAACTAAGTGCCGCCGAGCCACTGGACTCTAGACAGTCCTCTAGATTCACTAAATCCAACGGTCCTTGAGTCACGAGACTCGGGGTCAAGACTGTTGTGCCGAACGGCGCTACGCCGTTAATCTGCCCTAACCCTAGGGTCAGAAACCTCGGCACGATGACTCACGAGGTAGTTCATAACTGCTGAGACCATTCCCTCGAAAATGGAACTAAGAAACCCTCCAGCCCCAGGATGTGTAATTGGACTCACAGTCCATAGGCCAAACACACGGCCCACACGAAAAACACAGAAGCATCATTCCCAAGGTAGCTCACAAGTCGCTAAGCCGATTTTCCATCCCAGGGAAAAGTGGGAAACCTCCAGCCCCAGGCTGGATGACTGGACTCACAGTCCAAGGCCACACACTTGGCCCACTCGGGAACCATCTTCTGGATAAACCCATGACATGCGGGGGAAACCCCACCGCACACACACCGATACACGGTGACTCGATCTAGTGAGAACACGAAAGCCCGAAACATACACACAGAGTCGCCCATACCCTCTAAATCTATGCGCATGCTAATCGAGGTAGCACGGTACCTCCAAACACCCCAGAAACGCGGTTACGGAACCCATGGGATGTCCGGGACACTCACGAGGCCGAAGGTTGATCACTGGGTCACAACCGGGGTGACCAGAGACCAACACAACGCTAAATGGGCATGGCAAGCATGAAAACCAAGTGGCGGTCCTCCCTGGACCATCACAGAGGTTGGCGGTCTGGCTAGGACCAAAAAACCTGGCCTAGCGGTCCCGCCAGGACCGCACAACCCTAAATGCCCTCTAAACCCAGGCGATCACTCCCAGACCGCCAGAAGGATGGCGGTCCATTGCCTGACCGGTGGGCGTCACCTAGCGGTCAGCTGCATGGCCGCTACCCCTCCTGACCTTGAATGACTCCAAAACAGAAAATGGCCTTGCCCTAGCGGCTATTCAGAGATTCGCAGCCAGTTGCGATGCCGCCGCGGGACCTAGGCGGTCACCCTTAGGCCGCCACACGCTCGTTATGACGAAGACCGTAGACGGTCCTGGCCTGACCGCTGCAAGGTGCAAGGTGGTCTACACCAGGCCGCTAAACTCTTTACGCGGTCTATCGCGCGACCGCAAAATCAACCGACATTGGGGGGACCTTAGCGGTCTCAACATGACCGCTTAACACCATAGCGGTTTCTGAAACGACCGTTATGGCGGCCCGACCCCAAAAATAGTGAAACGGTGAAAAATATTATTCCACGCCCCGTTCACGCCCACGTGAAGGGGAAAAAAAGGGGAAACTAGTCCCCAACCTCTCTAGCACTGAGAGGACCCATTTGAACCCCAAGAACGCGGTTAAAATGCTAGATTCGGCTCACTCGACCAAAACATGCATTTTCCTCAAAAATACTCAAATAAGCCCGCTCGGCTCAGCACGACCTACCAAAATCGTGGGAATGGGAGTACACGTGCTGGGGATCGATCTCCCTACCTCCACCGAAGATTTGACGGGCCGTGGACGCCGATCCGTCAAGAAAATGCCGTTGGAACTCCACCAGGACACGAACTCACAACCGAGCTTCCATACGCCTCCACTGCCTCGATCCTTGCCCATCCTCACCCGTGCCTCGCCCGCGTCATCCCCGCCTCGCCCGCGCCCCGCTCCGTCTGCCGCTGGAGAAGAAAGGGTGAGAGGAGAGAGCGTAAGAGAGGTGAGAGGGAGAGAGTGGGAGGAATGAGAGATGAGGAGAGAGAAAGGGTAAGGGGGTTATTTATAGGAAAATCAGGATGTTCCGAAAAATACCAAAAATAGGGAAAAATACTCCCCGCGATCCTCAAAAAATGCACAACATCGTGGTAACGTCCCGAAGTTGGAGAATGCAACTGTTCACCCTACACAGGGTTCCGAAGGTCCGACAGACAAAAACACGTGTAAACCGCTAAACTCAATCCGGGACCCACAAAAGTGATCTAAAACCCATGGATCCCGATCCGATAAATATCCAAAAAGTTTAGGGCGTTACAGCTTTTAAGGTGGTTCGGCTGTACGATGGCACACCTACGTCCACCCCTCACCAACATGGTGAGGCTTCCACTCCTTGGCCAAAAGGAACACACACACAACCGCTGGGAACCAGCAGAACATGGGGACTAGCCCCAACACACACACACACACATGAGGACAAGTCCTCAAAACACACGAGAATGAAATCACACAAGGAAGAAAGAAAATAAGGCAAGAAAGATAAACACACACACGCTACGCAACAACTTACATGGTGACAGAACTCCACACACAAAATGATTTGTTGAAGATAAGCAAAGGCAACACCAGAAACCAAAACAAGAAGCTGCGACCACAGCAATCCCAAGTGAAGAGGCACTATGAACGGTGGTGCTAGACCAATGAGGTAGGGAACTAGGGCTGGCTGGCTGGCTGTGGATCCCACTCCTTTCCTTCACCTTTCTCTCTTATAGAAGTCTGAGTCGGCACTCCTTTCTTCTCTCTTTTCTTTCTTTCCCACGTTCTGCTCGTTCTGTTGGCCAACTTGAACTCCATCGGCAGCTTCATGTAGAGGAAGGCCGTCCATTATATAGTCCTCAAGAAGCAGAATTTTTTTTCTCCATTTCTTTTGTTATTTGAATAACTGAAATAACCAAAAGGTGGATTAATCAAAGAGACCTGCAAAACCTTAATTTCAGTCAGTAGAGAGGACGTCCTTTCTCCAGAGATCTTTTTCTTTCATACAGAATCTTAGCTGGTTGGTGCAGGAGACAGAGTTGGCAGTGAGAGAACCTTTTCCAAGACTTGGTACTGACAGATATTTGGAGTAAAGTGTTCCTTTGGACACTTATGATGACATGGACGTTTAGGTGAACCTAGGAGACTCTTCCAGACCTCAAAATTCATGATTTTTTATTTTTACGGTCCATTTTTTAATCCTCTGCCATCCTTCTAAAATGTTGCAGGAAAGTACAGATCTTAGCTTGACAATCTTCTGGTGCGTCGACGCATCTGGTTATTGCATCGATGCATCTTCAAAGTTTCATTGAGATGCTAGTAAGCTGGATCATCATAGGTCAATGTAGCTTCATAGTTGCATCGATGCAGCAGTGAAGGTTGAGCAGATAAGGCTTGGACATCTTCTGGTGCATCGATGTAGCACCACATGTGCGTCGAAGCATCAGTTGATCGTGGCCTATCAGATGGATTCTGGAAAGCCCATTGTGTCGATGCCCTGAGAACATGGTGTTGACACAGCCTGTATGGCAGAGCATTCAAAAAAAGGTATCGACTCTAGGAGTCGACTCTTCTGACTTGGAAGCCTAAAGAGTTCGATGCAGCATAGTAGGTGCATCGATGCAGCTTCGCTGCCATTGCGTCGTCATCCCTAGATAGACGGCGCGTCGATGCACCATTGCCATTGCGTCGATGCTACTGAAGCTTGTTTAGGCTTTTCTGCCTTTTGAGAAGACCTAAGGTCGATGCAGCTTGACCTAAGGTCGGAGCAATGAAGCTTTGAGGTCGGAGCAGTGAAGCTGTGAGGTTGGAGCAGCCTTGTTAACCTTGTTCATACCTACCTTCGTCATGGGATTCTAAGTTAGTTTGGCAAATGAGTTATAGTACAACATCATCAAAACATCATTTATACAACATTCTCCCCCTTTTTGATGATGGCAACTATGAGTCATTGTGCTCACAGTTTTGACAACAAAATTGGGTAAGCAACTTATGCAAATTTTAAACATAACAACATGATATGCAATAGACTTAGAATGTAACAGCAAAAACTATCTCTCCCCTTTTGACATACTAGCTCTCTATACCCACTAACACTCTCTCCCCCCTTGACATCAGCAAAAACAAGAGGGGTACTGTAGACATAGCAATGAAGAGTTAAAAGAGGTGGGGAACAAACTCAGAAAAGAGATTCAGGACTAAGACCTATTCAAGAAGATGACTGGAGCAACCCTCAAAATAGATATCTCCCAGCACATAAGCATGTCATGGTAGTAGTGTATGAATGGATGGATTAAGGTCAAGAACTTTTGCCAAGGTTTAAGGTATTTAAAGTAGTACTCAAAATAAGATTACTAAAGCTGATGCGCACAATGGAGCAGAAGTTCTAGATGAACCCTAATCGGCTTAACTTATGAGAGCCAGTGACATTTCAGGAAAAACTACCATGAATATTAAAGTCAAACAAGTCGAAATAGTTAGAAAATTTTCTGAACTTGCACCTCTGATTTTCACATTGGCCGAGCTGATAGTCAAGATAAACATACACCTTTTTACTTGAGGAATCACATTTGTTAGATGCAAATGCCCCAGTTACTTAGTGCAGCTATCTATCATGCCTCATTTTGATCAGAGATAGCTTGACACTTCATGCCTATCCCACTACAACTTCATTGGTGAAGGGTGATAGTTTCTCAGTGGGCATGAGCCATTGCTCTGTTTAAGCTCTTCTAGCCTTCCCTTTTTTTTGATGAATAAAACTTCTTATCAGATCGGAGTTAATCAGGACATTGCCTTTTGACACGAACCAAGTCACGTCTCAGGTGAAGTGTATCCGATTACTCAACAAATCCTGACCATTGCTCTACAAATGAGTGCTTAAATAAGTCTCACTATATGTGGTCGTTTGATCATAATACTCAATAGAAGTACATCAACCAAAGTTGTCATTGAAAATGCATAAGCATACCATGGAGCAAAAGAACTTGAATCATGAAAAGCATCATCAGAAGTAAGCCTATGGAGTCTTTCCTCTAGGTTGCTAGTTTTCAGATTAGAAAGTTGTTGACCTTAAGCCTCATTATATTTAAACAACCATGATAAAATATCATGCAGGAGAGTACTGTTAGAGAGGTTAGTCAATAAGAACAGTCTTAGAAGGGAATCTCCCCTTGAAGAGTTCCACAAGAAAGTGAAGAGTAGATAAGTGACAGGGACACACTCCTCCCAGCAACTGTAGGGATTTGAAATTGAAAAGTACATGAATACAATACCTATAGAAGTACTTAGCATAAGAGATGAGAAGACTATGAGAGGTTTGAACAACTGAAGGATGGCGTCAACCTGACTTTTTCAGGGCATCGACGCAGACAGGACTCACAGAATGCCAGGATTGGTCAAATTGAACCGAGGCGTCGACGCACATTGGGTAGCGCATCGACTCACTGGAGTTAGACAGAGGAAAGACTTTTAATGTAGCAGACAAGTTATGAACCTGTATTAGAATGAAATGCCAGCTCCCCCTCAACCAATGGACACTGAAATGTAATGAAAATACCCATGATACCTGGCGGAGGACTTGCCTCACGCATGGTGAGTGTTCCTAGGCAGACTTAGTCTGCCCTTTCCCACATCACAATTTTATATACCAGGGTGTTGCACATATGAACAGCATGGCAGCACATGAACTAAGATGCAACTTAAGGAGATACAGCTAATTAAACATGCAGAATGGACTCCCCCTATCAAAATCAAACAGAGCCCTCTCATGCTAGAATGAACGAATCCAAGCCAAAACAATCAAGTGGGGGTCTGCACAGACCCAATTCTCTTCTTAAAGGAGAAAATATGTCATTGCTTAGAGGTTTAGTAAGAATATCAGCAATTTGTTTCTCAGATTCAACAAAGTGAAGTACAAAGTTTTTCTTGCTTACCTCATCCCGGAGGAAGTGATGCCTTATCTCAATGTGTTTGGTGCGAGAATGCTGTGAGCGACGTCACGCGGTTTGGGGAAGAGCGGAGAGGGCGCGGAGCGCGCGCGGGCTCCTCTTTTCTTTCCTTTGGTGCTTGTTTGCTGCAACACAGAAATAAGAGAAGAGAGAGAAGGGGCCACCACGGGAGATTGCACCGGCGGGGCGAGCGGGACAAGTGTGATATAGTAAAATATGGGGTTTAAACGGCCATAGCGGGAAGTGACTCGCCGCGGCCTCGGGGGGACGGGAATGGTGCAAAAATTAAATAACAAGAATTGAAACGGCCATTGGGGAAGTGACTCGCCGCGGCCTTGAGAATATGAGCAGATAATAAGAGGACAGAATATAGAGAGAATACAAAGAGCGGGAATTTAAACGGCCATTGGGGAAGTGACTCGCCGCGGCCTCGAGAACACAAACAGATAAGAATATAACGTATAAGAACGTGAATTTAAACGGCCATTGGGGAAGTGACTCGCCGCGGCCTCGAGAACACGAATAGATAAGAATATAACATATAAAAACGGGAATTTAAACGGCCATTGGGGAAGTGACTCGCCGCGGCCTCGAGAATATGAGCAGAATATAACAGAGTATAAAGAGAATATAAGAACGGAAATTTAAACGGCCATTGGGGAAGTGACTCGCCGCGGCCTCGAAAATAAGATGTGATCGCCAGGGGCCGAAAGACCCCAAAATAAGAAAGTGATCGCGCCTACCTCAAGAGCGGGAGATGACGGGTTGCTTCTTCCTCTCCCTCCGGCCGGCCGACGGAGAGGGCTTTCCTCGGCTACCCTTGCAAAACAACGACAAACAAATGACAAGTGGATTAGAAAGATGGAGGTGTAGTATTCAAATCCTTGCGATAAAAATAACGAAATGATGGCAAGACACACACCTGGTTGGTGTTATCTTTTAAACCCCTCTCGGACTCGAGTAGGAGGAAAATGAGATGATGGATGCAAGAAGTATAAAAGAAGAGGCGCCCTTATGAAGGGGGATAGAGGATGCGAGATGATGAATGCAAAAGAACTACGAAGAAAAAAGGGGAAGAAAAGGCTTATTGGATGAGCCGAGGGTGAAATCCGGCGGAGCTCCGGCAGCGTGGGGACGACGTGGAAGCGCGGTGGATGAAGACGACCTTCCTCTCGCGAGCGTGAGCACCCGAGAAGCCGTCAGAACCTCCACCTACAAAAGAACCCACGGGTTAGAAAATGACTCCGTAGCCTCTGGGCTCCGGCAGCCTATCGGATCACTTCTAAGCTCTCCCAGAACTGAGGGGGTGGGGCTCTATTTATAGAGCTCCGGAGGGTGGAGGCGTCCAGGACCCTGGACACCTCCATCAGGGCCGAACTAATATTTTATTCTATTTTTATATATATTTTTGGAATACTTTTGTGGAGGCGTCCAGGGTCCCGGACGCCTCAAGCAGGTCCACCGAAAACCGACGACGGCCGCACGCGGTTTGGCACAACGCGTGGTTTTGTGAGCGGCGCCTCGTGATTCAGAAATGGGCGCGTCTAGCTGACCGGACGTCTCTATAATTTGGATTTTTTCACACACGACAAACCGTCGTTCGGTGGCCGGCGCCCGTGAGGGATTTGATGGAGGCGTCCAGGGCCTGGACGCCTCCAAAATTATATTATTTTTTATTTTTCTTATTTTTATTTTATCTTTTATACCAGGGCTGGCATTTTAATTTTTTTATTTGTTTTTATGGAGGCGTCCAGGGGCCTGGACGCCTCCATTAATATATATATATATTTATTTTTTTTTGTTTTTTATGCCAACTGGCATTTTAAACATATTTTTTATTTTTGTTTTTATGGAGGCGTCCAGGGGCCTGGACGCCTCCATTAATATATATATTTTTTATTTGGTTTGGGCCCTGAGAAAATAAAATAAATAAAATCAAAAATATGGTGGCGTCCAGGGGCCTGGACGCCCCCATTAAGACCCACCCGGGTCCTACTCAGCGGCCGCCCGGCAGACATCCTTCTTGGTTCCGGAACCTCCTGATGCGTTCGACTGATGTTGATGCCGTCCGAATGTCGTGATGAGACGATTCCGGATGCCGAGAAAGGTAGAAGAAGACCCAAGAAAAGGAAGCACTCGGGCGATTCAAAATGCGTAAGCCGTTGCGGGGCGTTGTATAGTAATATGAGACTTTCTCAGGAGACGTCAAGAATGGCGTGTCTACAGCTGCCCCGCCTTGGCGTCTGCTTTGCAAGGGAGCGACACGTAGTGGAAGTGGAGTGGAGTGAAGTGGGAGCGGACTGATAAGTTGATGCCAAGGTGTGATGAGACACGCTTTTGACGTTACTGTTTGGAATCTTTCCTGGAGTTTCAATGAGGCGACCTTGAAGAAGGTCTTTCAAATATTGACGATTGCTTGGACGGAGATCAAATAAGGGAGGGTGAGATGTGCGCTCAGGCACGAAACAAAAGGAGACCAACTTCTCGGTGTGGAAGTACCTGGGTCATAAACCGGAGGTTTCACCTTTGGGGAGCGGTTACCAGCCAATGTGGAAGTGCTGCGGCCAAGGTGGGTCAAAAAAGGTAAAGGAATATCTGAGGGTCTGTCCAAACAAGGGTCTCCTTTGGAAGAGCAGCGTCGGGGCTGTCTCAAGAAACTCGGTATTTCATTCGGAGTGGAATATCTCATATTTGTGGGAATTGAAACACAACGGCTTTCACAATCGAATCACTTGAATGATCTTCCGCAATAAATCAAAGTCCTATATGAATGCATGCTGGGTTTAAAGAAAAATTCAAAACAAACTAAAATAGAAAATAGCCAAGGATAATATTGTCAACTTGTGAAGAACGGGTCAGGATACCGACCCGGTGAGCTGATACTGGGCTGGGGCCCGTTTATCCGCGTACCAACTCACTGAATGGAACCGTCGTCCCCATTCTATCACAAATTGACGGCCTATCCGTACAACCCAAATTCTTCCGGGATCATCACCGTTTTTGTTGAAGGGGAACTCAGATCCCAGATTCGTTCGGGCCGCACGGTCCTCGGCATGTTCTAGTAGCGTACGTATCATATACTACGATGCATGACATGGTGGGACCAACCAATGAAAGGTGGGACAGGAGATAGGACAAAGACGTCCGTTAGTAAAACCTGCACAGGCCAGCAAAGGTTAGCAACATCATAAAGTAGCAGAATCATAGCAGAATCGCACCACAGTTCAAAGGAGATCCAGACAAAACCCTGATAGCGACCGCTGATGTGACATGTTCTGTCCTGTAGCGATCTTCCCTTCCTATAAGAACTCCCCTTAGGCTAGTTCATTCAAATGCACCAAGGTGGGTTTTGGAAGCTCAGGAGAGGAAGGAGAGGAGAATCTAGAGATTTCAGGATGGAAGGAGAGTCTTCCCGCGTTATGAAGAGGAGCAAGCCTAGCAGCGAGATCAGGCGACTCTCCGACCTCGAGGGTCATCTGAGTGGGATGATCATGTCGCATATGGTAAGCTGACTCTTTTCAAATTTTCTCCACGTGAACCTTCTTCTTACTTCCTTCATTTCTTATTTCTTCCCTCTTCCAGCCATATCCACTCTTCCCAGGCCCGAGGAAGTTTTCCAAACTGCCATGGCTTTCAAAGCTAACTTCCAATATCTCCATTGGCATGAGGGCCATACTCTCGAAGTGGCATTTGCAGGGGCTCCTTATTCACGCCAAGCATTACGAGAAGATTCGTATGGACTGGGCGGCTATGGGCGCACTAGTGGAGATCTGGCATCCCCAGACCCACACTTTTATCTTCCCGACCTTCGAGGTGACCATCCTCCTCGAGGAGGTGGAACTTCTGCTCGGATTGAAGAAATTCAAGAGTGACGGGAAGGTGAAGGCTATGCGGATGCTGACACGGGAGACTTCTGAAAGCGTCCTTGGAAGCTTCATGCCGCCCGACGCAGCCAGAAAGGTCCGTACTCAAAAGGGGATCGAACTCCAAAAGCTTGCAGAGTGGGTCATGGACGCCCTGAGAGGGTCACCAGACGATGACTATTTGGAGGGAATCATGAAGGGGTTCACCATTTGTCTGGCGGGTGCTCTCAAGTTCCCTTATACCGACAACATGGTGGAGGAAGACCAACTGGGTGCTATCTGCGGGATCTGGCGTGGAAAGAGGGTGGGACCTGCCATCCTCGCCTATCTTTACAGCGGTCTTACTGCCTCGAGCATGGGTAAGCCTCCATTTGGTTGTGCACTTGTCTTGAATTGCTGGCTGGATTTGCATTTCAAATTCGACCACCGCGAGGGAATGCCAACCGCTTCGAAGCTCTTCCAACAAAGCCCTCTTCATCGCATAGCCGACGTGTTAGGCTTCGGTGGTACCGTAGTGAACCGCGTTCCGTGGCTGAAGAAACGTGAAGACTGGCGGTCTCACTTTCGCACCGTGACACAAGGCTTCTTTACTTGCGCACCGGCATGTTTGCTTTCGCTAGATCTCCTCATGAGGTCTTCTCCCGAAGTTGATCTTCAACTGATCGGCGCGACCGAGTTCGTCCTTTATAATGCGCATCGGTGCTGCCTCCAGATTGGCATCCCACGCCATTCGTTCCCGCCACCGACTGGCATCGTTCCTTTGAAGAAGAGGGAGTTGGGCACTGAAGAGGACGCGAAGGAAGCGAAGGCCATTAAAGCTCCCTGGAATACAAGTGTTGCGGGAAAGGCATTAGCGCACGTGGTGGAAAAATGCGAGCCGTGGAGGGCTTATGTAACCGAACTGGGGAAGTTAAGGCCTAAGGCGCCTAAACCCCTGATGTAGCTCATTCTGCTTTCTGATGGAATAAAATCTGGCATTTGGATGTTTCGGACCCCCGTCCCCTTAATTGTTATCTTTTTTGTGGTTTTTCTTTTTCTTTCCTTTTTTTCTTTTGTTTGGATTATATACATGCTCTAACCCCTTTTTTCTTTTTATTATATTTTTTATTATTTTTTATTATGGGGGCGTCCAGAGGCCTGGACGCCCCTATTTTTTTATAATTTTTTTTTGAAAAAAAAAATTTTGGGGGGGCGTCCAGGGTCCTGGACGCCCCTAATTTTTTATTTTTTTGATTTTTTGTTTTGGGGGCGTCCAGGCACCTGGACGCCCCTAAGTTTTTTTGAATTTTTTTAAAAAATAAAAAAGTGGGGGCGTCCAGGCGCCTGGACGCCCCAATTAAAGCTCAATCTATATATAGGGGGGGCTCCCCCCCCTTACTCACTTACTGTTCATTCAAACGATCCGGTCAAACCAGACAGACCCATTCTTCGCCCCAATGGAGTTAGGAGGCCCGAACCGAGGTGGAGACAAGCGTAAACGACTGGCTCGTCGTCCGAGGAGACTGAAAGACGATGCTGAGGAGGCCGTAGCAGAGGAGATTGCTGCGGAGGAGGAGATGGAGGTGCCGCTTCTGGCCGCGGAGGCCGCTGCGGATGCTGGTGACGCGGGAGAGGACGATCACGACCCGGTAAGTACTTCGGAATTCTCACTCTGTGGTTCAATAGGCTAAAACGGGCGTGCGAGAGGCTGTGAGAGAAGGCCGGGTAGTGAGAGAAGGAGGCGTCCAGGGGCCTGGACGCCTCCACTTTTTCTTTTTCTTTTTGTTTATTTATTTATTTACGTAAATAATAAAATAAAATTAAAAAAATAAGGAGGCGTCCTAGGCCCTGGACGCCTCCATAAAAATATACATATTATTAATAAATTTTGTTTTGGGTTTTATTCTAAAAAAGGAAAAAAGTAAATTGGAAGGAGGCGTCCAAGGAGTTGGACGCCTCCACAAGAAAATATAAATATTTTAAAAAAGTAAAAATAAAATAAAAAGAATAAGTAGTATATATACAGTGTTATTGTTTATTACTGTTCATGATGCTGATGTGTTCTCTGTTGGTTTTGTGGTGTGCAGGGCGTGATGAAGGGCCGGATCAGCTGGTCCCTGGTGGTGGCAGCATACCGCGGGCTGCCGGACTTTCAGAGGGCGCGTGTGGACGCCATGGGCTTTGGAGCTTTCCTTAGGATCGAGCCCTTCCGGCTCGACCTTCCTCTTATCCAGGCACTGAGGGAGCGGTGGCACGCACCGAGCCGGGCATTTTTGATGCCCTGGGGGCACATGGTGCCGACACTAGAGGACGTGGCTCGGATTACCGGGCTACGGGTTGACGGAGAGGCAGTCAGCGGGGTCACCTACCCCGACTACCGAGAGAGTGCCCTGGACCTGCTGTGGTTAGAGACGAGCGTGACTGATAGAGACAGCAGGGTAGTCGGCCGAGTGGAGATCATGGAGGCGCTCGGATTCGTCGACCCGCGCCAGCGGGTTAGCGAGACTGGAGCGGAGTTCTTGGCTCGACTGGAGGGGGATGCTCGTGCAGCTTTCACCCAGGATCCGAGCGAGAGGGAGCTGGTGGACCTAGATCTTCGGAGGTTTCTTTTCTTCTTCCTGGGCCGCCTTCTGCTGGGGACGAAGGGGGATGGCATCCACTGCCGTTTCCTCGGGATCTTGGCGGATCTGGACAGAGTGGGACACTACGCGTGGGGAGCGGCTCTGCTTGCCCATTTGATTGCTGATCTCTCCCAGACTTCGGAGAAGGAGACGACAGTCAGTGGCTTCACACCTTTCCTCCAGGTAAACATTTTATTTATGCATTCCCACAGTTAAATATGCAGTTATTGTACTAATGATGTATGATGGATGCAGGTGTGGAGCTATTACTATTTCCCGATGGGGAGGGCTAGGCATGGGAACAGGAGGGCCGTGCCTCTGGCGCGGCAGTGGAGGCCGGTCGTGGTTGCAGCACCCCACGGCTACCAGCTGGCGTCACTTCGTCGGGAGCTGAGCGAGTATCCCGAGGCCATGGTATGATGCGTATGATTTTTTTTGTGTTTATGCGTGTGACTGAATGGTAACTAATATGATGTATGTATGGTGATGCAGGTGGTGAGGAGGCCCTACCTGGGCATGGGCGACGCTGGTCAGCCTTGGGTTGTAGCGGGTCTTCCTCGTTTCAGGCGGGACGTGTGGGTCCATTGTCTGAACGAGATCGAGCCGCTGCGGCTTAGACTGGTCATGAGGACGTTGGGGCTAGCCCAGGAGTGGGTTGATGTAGATGCGCCGGCCCGCATTGGGCGGAAGACCAAGGGGAAGGCGAAGATTGTGGACTGGCGTACGCGCTTCCCAGCACAGTACCAGGACTGGCAGCAGGGCGGGGTCCCAGTGGTGTCCCATGTACAGGATAGCACAGATTACATGAGACGATATCGAGCTACGTACGGGGACCGCCTCTCCCTCGGTGGTATGGCAGGGGTAAGTGTGAAATGAAAATGCTTCACCCTTCTATATGTATATGCATGTGGTACTGACTTATGTGCAATGCAGGATGCTCGTGACAACATGATCGCCGACCTGCGGGCCCAGCTGACGGACGCCAGGCGGCAGTTGGTGGCCATCCGACAGGAGTTGGAGATCCTGGTGAGCCTATGCAATGCATTTTTTGTGACCTGGATTTTTGATGCTTAGCCTTTGACTGACGTTTGCCCCGTGTTTCAGCGGGCCCACCAGACAGCGGCAGCCGGGATGGCTGGTGGAGCGGGTTCCAGTTCGCGGGGCCCTCCTCCGGAGGTTTCTGCCCTCCAAGAGCAGCTGGCGTACGCGGTGGCTCGGGCTGAGGAGGCCGAGCGTGACCGCGAGGCTCGAGTGAGTGTTTGCTTGGCCCCGACCCTTTTCTAGCTGTTTTCCTTCTATCACTGTTCTCTTACGGTGCATGCGTGCTTTGACAGGTGGCCGAGATTCGGGAGGCCCTGGCCCGTGCTGTTCGTGCTGAGCAGGAGCGCGATGCCTGGGTGGCAAAGCGCGATGCCTGGGTGGCAGAGCATGACGCCCGGATTGCGGAGCTGGAGGAGGAGCGTCGACGGGAGGCTGAGGAGCTCCCTCGTGACGTGCTGGATCTGCGGATCGCCCTCGAGCTGTCGAGGAGAGAGGCGATGAGGGAGAGAGAGGAGAGGGAGAGGGATAGGGAGAACGTGGAGAGAGAGAGGGAGAGCGTGGAGAGAGAGAGGGAGAGGGAGAGGGAGAGAGAGAGGGAGGAGCGACAGCGGGATCAGACCGAGAGGAGGGCTCTAGAGGCCCAGCTGCTGGAGCTCCGATTGAGTCTCGGCACGGCGGAGGGGAGGCTTCGAGAGAGCGAGGAGCGGTACGAGAGGGCGAAGGAACGCGGGGCGCGACTTCGTCAGTCTGGTTCTTTTTCCATGGGCAGCTATCTGGTCTCTTCGGCCGAGGAGCGTCGTCGCGCCTTCGAGGCTGGAGTGCCACCGCAGGGCGAGGCGAGCACGGCTTCTCAGGGTTCGCAGAGGCCCCCTAGGGATCCTCGGCAGAGGAGGGAGGAGAGAGATGACCAAGAGGGTGGTGGTGAGAGTTAGAGAGTTGCTTGTACACGTCACCCTTCTCACTGTATGATGTACTTTCGGCTATTATATGAAATGGAAATGGCTTTTTTGTGTTGTGTGTACCTTTCTCTCTCCCACACTTTCTTCTTTGCACTGAGTTGTCCTTTGAGGCACGCTCCGCGAGACCTTGCCCTGAACAGCGGGGAACTACGCTTTGCACGGGGGGATTTTGTTTCCTTTTCCCCCTTTTGGGCGCGTCCAGGCGTGAGGACGCGTCTTAATCCTTGAATTCAAATTTAAAGCGTCGGGTGGCCTTTCTTCTCCCGTGCCTTACCCGCAAACGAGCCCGCCTTCTGCCGAAACTTGCTTGCCCCTTTTCTCGTCTTCCTCCTCTTTTGATCGATGGAGTTCGGTGGGCCTGACCACGGTGAAGGTGGAGAGGGACGCGGGACCCCTCGCCCAAGGAGGGACGCGCCCGAGCACGGAACGGCGTCCATGGAGGAGGAAGGGCCGCTCCGGGCCCTCGAGGGACCTGAGGGGCCCGATGGCGTGGGAGGAGGTGAACACGGTTCGGTAGGTGCTTCGATCTTTTCCTCTTTTAATTCATTTTGGGTTTTGAAGCGAGCCGCGCGAGGGGGAAAGGGTTCGGCGAGTGTTGCACTCAAATGATGGACGCGTCCTAGACAGGGGACGCGTTCCTTTTGACTGATATGGGACCCCTTTCTTGGTGCAGGATATGGCAAGGACCCTGGGTCTGGCCGATGAGTGGGCGAGTGCGAACGAGCCGAGCCGCGTCAGGAGGGAGAGTCGCGGCAAGGCGAGGCTCGAGGAGTGGCCCGTACGTCTCCCTGGACAGCAAGGGGGTATACTGGTGCAGAACAGTGCCGACTTCCTGCGGCGGCAGAGAGAGAGCTACGCGGGGCTTCCCCAAGCTGGGGACACGCGTGGCATCGGCGGCTAGCGCGCCCAACTGTCAGAGACTAGGCGGCAATTGGCCGTCGCTCAACATGAGTTGTCGCTCCTGATAAGTTATGTGCCGCACTTTTAACTTCAGATTTTAGAGTTTCATTGACGGCCGTTGTTTATTTTGTTCCAGCGTGCCCAGCAGACAGCGACGGTGGGAGTGGCTGGCGGATCTTCCAGTTCCTCGGCCCCTTTTCTCGAGATTGCCTCCCTCCGGGAGCAACTTGCCGGTGCGGTGGCCCGCGCGACCCGGGCGGAAGAGGAGCGTGACGCCTGGGTGGTGACTGTAGCGGAGCTGCGGCATCGCGGTGAGGAGAGACCTTCTCCAGACATCCTGGAGTTAAGGGTTCTTCTGCAGATGATGAGGAGAGAGGCAGAGAGAGAGAAAGCCGAGAGAAGGTCCGAGCGACAGCGGGATCTGACCGAGAGGAGGGCCTTGGAGGCCCAAGTGAGGGAGCTCCAGCTGGGCCTTCAGGCCGTCGTGCAGAGGCTAGGAGAGATGGAGACGCGCTACGAGAGAGCGCGAGAGTTCGGGGAGCGACTCCGCCAGTCCGGTCGCTTTGCCGCCAGTGGCTTCTTTGCCACGCCAGGGGAGGAGCAGCGAGTCACTGCTGCGGAGCAGGCGCCCAGAGGCGACGCAGGTGCTACTGCACGGGGATCCCGGAGGCTTCTGAGGGACCCTCACCTCGGGGGAGAGGAGGAGAGTGCCCAGAGAGATGAGTGATGGTGAGGATTGGCGAGCTAGTGGACCCGCCACCTCTCTATGATTGTAGTGTTTGTGACAGCTTATGTACAATTATGAATGGAGTGATTTGATTTTCTACTGCTTGTTTGTTCTTTTGTGCGTTCCTTCTTCCCTACACTTCTTCTCATTTGCACTGTTCCCATGTGATAGGTCTGTCGAGACTCCGCCCCAAGCAGAGAATCGCATCTTGTTGTGACCATTTTCCACGGGAATTTGCCGTCGAAGTCAATAATGACGGCCCTAGCCCCTTTTCCCGGATGTTGTGTCAAATTTTACGGACGTCCTCCAAAACATGATAGGGTATCCCTAGACAACATAGGGGGCTAGTCGTCATATTCTTCGTCCAATCAATCACCCTGTGCGAGCGGTGAAGTGACACACGGGACCGCATGGCTATCATTAACAAGTGATGGAGGCAATCTTGGCCTGCACTCCTTCCATTTCTATAAATTCGTGTCCCTTTTATCCTCCCTGGTATATCGTGAGCTAACTCTAGGAGCACAAGTTCTCACGGGAGAGGAGGAGTTCAAAATTCTGAGAGTTGGATGGAGGGCGAATCTTCCCACTCCTCGAAGAGAAGCAGGTCTAGTGGTAGTAGTTCCAGGAGGCTTTCGGACCTCGAAGGACACTTTAGAGAAAGGGCCCAATCACAACTCGTAAGCCAAGTTTTCTTGCCCTTTTTTCCATTCTTTTTTCTTATTTTCTTTCTTACCAAACCTCCTCTCCATTCCCTGCATGCGTAGTGTGTGATGAAATCACAGATCTCATGGGAGTTGATAGTGGCAGCATACCGAGGTCTCCCAGATTTTCAGAAGGCCAGGCTAGACGTGATGGGTTTTGGCACCTTTCTTCGGATCGAGCCGATCCAGCTCGACCTGGTCCTGATCCAAGCCTTGTGTGAGAGATGGGACCCAGTGAGTCGGGCATTCCTGATGCCCTGGGGGCATATGGTGCCCAGCCTGGAAGATGTGGTCCGAATTACGAGTCTCAAGGTGGATGGCGAGGCAGTGACCGGAGTCACTTACGCGGACTACCGAGAAGGTGCCCAGAAGTTACTGGGTTTAGACCTAGATGGTCGGAAAAATAGGTCGGTAGCTAGGGCGTCCCTCATGGATGCATTAGGGCTCACCGACACTCGTCGGCGAGATGATGAATCCTCAAAAGAGTTCATGGAAAGGATGGAAATAGGATGTTGCATTGCATGAAGTATGTACATTGCACTGTAGCTACATTGTTTCAACTGAAGTCTGCACATCAGCCTGCATGATTTCAAAGTATGTACATTGCACAGCATGCATCAACTCCAAGTAGGTACATCGTCTGTTCATGAAGTATATACATTGCTACAGTAACGCAAGTTTATACATAGTCCGTCTCATGCATTGTCTTAGGCCAAGTCTATACAGTGAATTGTCTCATTCAGCATCTCATATGCACATTTGAGTCAAAGTCTGTATAGCCCAAGTCTGTACACTGAGGACGCTTGTTAGCCTTCAAGGTCTATACATTGTGTACAGTGCATCCAGCAGGTCTATTCATTGGAGTGTCTTGTTCAGCGTCTCATGGCAAAGTCTGCACATTCTATTGTTCAACGTCTGCATGCATTACATGAAGTTCGTACATTGCATCGTCTCAACTTGCGTCTCACTGAGCATCCATTCACAGTAAAGTCTATACAGACTTCATCGTCTTAGGGTACGTCTCATGCTTTTGCCAAAGTCTATTCAGTCTGTTGCAGTATTACACTATATGCCTCACTCTAAGTCTATACACTCATGAGTGTCTCATCAAGTCCATACACTGGCCTTGAGCTGAAGTCTACACAGTGCCTCAGGCTGAGCAAGTCCATACATTGGCTGTTGTCCTTCAGAGTCTGTACATCGCAGTGAGTTGAAGGTTGCCTAAGTCTGTACAGCCGTTGGCTTCTTATGTGAAGTCCATACATTGAGTAAAGTATATACAGCCATTGCTTGCGTCGCCTTACACGACCAAGTCTGTACAGAGTTTGCACTGCATCTCATGAAGTCTACACATTGGTAAAGCTAGTGCTTGCATTGTTCATCACCTGCCTTATTCACTGCGTCGACGCTGCACGTTGGAAGCGTTGACGCCTTGGGCTGATGTCCAAAGGTGTCTTGATCAACATCAAGTCTGTACAGCATGAAGTCTGTACATTGGCTTTTGTCTTGAACAGAAGGCCTTAGTCTACACACTCTTCTGTTATCATAATACACTCTTCAGAAAGTATATACACTTAGCACGCATGAAGACTACTAAGTCTATACACTCCCTCACTCTATACACACTTGCTATATTGATTTCTGAAGTCTATACAATGCTTTGCATTCACAGAGTCTGTATAGGTTGTTCAGACTTAAACTGATGACTTATCCGATGCTATCTCTGACAGGGATTCTTACCGAGATTGATGACCTGGCTCGTGATCCCAGGAGGACGAGGTATGCAGATGCTGACACGTGGATGAAGCTGCCTTGGTTCTGGCGAATTCCTTGGGCGGGAAAACGTGGAAGCCACACGCCCAGGGGCTGCTGCTGGTGCTATATATATGAGCCTTCTTCCACTGAAGAAGACTGATCGAAAGAAAAAGGAGCAAAGTCTATACATCCAGTCTGAGAGCAGCAGAGAGTATTCGATCCAGAGAAGAGAAGAGATAGAGAGAGCCTGCGAAAGAAGAAGAAAAGAAAGAGAAGAAGAGCAGAAGGAGAAGAAGAGTAAGAGAGAGTTAGAGAGCTCGTGAGGGTTAAGAGAAAAAGAAAGTGAGAGAGAAGAGAAGAGGAAGAAGAAGCTTCATCTGAAGACTAGTTCCTACTGGACCGTGGATCAGATCCAGGCCAGTCAGCTCCGTTGAGAGCCACATCTGTGTTATCATCTTTTACAGCCTTCTGATTGTTGTGTTATTTTCGTTTATTATTTTCCTTTATTTTCTGATTACCTTTGTACTTCCGATCCTCTGGACTGAGGTCGGGTCCCTCCTGGTCTGGAGGAAGAGAGGTCTGCGACCTCTAGTTTCCAAGTTGCTGGGAGTCACTTGGGTGTCCCTCCGGTTGGGAGGAAGAGGGGAGGCTGTTCCCTTGGTCAAGCTGTGTGGCAGCAACTATTTGCAGACTGAGTCTGCTTGGTTCTAGCGTTTGCTAGTGAAGCCTCACTCCGGTTGGGAGTGAGGGGTGGATGTAGGTCTAGAGGACCGAACCACCTACAAATCTCTTGTGCAGTGATCTGATTGTTTGCTTTGCTTCTGCTAGATGCTTGAATAGGTGTGCTCCAAGTGTTTGTATTTGAGTTGAATCAAATTGGTTCTATTCTGTGTCTATCTATAGCATTCAAGTTTTTATTTGGCCATTATTCATAGAGGGATACATTCACCCCCCCCTCTGTATCCGGGCCTAGCACCCTAACAGTTTGTATCAGAGCGGGTGTCTGCATACAAGGTCCAGCGACCTGCAGATCGATCTTGCAGTCTTAGGTGCTAATTTGTTTTAGTGCATCAATATTCTTGTTGCATTGAATCTACCGGCTATCTATTTCAATGGCTTGTCCACCCGTCTTTAGTGGTTCTGATTTCAACCAGTGGCACAGTGCTTTACGTAGTTATGTTAAATCTGTTGATCCAGACCTGTGGAAAGTGATTTCACATGGTCCTCATGAATTACCAAAGAAAAGGTCCAAATGGACTGACAGTCACGAATCAATGTATGAGGAGAATCAGACAGCTATAAATCTGATGAAATCAGCCACTGACAAAGCCTTTCACTCATGTTTCCTTGATTGCAGATCTGCAAGGGATATGTTGGACATGATGAAGAGAGCCGGGAAAGGAAATCAAACAAGCTGCATGATGGCCAATAGAAGAAATCAAAGTGGCAGCGATTAAGGCAGCAATCAAACTGAAGAAGATGATGATGATGAGGTAAATCTCTTCGAGAATTTTTCTCTAGAAGATTGGGAGAATGCATATGCTGAATTATTTGAATCTCATGAACTGTTAAGAAAACAGTATAAAAAATTGAAGAAGGGTACTGGCTTAGATAGTTCAAGCTCTCCTTGTAGAAATTGTGTTGAATTGAAAAATATTCATGATGCATGTATGTCTGATTTTCAAATATTGAAGAAACAAGTCTCATTATTGAAAATTGAAAATCAAGATCATATAAATGTCATATCTGAACTCAAAGAAAAATTCAACTCAGATAATGATAATCAGACTCTTGTTGACTATCATGACCAGTATGAAAAATTGCTGAAAAACTTTGAAAGTGTGAACTCAGATTTAAACAAGCTGAAATCTGAAAATGATTCTTTGAGAATATCTGTTAATAAAAATGATAAAAAATTTGAGAAACTTGAGCAAGAGAAAAACTTGCTTACTGAAAAACTTGAAGCCATCAAATCTGTGAATGTGGAATTACAGAAAAACGTTGAAAAGAAGGAAAAAGATTTGAAGGAATTCAAGGCTGGAAGAAAACTTGAAACTAATTCAGAAGATCAGCTTCTAATAAATGAATTGGTTCAGAATGACAAACTTAAGCAAGAAAATGAGAAATTGAAAATGCTGAACTCCACTATGTCTGAGAGACTTCTAGCTTTAGAAAGAGGTAAAAGTGTTTGCTTTGAAGATTCTGATAAACTGAGCAATCTGGAAAATGAAATTGAGAAATATAAAACTGCTAAAAAAGTTTTGAATAAAGCTATAAATTGCAGTGAGCAAGAGATTGCCAGTTATGAGTTACAAATCACCTCTTTAGAAAATGAAATCCAAGACTTAAAGAACTCTCTGTCAAAGTTTGTAAGTGGACAAGAAAATCTAGACAGGTTGTTAGGAGTTAAGGTCAATAGTCAAATGGAAGGGTTAGGCTACAATAATGTCAATAAAAAGGCTTTTGAAAATAAGCTGACGACATCATTTATCAAAGCATCAGATGTAGCCACCACCTCAGAAAATAAACAACCAAATGTTCAGAAAAATCAGAAACAAACTGAAAAGTTGAAAAAGGTTGATGGATCCAAGCTGAAAACTATTTTCATTAAATCCTCTAAACAGGAAAAGCTTTCTACTTCATCCCCAATTCAGTACAAGGCTAAGAAAATAGGAAAAGAGGATGAAAATCAGAAAAGGACTATAAATCAGAAAATAAAAAAAAAGGGTTCATCAGTGTTTGCTGATCACAGTCCTCACACACACTCACATGCATCTAAAAAGAAGATTATCTGTCATTACTGTCATAAAGCTGGACATCTGATGCATGAGTGTAAGTTGATGGAGAAGGATGATAAGAATGCTAGGAGATATCATGATAAAAATCCCTCATCTCAGAAAAGGAGAATTGAGTGCTTTCATTGTGATAAACTAGGACACAAAATTTCACAATGCTGGTTGGTTAGTGATAAGAATAAATTTCATGCAAACGATCATGCTCTTAACAAGAACAAGTCTGTTCCAATAAACCAGCATATGACATGCTTTAATTGTGGAAAATTGGGTCATAAGAGATTTGAATGCTGGCTGAATGCTGGTAAGAAAAGTTCTAATTCCTGCTTTCACTGTGGCAAGATGGGCCACATTGCAACCCACTGTTGGCATGCTCAGGGTAGACAATTCAATTCTAAAACTGTTAAACTCCCTGCAAATGGAAATATTTTTGGAAGTAATGTTTTTAGAGGCAAGCACAATGAGTGCTTCAAATGTGGGAAGTATGGCCATACAGTCAAGGACTGTTGGCATATTCATGGTAGAAATGTGAATCTCAAACATGCTAAATTCCCTGTAAGATAATTTGCAAAACTTTCATGTTATAACTATGGGAAGCCAGGTCACAGGGCTGCAACCTGTTGGCTGGCAGGATATCAAAACCAAACTGGTTTTGGCAAACAGAATTTTTATTCTGTTAACAAGAAATCTCATGCTTATGCACATAGAATTCATGCTAACAAGAATGTGCATAAATCAGATCTGAAAACTGCTCCTAGAAATGTGCTGAGAAAACCTGCTAGGAGTAATACTGTTTTGTCAGGACCCAAGACTTCTTTGGTACCTGTTTGTGCAAAATAACATTGCTATGCAGGTGTGCCTTGGGACTGGAATAATAAGGGGTAATGATCCAAGGCACTCAAGAAGAAAACCACATACTGAACTTTTCAGGTAAACTTCCTGCTCTTCTTGCTTTTAGTTTTAATGCATAGCAAGTTAAATCTGTTCTTGCATTTTCATTCATCATCTGCCATGTGCATTATTTTCTGATCATGCATTTGCTGAGAGTTCTGTGCAAATATCAGATTAAAAAGGGTTGTTTGTATCTGATGCATACATAGGCTAATTGCAATTGCTTGATAATTGTGTTATGCATAGACTCTGAAAATAAATTGCATTTCGAATTTTCTAAAAAATCTGAACTACTTATGAGTGTGACTTGAAACTTGTGTGTTGCAATAGCTCACTGAAATTCTGAATTGCATATAAGACTGCATGTTGAATAAATTTGCATGACCTCAATGGTATATAAATGGTAAGGTACCAAAAGGCAGGGAGGCCTGTCTGGAGGTTCTTACTATGTGTGAGCTGGTCTCTTAGACCAAGTGCTCCGCCTAGTACCATAGGTCACTTTGCTGGTTAGGACAGTCTGAATGAGCATGAATCAAAATCATATGTTCAGTTTCTCATGGCAAACATTACATGTCTTCAGGGGGAGTTAATTGCATGTTTTTGCATACATATAGTGCATTGCATTTCCTTATATTGAAAATGCCAAAAAGAGAGTTTGAATGCATATTGTGAGGGGGAGTCAATACATGGCATATAGGTTGTCAAATGCATACATGTGTCAGAACTCACTGCATATCCTTTCTTACTGATTTTGTTGACAAACCTTAATCATATTCTGAAAACTTTGAGCTTCACAATCTCTCTTAACAATTGGTATTCCTCCTATCAATTGGTATGATTTGGGTTCAAAATTCCATCAGTCCTTCATGAAGATTTTAATGGGCTATCTCGATCATAAATCTGAAAATTTTGAACTAGAAATCTTCTATTATACAGCTTTATGAATGTCTGAAATAACTCATGTGGTTTAAGTTTAATGTTCATGGAGTTTAACTTTAAAATCTCTTAAAAATATCTGAAGCATGTTTAATAAACCTTAACCATTTGTTTCATGCTTTGTCTTGTGAAAAATTTCTGAAATCTGCACTTTTGAATACATGACTTTAATTGGTTAAGTACATGAAATTATTATTTATTTGAAGCAAATGAATGTCTCTGAAATGTCTAAAGGGTTATAACTGTCAGAGCAATGACATTGGTCACTGAGAAACACAAGTCCAAAGGACTGTGTCATGAGGTGCCTTAGTTAACTCTGCATAAAATTCATTGAAAATCAAGCAGAGCAATGGCATGCACACTGAGAAATACAACTCACTCATTAAAATATGATTTGTAGTGTGTCATGATGTGTAAATGCTAACTCTGTTCACATAAAGCATGACAGTTAGTCACACTAAGGGCTTAGGGATATTGGCCTCTAATCAAGATATATCTTCTAGTTACAATGTGTGCACTGAACTAGAGTGCTCGTAAAATTTGTAGCAAGAAAATTATTGAACAAATCGAAATATCTGAATATTGATGCTAAAATCAAATTGCTACAACCCTAGACAAAATCATATGACTTCATAATTACTTGATTTCAATACTGATGCATGTAATTCCGAAAGAAGTCAATAAATTTGATTGTGTAAGAGAAATGGAGTTTTATCAAGATAAATATGAGGGCTTGGTTCATTTTTTATTAAACCATGGTTTTAGATATCAATACAGAATTTTACTGATAAACTCTGCATACATCATGTTTAAACCACGTTGTTCAATAAATCTCATTCATAAACCCTTATAATGGAAGACTTTGAAAACTTATGTTTTGGATTTATGAGATTGATATCTCTCTGAAAATCTGACTGCATTTCTTGCAATTGGAGCTTCTTTGAAAAATCTGCTACTTGAAACTTTTCTGCTCAATATCATTGATTCATTGACCTGAACATCTCCTTGTTATCCATCTCATAAGATTCCACTTATTGAGGGAGAGCTTCCATGTCATATGCATCATGCTGCATAGAAACTCTTAAAGGGGGAGCATTGTGTTCTTGCATTCATATTTCTAGGGGGAGCTCTTGCATTTTGGTATCTCTTTCTACATCTGCATTCATATTGATTATATCAAAGGGGGAGATTTTTGCAAAAGGGGGAAAATTTTATTCAATCATTGCATGCAGGTTTGCTTTCACTTCTCAAACTATTTTCTTTTTGATGAAGTCAAAGAGGGAGAATAGTTTGAGTCATCAGAATGACTTTCATGACTTTCATAAGAATGTATTACATCATCAGAATGACTCACTGTGTATTGTTGCCATCATCAAAAAGGGGGAGATTGTTGTGCCCCTAGCCCCTGTGGCTTGTGGTTTTGATGATTGGCTTTAGGGGTTTGTGATGATTGGTTTAAATGTGAGTTAATCACTGTGAGTCACCATGGTTTTATTCAGTCATTCTTATATTCAGTCTGTCATTCAAATGTTCATTCAGTCTTTCATATGCTCAGTCAGTTTATCTGCTTACACTGTGAGTCATTGCATTTGAAGTTCAGACTGTTTATCTGCTGCATAAAGCATTCATATGCATTTATAGAGTCTGCACATATGCATCAGGCAGCAAGTGTGTACAACGCCCTGTGTAGGCACGACAAGTCCATACACTGGTTGCACATTGCACAGCTGCAGGCACTTCTAAGTCTACACATCGTGTAGCTTGCTGGCATAGTCTGTACACTCATCTGTCTGCATGTGTCACCAAGTCCACACATTGCATCATGTGTTTCTTTATGAAGTCTATACATCGCTTGGAGTTCTTTCAAGTCTATACATTGCTGAGCGTCTCACTGACTGTCTCATGCAAGTCTATACATCCTGCACCATCTCATGCAGCATTTCAAGCCAAGTCCATTCATAGTTCATCAGCACTTAGAAGTCTGTACATTGGTCCGTCTTGTTCAGCGTCTTAGTGCATTTAAAGTCTATACAGCATCCGTCTCAGCCAGCGTCTCATGCTGCGTCTTAGGCAAGTCTATACATCACCTTCGAGGCATCAAGCCTATACACTGGACAGTGCTCATAAAGTCTGTACAGCATGCCTTGTTGTTCACACCCTTTTAAAGTCTGTACATTGGCTTCGCATCTGCAAGTCTGTACATCGGTTTGATATCAACAAGTCTGTACATTGGCTTCAACTCTCCAAGTCTGTACAGCCACACTTAATAGGTAAAGTCTATACATTTTTCAGCTGGAACTGTGCAAGTCTGTACATCGTTACTTGCCAAAGTTTGTACATTGGCATCTGTTCCTACGTTGCACTTCCAAGTCTACACATTGGGTTCTTTACCTACGTTCATCTTTAAAGTCTGAACATTGGAAGTTTTACCTACATTGCACTTCAAAGTCTATACACTCGTTGTCTTCCATTGTTTCAAGTCTGTACAGCCTTTCCATTGGAAAGTCTATACATTGGTCGCTGAATGATCTTCAAGTCTATACAGACCTTGACTCGCTCAAGTCTGTACATCGGCCTGCTATCTTTGACAAAGCCTTCACATCGCGAAGTCTATACACTCAACTCCTTCACACTTCAACAAAGTCTGTACAGCGGCTGTCTTCACATAGGAAGTATGTACAACCGTTCACCTCGTGAAGTCTAGACATTTGATGTGCATGGTCTTGAAGCATTTAGGAAGTCTGTACTTTGGTCTGCTTTGCATTGCATGAAGTATGTACATTGCACTGCAGCTACATTGTTTCAACTGAAGTCTGCACATCAGCCTGCATGATTTCAAAGTATGTACATTGCACAGCATGCATCAACTCCAAGTAGGTACATCGTCTGTTCATGAAGTATATACATTGCTACAGTAATGCAAGTTTATACATAGTCCGTCTCATGCATTGTCTTAGGCCAAGTCTATACAGTGAATTGTCTCATTCAGCGTCTCATATACACATTTGAGTCAAAGTCTGTACAGCCCAAGTCTGTACACTGAGGACGCTTGTTAGCCTTCAAGGTCTATACATTGTCAACAGTGCATCCAGCAGGTCTATTCATTGGAGTGTCTTGTTCAGCGTCTCATGGCAAAGTCTACACATGATATTGTTCAACGTCTGCATGCATTACATGAAGTTTGTACACTGCATCGTCTCAACTTGCGTCTCACTGAGCATCCATTCACAGTAAAGTCTATACAGACTTCATCGTCTTAGGGTACGTCTCATGCTTTTGCCAAAGTCTATTCAGTCTGTTGCAGTATTACACTATATGCCTCACTCTAAGTCTACACACTCATGAGTGTCTCATCAAGTCCATACACTGGCCTTGAGCTGAAGTCTACACAGTGCCTCAGGCTGAGCAAGTCCATACATTGGCTGTTGTCCTTCAGAGTCTGTACATCGCAGTGAGTTGAAGGTTGCCTAAGTCTATACAGCCGTTGGCTTCTTATGTGAAGTCCATACATTGAGTAAAGTATATATAGCCATTGCTTGCGTCGCCTTACACGACCAAGTCTGTACAGAGTTTGCACTGCATCTCATTAAGTCTACACATTGGTAAAGCTAGTGCTTGCATTGTTCATCACCTGCCTTGTTCACTGCATCGACACTGCACGTTGGAAGCGTTGACGCCTTGGGCTGATGTCCAAAGGTGTCTTGATCAACATCAAGTCTGTACAGCATGAAGTCTGTACATTGGCTTTTGTCTTGAACAGAAGGCCTTAGTCTACACACTCTTCTGTTATCATAATACACTCTTCAGCAAGTATATACACTTAGCACGCATGAAGACTGCTAAGTATATACACTCCCTCACTCTGTACACACTTACTATATTGATTTCTGAAGTCTATACAATGCTTTGCATTCACAGAGTCTGTACAGGTTGTTCAGACTTAAACTGATGACTTATCCGATGCTATCTCTGACAGGGATTCTTACCGAGATTGATGACCTGGCTCGTGATCTCAGGAGGACGAGGTATGCAGATGCTGACACGTGGATGAAGCTGCCTCGGTTCTGGCGAATTCCTTGGGCGGGAAAACGTAGAAGCCACGCGCCCAGGGGCTGCTGCTGCTGCTGCTATATATATGAGCCTTCTTCCACTAAAGAAGACTGATCGAAAGAAAAAGGAGCAAAGTCTATACATCCAGTCTGAGAGCAGCAGAGAGTATTCGATCTAGAGAAGAGAAGAGATAGAGAGAGCCTGCGAAAGAAGAAGAAAAGAAAGAGAAGAAGAGCAGAAGGAGTAGAAGAGTAAGAGAGAGTTAGAGAGCTCGTGAGGGTTAAGTGAAAAAGAAAGTGAGAGAGAAGAGAAGAGGAAGAAGAAGCTTCATCTGAAGACTAGTTCCTACTGGACCGTGGATCAGATCCAGGCCAGTCAGCTCCGTTGAGAGCCACATCTGTGTTTTCATCTTTTACAGCCTTCTGATTGCTGTGTTATTTTCGTTTATTATTTTCCTTTGTTTTTTGATTACCTATGTACTTCCGATCCTCTGGACTGAGGTCGGGTCCCTCCTGGTCTGGAGGAAGAGAGGTCTGCAACCTCTAGTTTCCAAGTGGCTGGGAGTCACTTGGGTGTCCTTCCGGTTGGGAGGAAGAGGGGAGGCTGTTCCCCTGGTCAAGCTGTGTGGCAGCAACTGTTTGCAGACTGAGTCTGCTTGGTTCTAGCGTTTGCTAGTGAAGCCTCACTCCGGTTGGGAGTGAGGGGTGGATGTAGGTCTGGAGGACCGAACCACCTAAAAATCTCTTGTGCAGTGATCTGATTGTTTGCTTTGCTTCCGCTAGATGCTTGAATAGGCGCGCTCCAAGTGTTTGTATTTGAGTTGAATCGAATTGGTTCTATTCTGTATCTATCTATAGCATTCAAGTTTTTATTTGGCCATTATTCATAGAGGGATACATTCACCCCCCCCTCTGTATCCGGGCCTAGCACCCTAACAAAACCCTCTTCCCAATCAAACACAATGTGTAAAATGGGGAAGGGTTTATTATTGGAAAGAAGCAGACGAAAAGGGGACAGAACTGGAAATGACGACCTTACAAAGGGCGTCAATTAAAAATGACGACGTCACCAAAGGCGTTAATTAAAATGACGATGCGTACAGTGGCGTCAATTCCTGGATTTAATTATGGCAACAAAATACTTTCCTTATTAAAAATTCTGAAATGACGCCTGTTGTTAAGGGCGTTAAACAAAAGACGCCCCGAAGGGGGACGTCAATTCTTGATTTTTCATTTTGTTTAGGATTCGTAAAAATTCAGGAAATGACGCCACTACACATAGCCGTCCGTTTATTAAGAGGCGCCCTTGACTACGCCGTCAATTAAATGACGCCCCTACGTGAGGCATTAATTCCATTCAACAAAGAAAATTGCCAAGAAATCACATTAAACATATGAAAAATAGAAAAAACTTCATATTAAGCGAATATTGAAGTCCACTTTGGGGCGTCACATGGTGACATGAGATTTACTCAACATAGCATCGATTTTAGCGTGACTATAGCTACCCCGCCTTGGCGTCTGCTTTGCAAGGGAGTGAGACGGAATGAAGTGAAAGTGAAACAAGCGGAGTGCAGTAGAACGAACTGATAAGTAGATGCCAAGGTGTGATGTGACACGCCTCCGACACTAAGCATTGGAAATCTTTCAAAGATTCCGAATGAAACAACTCCGGATGATTACAAGAAAGCGTTGATCGGCTGGACCGAAGGGATTAAACTAAATGAACTAAAAAAATGTGCGCGAGGGCACGAAAGGGAGACACTATTGGAGAGCGGTTACCAGCCAATGTGGACGTGCTACAACCAAAGTGGATTTGCAACAAAATAAAACGAATGGGGATGAAGACCTAGCAAATGAATGCCTTTCAAGGAACCAGCCTGAGCGGCTTCAAGGAGAATAAAGTACTTGATCTGGACTGGAATATCTCATGTCAACTCAATTAAGAGCGAGTGACCTTCATTATTAGCGTAATATAAAGATTTTCATCATTAAGCTCAAAGTCCTACATGATGCATGCTGGGCTAAAAGAAAAATTAAAACAAACTGAAAATAGAAGATAATCAAGGATAATATTGCTAAACCATCTAGATTTGGTCAAGAATCTAGATCTCTAAGTTGACACTAAGCCGAAGCCCGTTTGTCCATGCATCAACTCAGAAAGTGGAACCATCGTCCCAAACCTTAAATGACTCAACGGCCTATCCGTGTGATCAAGACTCCCCTGGAATTATCATTGTTTTTGATGAAGGGGAACTCAAATTCCAGATTCATCAGAACCACAAGGTCCTTGATATGTTATAATAGCGTAGATATTATATAGTAACAATACAATACAGGAAGATGGTGATAGCAATGAGCATGTGGGGAATAATGTGCAAACGCCGTGGGGCTTGGATGGTGATGCCCAGTCGGTGGTACCAAGAGCTTCTTATCCTGCGCTCAAAATTTCATTAGCCAAGATAAAAAGATGCATAAGGCAATGAAAGCAGTTTAAGCATGAAAGCATAATCAAAACACTCAACAACATTGGTTTGAATTTGAGAATTTTTTTGTTTTTTTTATTTTTTTTTGATAATTTATTTTGAATTTTTTTTTGATTTATTTGAGAATTTTTGAATTTTTATTGGATTTATTTGAGAATAACAACCGTGGGATGGGTAGACTTCGTATTGATTGTACAGACTTGGCTGGACTGAGGGACATGCACCGACCTGGAAATGAATGTACATACTTTGGATGTATAGACTTATGCAATGTATAGACTTATGAGATGCATGTGGAATGCACAGACGTTGGATGTATAGACTTATGCATTATGTAGACTTAGGAGAAACAGATGTGTAGACTTAGGGAATGGATGTATAGACTTGTGAACGAATGTACAGACTTGGGAAGGAATGTATAGACTTGGAAGGAATGTACAGACTCTGAGTTTGGTTAGACTTAGGAGGAATGTATGGACTTGGGAGTATATAGACTTAGGAGGAATGTATGGACTTGGGATGTATAGACATAGAATGAATGTATAGACTTGGATGAATGTATAGACTTGTGGGATGTCACGCCCCGATGCGGAATCTCGGGACGTACAGTTAGGGGCACGCGAGCAAGAATTTAATATTCCGAACCATTGCAAACCATTGCACAAAAGGTTGGAAAAGGTAAATATCAGAGTTTTATTGATAATAAAATGCTGAGTACATTTGGGTAGACAACTACATTCGAATAGTAATCCAAACTAGAACAACTTCTCACTATTACATAAGGAATACAAACTGACTGAAAAGCTATAACTAACACTCGTATCACTCTAGTCCATCCCCGACATGGTCATCACCTGGAAAGAGGGGAAAAGTAGGAGTGAGCTAAACACGCTCAGTAGATAACCGTAAGCAGGTATAAGTATTTAACCAATTATTACAATTTACATGAAATGCAGTAAATGAACAAATGTCAACACGATAAAGAACAATATATGATATCGAGAATGTAACACTTTTACCACAAGTAATGATCAAGTAATGAACAAGTATAGCAACTACAAGATAAAGAACTTTGGCCATCATTCAAGTATGTTACACATGTAACCAGGTAATCACGCACGATTCAAGTATCACGAATTGTCATAGACGTAACAAGTCAAGTCAAGTACTCGGGTGCAATGCCTCACCCTGTCATACACATCCCATGGGCTCAATATCATTTCGGGCGCTCTCCCCAGGACCAGACCGGGCCCTTATGATGCGTTGGCATTTCATTGGATCCATGATCCCCCGTCTAGACATAGTCAATTTATGGCCAATCTAATCAATAGAATTTCTGTCAAGTGTAAGATGAGAGGACGACCCTTGTCTCCTCTGATTCAAGAGTATAACACAACGGAAAACCCAAACTAAGGGTAGTCGTACGGCGAACACCGGGCCGTACTCACACGAGTAACGAGTCACGGAGTCAAGTATGAACGGTTGACAGTAAGCCGTTCGAGAAAAGTAAGTGTATAGATTTAATATACGAACCTCTCGGGTCGTATACGGAGATACGGTTCTAGAAAATCCGTATTTAAGTATAACAATAATTCTAATCATAAGATGAGTTGTGTATAAAATAGTTACCGGAATACAATGACCATTTAACCCATTAAAAATAATGGTTGATTCCGGGCTCGAGTATGACCGAAGGTTAATCAAGGATAATCGGTCATTTTAACAAGTTAAAACGATGGCGATTGGGACATTAGAGGATATACGGTATATGCTTATACACCGTATAGGCCTAAGTTGCCCATTTTATACTTTAAGCAATAAAACACCGGTCTAAATCATGCTTTCTATTGTAGACCATGGATAAATTTACCATTTGGTATCATTTCCTTTCATGGTAATAATTTAGAATTTACCAGATAGAGTGTCCGGCGTAATTTTACATCGGCCAAGACTTGCATAAGTCGACCGTCATACTAATCTTGGCTAATATATACTTAATCTTGCCTAATCCTATGTAAACTTGGTTAATCATGCTTAAACATAACTAATTATGCTTTAAACATGACTAATTATGTCTTAAACATGACTAAACATGCTTAAACATAACTAATAATGCTTTAAACATGACTAATTATGTTTTAAACATGTCTAAACATGCTTAAACATAACTAATTATGCTTTAAACATGACTAATTATGTTTTAAACATGTCTAAACATGCTTAAACATAACTAATTATGCTTTAAACATGACTAATTATGTTTTAAACATGTCTAAACATGCTTAAACATAACTAATTATGCTTTAAACATGACTAATTATGTTTTAAACATGACTAAACATGCTTAAACATAACTAATTATGCTTTAAACATGACTAATTATGTTTTAAAAACTTGAGTTTTGTGTCTATCCAGTGTTTACAATGAAAATAAAAGTGGATTACAATGCCTTTTAAGCTTAAAACATGATTGAACAATTAACAATCATTACAATAACAGAAATTTAATCTCCTGATGATATGTTATTCATGTGGGTTAACAATTGGTTACTTAACAAGGAATACTATCTACGGATGGTATCATGATCACTATAAACACGATGTAAAACATGTAAAAGCATGATAGCTCCTTGTCTAATGATGCTAACAAGTTCATTCTTCTATGCTTAGATTGGTGCCTTGGTTACCTACCGAATTTAACGGAAGAAGGAGAAGGAATAGAAAGAAGCAAAGGAACTCCTGGAGAACGAAGTGATGAATAGTAAGCTTGCAGTTGGGCGATACCCGCGGAGCTACGAGCGCCTTGGTAGGTGTACAGTACGTTCCTAATTAAAATCCCAGATTCCAGATGTTGGCTGCTAATTCATGCGGTCGTAGCATGCCCAGATTGGCGCGGCTTCCCCAGCGATGGGAGTGGATGGTGCCTCTTCCAGCTTGTGGATTCCCACCTCAGAACTTGACTTGCTTCATGAGCAACTTGCTCACGCCATGCAGCGTGCTGCGGAGGCAGAAGGGATGCTCTCTATACAGGTAAGAGTCTCAGTGTTGAGTTCTCCTTGTTTATGCCTTATCGTGTATCTGAGATGGTACACTCGGCAGGAAAAGGAGACGGAAGAAGCGCTTGGCCAAGCTGCGCAGAAGGAGGCTAGGATAGCAGAACTGGAGAGGGAACTGCGGCGTCATCCTGATGACGACTCCTCTAGGGATGCTGTGGAACTGAGGATCACTCTCCAGTTGGAGAGGGAAGACTGCGAGAGAGAACGTGCAGAGAGAGAAAGAGACGCGGAGAGAGAAAGAGCCAACAGATTGACTGAAAGGGAGGAACGAAGGGCCATGGAGGCCCAACTATTCGAACTCCGAATCAGCCTTGGTCTTGCTGAATAGTGGCTGAGAGATGGTGAGGAGCGCTACCGAAGAGCACGAGAGCGTGGCTTTCGTGTTGGTAGCTTCTCTGCTGCTTCCGTAGATCAACGCTAGGATGTGGGAATAGGAAGAGGAGTACAGAGCGGTAGGAGTACCGCTTTTCGTAGTTGGGTAGCACCTTTGAGAGCGTTTTGCCCGGAGAGTAGTGGGACGAGTAATGCAGAGAGAGAGGGCGGAACTTTATGTAATTTTTTTTATTTTTTAGAATAAAATACAAGGTTCGGTTTGTTTGGTTTTCACCTATACTTCTGTTGCCTGAATCCCTGCACACATCACTGAAACAAACAAATCAGAATTTCTGTTCTGACTTGGCCCCTTGCTCAATAAGCAAATGGTCACTGTGACTGTCCTTGATAACTGGTCAAGGGGCCAAGCCTTTATTTAACGAAGGCAAGGGAAAGATGCGGTGATGATAAATGCGACAGGCAAGCACACGAATGCAAGCGGTATTAAAAGTGAGATGCTGCACGCAAATGTAATCATGCAAAAATGATTTGTTTTCTTTTTTATATTTGATATTTTTGTTTTATCATAAAAAGATTTTTTTTGTTTGCAAATATGTGCATTTTCTCTTTTCCATTTTTTTTTTGCTGCTTTTATCATTTCAATTTTTTTGTTGCTAACGCCCGGCAAGCACCCAAATGGCACCTAACCTACATGAGACAGGGGTTTCTTACTATCCTCCCAGGTATCCTAAGTGCATATCTAGGTTGATTTGGGCCTCTAGACCCCTCGAATGATGATCCCGCCGGCTAAGACTTACCCTGATGACAATACCGTCATGCCATGCTTAGGCTCCCAATCGCTTCCGACCACAGGGATTCACCCAAAAGGTGTTTGAGGTAAATGATTTGCCCGACCTGGGTCTGTTTACTCACAACTCTAGATGGTATAAGATGGAACACCCTGGAACCCTAACGACCAACCGCGCGACGCTGACCTGGAATCAGACGTCGTCGCACCCATAGGTGGCGCGCTTGCATTGGCCTAAGCCCGAGGTTAAACAAGAAGACATCAAGGTGGTAAACAGGGGTCTTGACCAGCCAGAAACACGGAGACTCCTTCGCAGCGATAGCTTTTGCTTTTCAAAGTAGGCAACCAAATGTGTATATTAAAATAAGGTCGCAGACCCTAGGCAGTTTTCACCCTTCAGAAACTCCATCGAACCTTCATCTTTAGAGGGAGAAGGAAGAGCGTAGGGGATAAACCTCCTGAGAGGACCGGCAAAGCCGTTAACCCGGCGAGCGAATAAGGGCCCATCAACTCTTTCCTTTCAGACAACTTCAGACCAAATCTCGAGCATTTACATTCCACGGCCCCCTTTGTGGATTCAGACTTTTGCTTTGAGGGGTTCCATTTATCGCACCAGGCACGGTCACGACCAGGCTTTTCTCTTGATTTTGATTTTGTATTTCTTTTTGTGAGGGAGATATAGTCGTTTGACGTTTGTGGGCTCCCTTTTTGTATGCCTGCGGGGACACTGCCCTCTTCTCGTGCACTGATCGATGCTCGAGGAAATGGATCCTACTCTTGCCCTTGGGGTTTGAGTTTCGGTTTCTCATGCTCAGCGTTTTAAGGGCGCCGACTGTCTCATTTGGTCGAAGAGAAAAGAATACAGCTTCCGGAGATCTTCTAGGTGTGGCCCTACCGTAGGTGATGCTACCAACTTTTTTTGAATAAAATACATAAGTGAGCACATGTTAGCTTCCTTCGAGCGAGCATAGGCTGACGTGGTCGGACAGGGATCTCCACGGTTCTGGCAAACCAAGACCCGGTGCCTACCAAGCCTTAATAGGCCCTATCCTAACATGAAGGTTAAATGTAGGGACTTAACTATATGGTGACTGCCAGGCATCGGCATTTTGAATTTTCCATATTTTTAGTGGTTTTCAATATTTCTTTATTTTTTGATGTTTTTATCTTTTCATCACTTTTTTTGTTTGTTTTGTGCTAAGGGTAGTATTTCTTAAGATAAAGCCCATTCCAAGGGTGGGATAACTCGGTCCCTTCGGCGTTGATTAGCTTGTAGGCGTTGCCAGGGTACACGGCTTGAATTACAAATGATCCTTCCCAATTGGGTTGGAGCTTAGAACGCGGCCCTCCAGGTTTGACAAATTTTCTTTTTACGACCATCTCACCGACTTTGAATTTTCTCTCAAAGACTTTCTTTTGGTAAAAGCGAGCGAGTCTATTTTGATACACACGCGCGTGTTCGGCAGCGGCCAGTCGCTTCTCATCCAAGAGTTCCAACTGGGCGAGGAGTGAATTACGACGATCGTCGAGGGGAAATTCCTCGTCCAATTGTACCCTGAGAGAAGGGATCAGAGTCTCGTACGGGACTACCGCTTCCATACCATAAGTGAGGGCAAATGGAGTCTGCCCGGTGGGGGTACGGATTGAAGTGCGATAGGCCCATAGGGCTTCGATAAGCTTTTCTGGCCAGTCTGAAAACTTACTAGACTCACAGGTTTTTTTGATGATTTTGAGCAATGTTTTATTGGTGGCCTCCGCTTGGCCGTTACCTTGTGGGTAATATGGCGATGAATGATGCAATGCAATTGCGTACCTTTTGCAGAGGTCCTGTAGGTCCTGAGAAATGAATTGTGGCCCATTGTCGGTGACGATCGTGCTTGGGATGCCGAATCTGGCGAGAATGTTCTTCATGATGAACTTGCAGACTGTTGACGCCTTGATTTCCGCGTAAGCTTCGGCTTCGGCCCATTTGGTGAAATATTCCGTCGCAGTAAGGATGAAAGATTTCTGCTTGGTGAGGGAATTGGGATCACCTAGGGGACCAATGATGTCGAATGCCCACATGGAGAAAGGCCATGGGGAGGATATTGGATGAAGTGAGGAAGATGGTGAATGGATTTTATCGGCGTGAAGTTGACACTTGACACACCTACGGACATAGACAGCACAATCTTCTTCCATAGTGGGCCAGTAAAAGCCTTACCGAATGATCTTCTTGGCGAGCATCTGACTATTCACGTGGCCACCGCACACACCCGAGTGCGTCTCCTCTACACATTTCCAAACCTCATCGTCACCAAGACATCTTAACAGAATACCAGTAAGGCTCCTCCTATAGAGTAGACCTCCAATTAATGTATATTTCTGAGCCACCCTTCTTATGGCTTTCTTGTCCTCTGTGGTGGCCTCTTCAGGATAAGACTGATCTTGGCAGTATTTGACAATTTCATAGAACCATGGTTTCTCTTCATCAGCCAGTTCTTCTTCGGCCTCTGCCAACATGATTTCCCTCTTTTCAAGGATATCTTCCTGCAGGATCTTCCTTGCTATCCTGTCTTTGATATTTACGTCGGAAGCATCATCGATCGCAGGGGCGTGAAGTTTGTAGATGGAAATGGACTTAAACCAACTTCCTAGAGGGAACCTTATGGATGATGCCAACGAGGCGAGGGCATCGGCGAGAATATTCTGATGACGAGGGATATGAACAAAGATCAGTTTTGTGAACAGTTTGGCAAAGGCAGCAGTGAGTTCTTGGTATGGCTTGAGTTTGGGATCGCGAGTGCGATACTTAGTGAGCACCTGGCGAAGGATGAGTTGACTATCACCTACGACTCGCAACTCAGTGATACGAAAAGAATGGGCGAGTTCTAGGCCAGCTAGAAGAGCTTCATATTCGTCTATATTGTTGGTAACTGGAAATTTAAGCTGGTATGCCAATGGGAATGTGAGGCCTTCAGGCGACAGGAGGGCGATGCCGATTCCTCTCCCTTGAGAATTCAGAGCTCCATCAAAATATAGCGCCCACATTGGCCCATCTGATTGGTTGATGGACATTAGTTCCTCATCTGGAAACTCTGATTGGATGGGATCGAACTTGGGGAAAGGATGGTGAGCGAGATGCTCAGCTATGGCATAGCCTTTAATCGCCTTTTGCTGGATGTAGGTGATGTCGAACTGAGAGAGAAAACTTTGCCAGCGTGCTAGCCTATCCGTAAGAACGGATTTCTCCAGAAGGAATTTGATAGGATTCATCCGAGCAATCAAGTGGACCTCATGAGCCAAGAAGTAGTGTTTCAATTTCTGCACTACCCAAATGAGGGCAGCACAGGTTTTCTCCATGACGGTGTACTTCTGCTCACAGGGATTGAGAAGTTTGGACAAGTAATAGGTTGCCCGTTCCTTGCCTTCTTCATCAGCTTGTGCGAGGACGGCTCCCACGGAGTCATCCAAGACTGAGACGTAAAGGATCAGAGGTTTTTCTGGTTTGGGTGGAATGAGAACGGGTGGACTAGCCAGATATTCCTTCAACCCTTCAAAAGCTTTCTGACATTTAGAATTCCAGTGGAATTCTACTCCTGGCTTGGTCAACTCGTAGAGAGGTCTACACCTTTGTGAATGTTGAGACACAAACCGACGAATAAACTGCAACCTCCCGATTAAACCTCGGACTTCCCTCAAATTCTTGGGAGGCGGCATATCCCTGATGGCCTTAGCATTGTCGGGATCTATCTCGATCCCTCTTTTACTCACAATGAGCCCCAGCAATTTACCCGACGACACACCAAACACACACTTTTTCGGGTTCATTTTCAATTGGAACTCTCTTGATCTTTGCAAGACCTTAGCCAAAACTTCTGGATGTTCCATCCTGGTCCTTGATTTTACCAATAAGTCATCCACATACACTTCCAGATATATGTGCATCATGTCATGAAATATGGCCATCATCGCTCTTTGGTAAGTAGCTCCAGCATTCTTTAATCCGAACGGCATGACCACGTAACAATATGTTCCCCAAGGGGTAGTGAATGACGTCTTTTCCTGATCCTCTTCTACCCAACGAATTTGATTGTATCCTGAAAATCCATCCATGAAAGAGAGGGTTTCGTAGCCTGCCGTGTTATCAATCAGCACATCAATGTGAGGTAAGGGAAAATCATCCTTTGGACACGCGCGGTTAAGGTCCCGGAAGTCGATGCAAATCTTGACTTTCCCATCTTTTTTCATGACCGGGACAATGTTCGCCACCCATTGAGGATAAAGGACGACTCTAATGAACTTGGCTTTATGGAGCTTATCGACCTCTTCCTTCATTTTCAAAGCCATCTGAGGGTGGAAACGCCTTAACCTTTGTTTTACCGAGACGGACCCTGGTTTTAGGGTTAAACGGTGTTCGACCAAGGTTGAATCCAAACCCGACATATCCTCGTAGCTCCATGCAAACGTGTCCTTATATTGCTTGAGAACTTCAATTAATGCCTCTTCTTCGGAGGGTGGTAGGTTGTCACTTATGAGGATGATCCTAGGATCTTCCTCAGTTCCCAAGTTGACTTCTTTGGTGGATTCTTCTACGGCGGTTGACGGCTCGTCGAATCTCCTCATTCCACTAGCGTATGCGCCCGCCGCATCCTCATATTCTTCACCCTCATCTTCAGTGGGACATTCTTCATCCGTGATCTCGTAGACTCCATACCCTTCATCAGATGCACGGTCGCCCTCGCATTCTATTTCGGGTAGCTGGATGGGATTTTCTAACAACTGGGGAATGACAAGAAGGGCCTGACACCTGGCGGCCAAATCCAGAAGGAATCGACGAGGGATCTGCCTACCCTTGGATTTCTTCCTAGGTACTACCCTTGGCCTATCATTCCTAGATTGACTGACAATATTTACAGAAGAAGAGGAAGACGAAGAGGATGGTGTAGAATGTACAGGAGAAGACCCCTCAGAGGAGGGGTAGAAAAGGTTGCTCATCGGACCTTGGATGGGTGGTCCGCAAGGCGGTACGCACCCGTGGGAGATGTAGGAGGTTTCCTCAACGAAGATGTGTTGTTGGGGAGTTTGAAAATTGACGTTTTTTTTTTCGTTTTCATTTTTAATGACAAAGCAGTGAAAAGAGATTGAAGGAGAGAGAAAAGGGGTTATGGCTAGAGGATTGTGAGACTCATAGAGCAGATCATGGTTGAAGACCTGGCGCGGGTTGAAAAGCCCGCGCAGGTATGTAAGCAAAGAAGGGGACCTGGGAAGATCATCAGACAATTGTCTGGCCCAGGAAGAAGATATCAGCAAAGGCTGAGATGAGTGGATGGAGAGGATGGCGGCTAATGAGCCGTCGACAGCAATGTTGAGGACGGATGAAGATCCGTCGATGACAGAGTCCTTCTGGCGAGGACGAGGATAGTTTGGAACCTTGACAAGAGTGGTAATATTCTCTGGTATTTCGGAGATCAATGGTGGTCCTTCAAGTTGCGGAGACGAGAACATCCTTTCCAGTGCAACGGAAATGTCCCGTATGTCGAACCATTTGTCCCACTCGCATTCCGGATCTTTGATCTTGCCTCTTTTGGTGATCCTCGGACATTTTTCAGCCAAATATACAGCATGTGATCCCCCATATGCTTCTCGTGGGTGATCTCCCATCTGAACAACGGGCCCTCTGTTGAAGTGGTTTGATAGAGTCCACGTGAGGGGCTTCCAATCTGCCTTGAACGGTCCTTTGAAGCCCAGGCCAAACCTACGGTTCGGCCTAATTTCTTTTGGCGGCTTGAGCATACCCTGTAACTGTGCGCCCAGACCTTTTCCATGTTGATAGCCGATGTTCCTCATAATCTCCCAACCTTTGGAGTGAAAAGGGAGACATGATGTTGTGGTTGCCCTGACCGGCTCCTTTGGTGCTAGTGGAACATGAGATGGATCACGTACGTCCAGCAGTGACAATATGGGCCGATGAGACGGCCAAACAGAAGGCAGAGAGGTGTTGATAGCATCCACTGTGTGAAGGACAGGTGTACTGACCACTTTAATAATTCTCCCATTGTAAGGAAACTTCATGTACTGATGGTTGGTGGAAGGCACAGCGTCCATGGCTTCGATGTAAGGGCGACCCAATATAGCCTTGAATGTGGGGTCCATGTCGAGGACATGAAATTCCGTGGGAATTGACATGGGGCCTAGTTCTGCCTTCAGAATAATCATCCCCTGTGGTGGCCTTTTGCTATTGTCATAAGCCGTGACCGTGATCGAGGAAGGTCTTATTTGTTCCTCGTTGACCCCACACAACTGAAGAGTGCTCATGGATATCACATTTATGGATGCACCCGTGTCCACAAGACACGGGTTTATGGATACCCCATTAATTTTTATTGAAATGCACAATGCATATTTCCGAGCTTCCTTGGGAGCGAGCTCGTAGTTGTGAAACATGATGGCTGGTTGTGTGTCTGTTGGGGTCAGGACGGTCGAAATCTTCTCCACGGGGAGGTCTTCATTAACCATGACCTTTTGAAGGTACTCCATTAAGGCTGCCTGGTGGGATGTGGATCTTTGAAGTAGCTCTAGGATGGAGATCCGGGCAGGTGTCTTGTGCAAGTGTTTCAATAGATCATACTGTGTTCCAGGGATAGCTCTTTCTGGTTGTTCTGCATCATCCTTCTCTGGCTGAGATTGCTCGGGATTCTAACTGTTGTGGGGAAAAACCCTGTGGAAAATCCTTCCACTCCGGAGCACCATTGCCTGCGGCTTTTGTACCTCTGTGGGGGTAGCAGTGGGTTTTAACAGGGGTTTGAGGGGTAGTAGTGGAGGAATGGTTGATGAAGCAGGGGTGATGACGGGAGCAGGGATTCTGATGAGGGGTTTGTTAGGTGGAGGTATGGCGGAGGTAGAGGGGATATCGCGCGGATTATGAAGGATAAGGGGTTTGGAAGGTGGAGGTGGAGGTAAGGTTTGAAACGGGTAAGGGTTTTGAGGTGGATGGTGGGTGATGAGTGGTTTTGAAGGCATTAGTGGTGATGTGGTGGAGAAAAACGGGGTTATGTATGGTTGACGGATGATAAGGGGTTTAGAAGGCGTAGGGGTAAATGTGGTAGAGGTGGATGGTAAAGTGGGGGAATGAGAGAAGATGAGAGGGTGCGAAGGCGTAGTGGAGAGTGTCGGTTGATAGGAGATCGGGGTACGGATGAGAGGGCGTAATGGTAGTGGAAATGGTGAAGGCGATACTGACGCGGGTTGATGAGAGAGAGGTGCTACCCGGGCAAGGTGAGGGGGTTGCATGACGATAGGGTTGGAGGTAGAAATAATGGAGGTACTTTCCCGGTGCCACACCTGCTCTCTCCCGACTTCCGGGAAGGAGGAGATGGGGTTAACCTGATGATTGGGCTGTTGGTGCTCTGGTAATGGATTCTGGATTATTCCCATGTCGGGCTGTTGTTATGGGGCCTGCTGAGGCTGTTGTTGTTGTTGTGGTTGCTGCTGCTGCTGCTGTTGTAACTGCTGCTGTGGCCTCTGAGGAGGTCTCCTAGCCTTCAGAGCCGTGACGTACCGTCTCATCTCATCCCAATCTATTTGATGTTCATCATTCATATCATGGATGTAATCTTTAAAATGGAAGCAGTAATCTACCGTGTGTCCTGGCTGCCTGTGGTAGACGCAGTATTTAGAGGTATCAACATTGGGGGGCCACGCGGGCCTTTCTCTGGGTAGGGCGAGTTGGTTTGATGCCATGAGGGCATTAAAAATGTCTGCTAAGGTTTCTGGCAATGGTGGATAGTAGGCTCTCTTGGGACCGAGCGGCCTCCTTTGTTGTTGTTGGGGACCATAGTTCCCCGGGGGTGGAACTTGGTTGTACTGAAGCGGTGGTTGTTGTTGCTGAGGTTGTGGTTGTTGTTGCTGGGGTTGGCGTAATGGAGGCATATTATCCTGGGGTGGATTATTTTGGGGTGGAGGACGAAGAGGGAAAGGACCTGGTTGAAGGGGAAGTCGGGGCATTTGTGGAGGCCTTGGGTTGACCGCATAGTTGGCATTGTTGACCGCACTGACTTGCTCATTTGTCACGACCCCTTCTGTGGCTCCGCCCGGGACACCAGCGCCTGTCTTTCTAACCACTTTGGGCTTCGGTGACTCAAACATGTTCATAATGGGGGAGTCTTTTAACTGGGTTTGGATGTATCGGGCCCTTTCATAGAGTTCCTCCATTGTAGTAAGTTTATTCATGGCCAGGACGTGTCTGAACTGTGGGGTTGCATTAGACACAATCATCTTCACTTGTTCGGGCTCGGAGAGGGTATCCCTTATTCTTTCCGCCAGAGACCTCCATCTATCAGCATATCGGACAAAATCCTCGTCGGGTTTCATCTTTTCGGCCACTAGGTCGGTAATGGAGAGTGAGGGACCGACCCTATCCCTATATTTCTGCAAGAACCTTCTCTGGACTATTTCAAAATTCTCAGCCTCACGGGGCTCCAGAGAATAGAACCACTCAAGCGCGGGACCATCCAATGATCTCCGAAAGAGGTATGCCAGAGACCTCTGATCGTTTTGCCAATAAGAGGACTCATAAATGAAATCCTTGAGATGAATGAAGGGGTTGCCGGTACCATTGTATCTGCGGTACGTGGGCATTTCGGAGGGAGGAAGATGAATGACGGGAAGGATTGGCAAAGCAACCTCCGGGGTGGCTTTCACATCCACCATCCTTCTTAGATTTTGAAACTGCTCGTCCATGCGGTTAAACCTATTGAGGAGCGATTGGGCGAGCTCCTCTGGGGGTGAAGGTGGCACTTGCCACTGGGGGAGAAACTGTCTCCCGGAGACTTGAGGGGGGAACCCAGAATGAGAGGGAGCTGTCGGACCGCCGACAGTTGGCCCTGGCTGAAGCGGCGTGTGGGGAACAACGGGAGTTTGAGATTGTGACGGGAACTGGAATGAGGGTGGTTGTTGGCTCGCTTGACCTTGAAGCGAGGGAGACTGGATGGCTTGCGCCAATGAAGGAGATGGAATGGCCTGCACTGACTCTTGGAGAGGTGCGATGGCCAGAGTTGATTCCTGGGGCGTGGGGGAAACAGATTTCCCCTTTAGAATGGCCTGGAAGGCCCGGAGCTGTTCAGAGGTAAGCTCCGTGTTGGCGAGGACGCCCAGTAAGGAAGAGATATCTTGTGGTAAGGACGTGTCCCCGGTAATAACCTGCACCTCATGTGAGGGGTCATGAGAAGGACCCGAGTCCATAGCATAGACTCGCGGGTCGGCTGTCAAACCACGACTAGGGTGGTTTTCCTCAGAAGACTCGTGAGACATGCTCACAGTTTTCCCAGAACGCAAAAACATACACTAGCAAGTAGGTAGCAGAGATTATCAAACAAGTGGATGCCTTTACGCCCTTTTTTGTGTTTTGATTTTGATGATTTTTTTTTATATTTTTAGCGAGATCCGAAGTTCACACAAAATGGGGACCCTAGTTTATTTTTGTTTCACCTCCGTGTCAGCTAGGGTCTCTCGTCTCACCACGAATGAAATGACTAACTCCGGGGAACTTCAATGGTACAACCAGCCCAGTGAACGAAGAGGAGATTCTTCGATGTCGGGGACTTACGGAGGTCCCAGTGTAGGAGATTCTAGTCCGTTGAGAGGAATTCCCAAACGGAGAGTCCTTCCTTCACCGGGAAAGGGTGATCCTCAAAAAATGAAAAAAAGGATAGAAAAGAGGAATGGATGTATACAATGGAATGCTGACAGATATATGGAGTGGGAAAACAACAGAAATAATAGACATATAATAAACAAAGAACCAATCAAAACTGACGGTGCTGCCGTGAGCACAACGGGGGCGCGCCCGGGCGCGAAGGTGGAGAGGCACGGGTGGTGCCGAACTTGCAAGGGTAGCCGAAAGGAAGCAGTAGATGTCCCACCGTGATCGCCAATCTGTGAGCGACGTCACGCGGTTCGGGGAAGAGCGGAGAGGGCGCGGAGCGCGCGCGGGCTCCTCTTTTCTTTCCTTTGGTGCTTGTTTGCTGCAACACAGAAATAAGAGAAGAGAGAGAAGGGGCCACCACGGGAGATTGCTCCGGCGGGGCGAGCGGGACAAGTGTGATATAGCAAAATATGGGGTTTAAACGGCCATAGCGGGAAGTGACTCGTCGTGGCCTCGGGGGGACGGGAATGGTGCAAAAATTAAATAACAAGAATTGAAACGGCCATTGGGGAAGTGACTCGCCGCGGCCTTGAGAATATGAGCAGATAATAAGATGACAGAATATAGAGAGAATACAAAGAGCGGGAATTTAAACGGCCATTGGGGAAGTGACTCGCCGCGGCCTCGAGAACACAAACAGATAAGAATATAACGTATAAGAACGTGAATTTAAATGGCCATTGGGGAAGTGACTCGCCGCGGCCTCGAGAACATGAATAGATAAGAATATAACATATAAAAACAGGAATTTAAACGGCCATTGGGGAAGTGACTCGCCGCGGCCTGGAGAATATGAGCAGAATATAATAGAGTATAAAGAGAATATAAGAACGGAAATTTAAACGGCCATTGGGGAAGTGACTCGCCGCGGCCTCGAAAATAAGATGTGATCGCCAGGGGCCGAAAGACCCCAAAATAAGAAAGTGATCGCGCCTACCTCAAGAGCGGGAGATGGCTGGTTGCTTCTTCCTCTCCCTCCGGCCGGCCGACGGAGAGGGCTTTCCTCGGCTACCCTTGCAAAACAACGACAAACAAATGACAAGTGGATTAGAAAGATGGAGGTGTAGTATTCAAATCCTTGCGATAAAAATAACGAAATGATGGCAAGACACACACCTGGTTGGTGTTATCTTTTAAACCCCTCTCGGACTCGAGTAGGAGGAAAATGAGATGATGGATGCAAGAAGTATAAAAGAAGAGGCGCCCTTATGAAGGGGGATAGAGGATGCGAGATGATGAATGTAAAAGAACTACGAAGAAAAAAGGGGAAGAAAAGGCTTATTGGATGAGCCGAGGGTGAAATCCGGCGGAGCTCCGGCAGCGTGGGGACGACGTGGAAGCGCGGTGGATGAAGACGACCTTCCTCTCGCGAGCGTGAGCACCCGAGAAGCCGTCAGAACCTCCACCTACAAAAGAACCCACGGGTTAGAAAATGACTCCGTAGCCTCTGGGCTCCGGCAGCCTATCGGATCACTTCTAAGCTCTCCCAGAACTGAGGGGGTGGGGCTCTATTTATAGAGCTCCGGAGGGTGGAGGCGTCCAGGACCCTGGACACCTCCATCAGGGCCGAACTAATATTTTATTCTATTTTTATATATTTTTTTGGAATACTTTTGTGGAGGCGTCCAGGGTCCCGGACACCTCAAGCAGGTCCACCGAAAACCGACGACGGCCGCACGCGGTTTGGCACAACGCGTGGTTTTGTGAGCGGCGCCTCGTGATTCAGAAATGGGCGCGTCCAGCTGACCGGACGTCTCTATAATTTGGATTTTTTCACACACGACAAACAGTCGTTCGGTGGCCGGTGCCCGTGAGGGATTTGATGGAGGCGTCCAGGGCCTGGACGCCTCCAAAATTATATTATTTTTTATTTTTCTTATTTTTCTTTTGTCTTTTATACCAGGGCTGGCATTTTAATTTTTTTATTTGTTTTTATGGAGGCGTCCAGGGGCCTGGATGCCTCCATTAATATATATATTTTTTTATTTTTTATTTTTGTTTTTTATGCCAACTGGCATTTTACACATATTTTTTATTTTTGTTTTTATGGAGGCGTCCAGGGGCCTGGACGCCTCCATTAATATATATATATTTTATTTGGTTTGGGCCCTGAGAAAATAAAATAAATAAAATCAAAAATATGGGGGCGTCCAGGGGCCTGGACGCCCCCATTAAGACCCACCCGGGTCCTACTCAGCGGCCGCCCGGCAGACATCCTTCTTGGTTCCGGAACCTCCTGATGCGTTTGACTGATGTTGATGCCGTCCGAATGTCGTGATGAGACTATTCCGGATGCCGAAAAGGGCGGAAGAAGACTAAGAAAAGGAAGCACTCAAGCGATTCAAAATACGTAAGCCGTTGCGGGGCGTTGTATAGTAATATGAGACTTTCTCAGGAGACGTCAAGAATGACGTGTCTACAAATGCTGAATGGGAATTTTTGTTAAGTTAATGGCACTGGTATTATCGCACATGATGGGTGTGCATCCAAGATCTACTCCGTAGTCCGGGAGTTGGTGTTTTATCCATAGCCACAGCTACTTGCAACAATGTATTCAGCTTCTGTAGTGGAAAGTGCAACAAAGTTCTGCTTCTTGGAAGCCCATGAAACTAAGCATCCACCCAAGTATTGGTAGTACCCACTTGTACTTTTTCTATAAAGTTTGCATCTAGCATAATCAGCATTAGTATATGAGATTAAATCAAAAGAACATCATGCAGGATACCACGGTCCTAAATCATGAGTGCTAGCAATGTATCTTAAGATTCTTTTCACAACTATGAAATAAGATTCTTTAGGATTAGCTTGAAAACGAGCACACATACATACACTAAACTGAATGTCAGGCCTAGAAGTAGTTAGATATAAAAGAGACCCGATCATACCTCGGTATGTTTTAGAATCTACAGATTTACCATTTTCATCCGCATCTAAAGATGCATTTGTTCCCATGGGCATGGATATGTCTTTGGCTTCTTTCATTCCAAATCTTTTTAGGACCTCCAATGTATATTTCGACTAGTTCATGAAGAATCCTTCCTTTTTCTGTGTTATCTGCAATCCAAGAAAGAATTGGAGTTCTCCCATGAGGCTCATTTCGAACTCCCTTGTCATAAGCTCAGCAAATTATTTGCACATGTTAGAATTAGTTGAACCAAACACAATGTCATCTACATATACCTGTACAATGATGATGTGGCCATTTATTACCTTGGTAAAGAGTGTTTGGTCAATCTTACCTCTGATGTAGCCTTCCCCGGTCAGATGTGCACTAAGTTTGTCATACCAGGCCCGAGGAGCCTGCTTTAGTCCATATAGTGCCTTGTTCAATTTGTAAACATGGTTAGGCAAATCAATTAACTCAAAACTAGAGGGCTGTTCTACAAATACTTCCTCTTTTATTAGGCCATTCCGAAAAGCACTCTTGGCATCCATTTGATGTAGTTTAATGCCTAGGGAGCATGCAAAAGCTAGCAGGATTCTGATGGCTTCTAGTCTATCCACAGGGGCATATGATTCTTCAAAGTCAATGCCAATTTTTTGGTTATACCCCTTGGCTACCAACCTAGCCTTGTTTCTAATGATAGCCCCTTCTTCATTAAGCTTGTTCTTAAAAACCCATCTAGTCCCAATGACATGCTGGTCGGAAGGTCTGGGAACCAGATTCCAAACTTGGTTTCTTTCAAATTGGTTGAGTTCATCATGAATGGCATTAACCCAATTTTCATCATGCAAGGCATCTACAATGCTTTTGGGTTCAAATTGAGAGACTAATGCAATGAGGTCATCATTATGGACATCTTTAAGAATGACCTAGTCTTAGGGGGATCATGCAAGTTACCTATGATGTTATGCATCAGATGATCCTTTAGAGTGCGCAGATTGGCAGAAGACTCACTAGGTAGTAATGTGTGTGTAGGGATTTCAGTCGACCGACCTGACTCTTGGTCTATGAGCTATGGTTGGCTGTCATCTTCCTGATCTCCTTTAGATTCCAGAAATTCTCCATCTTCCTCCTTCTTTTCCCTATCAAAACTGTCCTTGTCAGATTTATCACTTATTTCTGCAAACACAACATGTGGAGTTTCCTCCACGGTTTGATTCTTAACATTAAAAACCCTATATGCCCTTGATGTTTCAGCATAACCCAAGAATACTCCAATGTCACTTTTGGCTTCAAATTTGTCCAAATATGATTTGTCATTGTTATGCACATAGCACTTTGATCCAAATCCTCTAAAGTAAGACAAATTGGGTTTCTTACCTTTCAACATCTCATAAGGGTTTTCTTACAGTTTGGCCTTATCATGGCCCTAGTAACTATGTAGCATGCTATGTTTGCTGCTTCAGCCCAGAACTTTCTTGGGAGTTGGCTCTCAATCAACATGGTCCGGGCGATTTCTACAATTGTCTGGTTCCTCCTTTCCATAATGTCGTTTTTCTCTGGGGTCCTAAGAGAAGAAAATGTATGTGTTAGGCCTTCTTGATCACATAGTTCAGAATAGGATGAATTTTTGAATTCTCCTCCATTATCTGACAAGATGGTGGAGATTTTGAATTTACCTTTTTGCTTTACTTTTCTAAAAAAATTCTGAAACACAAGAAAAGCATCATTCTTGTTAGTGAGGAAGAAAATCCATGTAAAGCATGAGAAGTCATCAACTATCACATATACAAACCTTTTCCCATTAAAGCTAGCTGTTCTCATTGGATCGAGCAAATCCATATACAGAAATTCAAAAGGCATGGATGACATATCCTCATTTCTAGATTTAAAGGATTTCCTAGTTTGCTTACCCAGAGAAAATGCTTCACAGACCTGGTCAACTCTTGTGTAGGCCAATTTTGGCAAACCTTTAACTATTCCAAATTTGGTCAATTTATCCAGAGTGCCGTAGCTAACATGTCCCAACCGTCGATGCCACAGGCCTGCATCACTGAGCTGGTTGGTAGTCAAGCATAAGCTTTTAGAATTAAATGCATCAAGGTCTACCATATAGACATTATTAACTCTATGACCTATGAAGAGTATAGATTCTGAGTTTTTCTCAAGGATTCTACATTCACTAGCATCAAACATTACCATATGGCCTTTGTGGCATAGCTGGCTTATGCTAAGTAGATTGTGCTCAAGGCCTTCAACAAGCATCACATTATCAATAGAGTTGGATGGATTCTTACCCACAGTGCCTGTGCCAATTACCTTTCCCTATCCTTGCCTCCAAACCTTACTTGGCCTACTTCCTTCTTGACTAAATGGCTAATTGTTTTTTGTCTCCTGTCATGTGCCGTGAGCAGCCGCTGTCCAAATACCATCGGTTATGATGGGCCGCTAGGCAATCCTACATAGAAGACATTAAACAGTGGTTTTTGGAACCCTTACAAATTTGGGTTCACAGTCACAATTCACATCATGCAATAAGTTCTTTGAAATCCAAACATGCTTGAAAATCTTCGTTCTATGATTGAACCAGCATAGGTTGCTGTTATGTCCTGGTTGGTTACATGTATGACAATTAGATTTCATGAAGTTCTATGAGTGTAAGTTAGGTTGAGGTCTGATTTTTAGGTTTCCAAAAGTATTGAATTTGGTATGAGAGGTACCCATGTTTTGTTGGCTATTGAACCTTCTTGTGTCATTGAAACGATTTTTCCTTATAGAGTGGGAGAATGAACTGCGTCAAGGCATGTCCCTGGTGCTTCGACCTCAAGAGCCCTAGTGACCACTGAAGTGTCGACCTGTTTGGCCGTGGTGTCGACCTGACTTAGTAGAAAATTTCTTATGATGAATTTGAGGGCTGCCTCTATGATTATTGATATTTTTTCTCTTGCTTTGGGAACTTTGATTTTTGGGAGTTTTTGACTCAGGGACACTATGTAGAGTTGGCTCTTCTATGATAACCTTCCACTTACCTTTTTTAGGATTGAAGGAGATGGTCTTGAATTCGAATGGCCTTTTCTCGGTGGGGTTAAATCCTAACCCTTCCCTTCTAAAATTAACTCGGGTTCCTAAGATAGCATATAAATTAGATTTGCCCTGGGTCATTCTCTCTTCAGAGGATTGTTTGTTCTTTAGCTCTTCTTCAATTCTTTCCAATTTTTTCTACAACTCATTATTAAAAATGTTAACAACCTCATATTTTTCAAGATTAAGCATGTGTGTTCTCTTCCTCCCATTCTTCACATTTCGGGTTGATCTGGCTTAACTGAGTTTTAAGAGCATCATTTTCTTCCTTTAATCATATCAGATCTGAGCGGGTGGTTTCAAGAGTTGCAGCTTATTTTTTCAGTTCTTCATTTTTGGTTTTCAAGGTTTCTAACTCTTTGTTGGCAGGATTGTCATGAGCAAGAGCATTGATCTTTTTCTTCAAGTGCTTATTCTCCTTCTTATACATTTCATACTTCTCAACTAGATCAGCATATGCATCTTCCCAATCCTCAATTGAAAAGGTTTCAAAGAGGTTGCTTATCTGATCCTCACTCCCGTAAGCCATGAGACAGAATTCATCTTCATCTTCATCGGCAGAGAAACTCTCATTTTCCTCTTCATCATCACTCCAGGTGGAGACCATGGCTTTGGGCTTCTTTCCCTTGGCCTTGGATACTTGCTTGATCAGTTCAGGGCATTCTCCTTGCATATATCCTGCTTTCTTACATTGATAGCAAATGACATTGTCAGAGTTTTTGGCATGAGTAAGTCTAAGATTGGAGTTTCTACTTACCTACAGAGCCTTCTTCCTCTTTTGGAATTTGCCTTGTCTACTCAAGAACTTCTTAAATTCCCTAGTAAGCAGGGCATGGTCAGCTGTGCTGATCTCCGGAAGGTCATCTCCATTGTCCTCATCTGAGCCGTCTGTGCTCTCAACAACTTTGAGAGCCACAGTCTTCTTGGGCTTGACGTCTTCTTCACCTCTCTTCAAGTTGAGCTCATATGTCATAAGTGAACCTATCAAACCATCTACTGTCATGGCAGATAAGTCCCTTGAGTCCTCAATCACAGTGGCCTTATTGTGTCACGCTAGGGTGAGAGATCTAAGAATCTTCCTAATCAGTTCACTGTTAGGGTATTCATTCCCCAATGATTTTAAGGAGTTAGTTAATTGTGTGAGCCTGGCATACATTTCAGAGATAGATTCATTGGGCTTCATTCTGAACATTTCATAGCCGATAGTTAGTATGTTGGCCTTGGTGGCCCTAACTTCCGCTGTACCCTCATAGATTAGCTCAAGCCTATAACACATTTCTTTTGCAGATTTGCAAGTGGATACCCTTGAGTATTCAGTCAGGTGGATAGCGCATTGCATTATGTTCATGGCCCTCCAATTGGTTGTGGATTTTTTGACTTGGTCATGTGTCTAGGTGTCATCTAAATCTGGTACAACAAATGGACCTTTACTCACAACACGCCATATCATGTGATCCTGGCCACACAGAAAAACCTCCATTCGATTCTTCCAATATAGATAATTAGTTCCATCGAAAAACGGTGATTTGTTGATGGCCTGGACCTCAGCTATGTATCTGCGAGGGACATTCCCATCGGATCTCCCTAGGTCATTGACCGCATCTCTAGAGAACCAGCTCTGATACCAACTGTTGAACGATATGAGATGATCAAGAGGGGTGGTGAAGAGAGCCTATACAATATTTTAGATTTCTACAAATAATCTATAGAAGACAGCATAGCAGTTATCGCAAGCAAAGACACACGGTAGATACGTGAAGCTAATAGATAAGAGAAACTCTTAGGCACAACAAGTCACCTGTGAAGAGGGGATAGAAGATATGGAAAGCAAACCATAACACCGTGCTTTTAAGGTGGTTCGACTGCACGATGGCACACCTACATCCACCCCTCACCAACATGGTGAGGCTTCCACTCCTTGGCCAAAAGGAACACACACACACATACGCTGGGAACTAGCAGAACACGGGGACTTGCCCCAACACACACACACACACACACACACACACACACACACACACACACACACACACACACACACACACACACACACACACACACACACACACACACACACACACACACACACACACACACACACACACACACACACACACACACACACATACACACACACATACACACACACACACACATGAGGACAAGTCCCCAAAACACATGGGAAAGAAATCCCACAAGGAAGAAAGAAAACAAGGCAAGAAAGACAAACACACACACGCTGTATAGTAGATTACACGGTGACAGCACTCCACGCACAAACTGATTTGTTGAAGAGAACCAAAGGCAACACCAGAAACCAAAACAAGAAGCTGCAACCGCAGCAATCCCAAGTGAAGATGCACTACGAACGGCGGTACTAGACCGATGAGGCAGGGAACTAGGGCTGGCTGGCTAGCTGTGGATCCCACTCCTTTACTTCACCTTTATCTCTTATGGAAGTCTGAGCAGGCACTCCTTTCTCCTCTCTTTTCTTTCTTTCCCACGTTCTGCTCTTTCTGTTGGCCAACTTAAACTCCAGCGGCAGCTTCATGCAAGGGAAGGCCGTCCAATATATAGTCCTTAAGAAGCATCATTTTTTCCATTTCTCTTGTTATTTGAATAGCTGCAATAACCAAAAGGTGGATTGACCAAAGAGACCTGCAGAACCTTAATTTTAGTTAGCAGAGAGGACGTCATTTCTCCAGAGATCTTTTTCTTTCAAAAAGAATCTTAGTTGGTTGGTGCAGGAGACAGAGCTGGCAATGAGAGAACCTTTTCCAAGACTTGGTACTGACAGATATTTGGAGTAAAGTGTTCCTCTAGACACTTATGATGACATGGATGTTCAGGTGAACCTAGGAGACTCTTCCAGACCTCAAAATCTGTGATTTTATAGGTTTGCGGTCCATTTTTTAATCCTCTGCCATCCTTCTGAAATGTTGCCGAAAATTACAGATCTCAGCTTGACAATCTTCTGGTGCGTCGACGCATCTGGTCATTGCGTCGATGCATCTTCAAAGTTTCATTGAGATGCTGGTGAGCTGGATTATCATAGGTCGATGCAGCTTCATAGGTGCATCGAGGCATCAGTGAAGGTTGAGTAGATAAGGCTTGGACATCTTCTGGTGCGTCAATGCAACACCACTTGTGCGTCGAAGCATCAGTTGATCGTGGCCTGTCAGATGGCTTCTGGAAAGCCCATTGCGTTGACGCCCTGAGAACATGGCATTGACGCAGCCTGTATGGCTGAGCATTCAAAAAAAGGTGTCGACTCTAGGAGTCGACTCTTCTGACTTGGAAGCTTGAAGAGGTCGATGCAGCATAGTAGATGTGTCAATGCTTCTTCGCTGCCATTACGTCGTCGTCCCTGGATAGACGGTGTGTCAATGCACCACTGCCATTGCATCGATGATGCTGAAACTTGTTTGGGCTTTTCTTCCTTTTGAGAAGACTTGAGGTCGACGCAGCTTGACCTAAGGTCGGAGCCATGAACCTGTGAGGTCAGAGCAGCCTTGTTAACCTTGTTCATACCTACCTTCTTCATGGGATTCTAAGTTAGATTGGCGAATGACTTATAGTACAACATCATCAAAACATCATTTATACAACACATACCTGAAGGAAAGGTGAGAAGCCGTTGATAGTCATCTCACGACCTGTCCCCGTGGACAGATTGGCTATCAGATGTGCCAGTAGGGCGGCACCCCAAGCATACCGCCCCACCTGGTCCAGGTCCTCCAGGAGCCCTAAGAATCGACGGTTTAGGTCATCCCCCTTCGTCCCCAACAACAACCTCCCTAGCATCAAAAATAAGAACCTCCTCAAATCCCTATCTACTCTCTCTCTCTGGGTCGGGTCCTAGTAGTAAACTGCTCTAGCTCTCGCGGTCATCCTCTCGGAAAACTCCTCTAAGGACTCACCCATCCTCTACCGTGCCTCTCCTAGCCCTAGGGCGCCAATTAGCTCTGTCCTATAGATCGTCCTACAGTCCTTAGGACCAGTTGCAACCATCTCTAAACCAAGATGTCTACGGGCTAGGTCTCCATAGTCAGGGAGGGTCACCCCGCTCACCACCTCTCCATCAACTCTCAGCCCAGTAATCCTCGTCACATCCTCTAGACCCGACACCATGTGCCCCCAGGGCATCAAGAAAGCCCGGCTCGCTCTGTCCCATCTCTCCCTCAGCACTTGAATAAGGATCAAATCTGGTCGCACCAGCTCTATGCTGAGGAAGGGGCCAAACCCCATCGCCTCTACTCTCTCCCTCTGAAAATCAGGTAACCCCCGGTGGGTTGCCGGCACTTGAACCCAGGAGAAGCGTGTCCGTATCACCCCCTGCAAAAACAAGAAAAAAACACATCAAAATATGTCAATAAACAGCATAACAATAAGAAAAAAAACACAAAAAGAATTGAATTGGCATCGACACAGTTGACACCAATTACCTGAATTAGTGTCTATTGACTCGGCCGCCAATTCCCCATAAATATAAATATAAATATATGATTTTAAAAATTGACGCTAAGAGTGTTTGACGCCAAATCTTTAACATTTTTAGCGGTTTTATTTCTTAAAAAAAGAAAAGGAAAAAAATCTTTTCTGTTTAAAAACTGCATCAATCATCCAAACATCATTTCTTTGATTATTCAGGTTTTGAAAATTTAAAAAGGAATTTGTGTCCATCCCTTTGACGCCCTTTCTAAAATAATTTTTGAAAAATAAATATTGTAGGAATTAGTGCCACCTACTGTGGCCACCAATTCCCACAGTGCCATCGTCTTCCTCCCCTCTTTCTCTTTCAACCGCCATGGTTTTGTTTTGAAAAAAAAATTTACAGGGCCAGGGTGATAGGGGCCTACCTTTCTGGGCTCTGGATCCATGAGCGCCCCCCGCAGGGGTCGACGGGGAGGCCTCCCCGATTGTTCTTCTTCCTCTTCTACTTCGTCGCCATCATCATCATCATCATCTTCGCCGTCGTCTTATTCTCCCTCTTCGCTATCTTCATCTTCTTCATCTTTGTCTTCTTCTCCTTCTTTGTCTTCTTCTCCTTCACCTTCTTGCCCTTCTTCTTCTTCTTCGTTGTGCTCCGTTGCCGGGAATAGAAACGAACGAGCAGAGGAAGAAATGGGAAGAGAGAAAAGAGGAAAGGGTTTAACAGAGGCGTTGAAGGCAGTGAATTCGAAAAGAATTGGCGACCAGGTTTCTGACGTCCTTTACAGAATGAACGACCATTTGCGTCCATTTTGGAATTTCATGTTTTTTAGGAAATATTACGGAATCAGCATCCATTGGAAGGACGCTATTTTATTAATGAATGATTGTGTGCAAGGATGCTATTTCTTGGCATTTTGGGAATTCATGGTTCGTGGCTTGTCAAAAAGTAATAAAGGAATCAACGTCTGTTTAGAAGACTGCCATTTTGTGAATAAGCAGCTGTGTGAAAAGGCGCCAATTATGGTGTAACGCCCTAGAATTTTCTGGGATTTAATATAATTATTAAGCATTTAAGTAGACTAAATGGCCTATTTAATGAATATAGGTCTATTTAATAGTTATTTTAAGGCCCAGATATTAGGATAGGTTTAAATACACCTAAATAGGCCCACAAGACCCAAATCCAAGCCCTTTAGGGCCAAGCCCAATTATAGAAACTTAATGGGAATTAAAAAGGGGATAAATAGCATAAATAAGGGGTAAATAGTGGATAAATTAAAAAATCCAAAAAATTTGGAATAATTGTCAAATAGCGGTCTATCGCAAGATCTCCACTTGACTTTAGCGGTCCAGACATGGCCGCTACCTCCTCCTAATTCCGTGAATGGAAGAAACGTGAAAAGCTTAGATTTTTGACAACCAAATCACCTTGGATCGAAGCTATCTGGCATGGGAGACTCTCTAGAATACTCTAGGGATTAGTTCTACCCTAATTTAGGACTCTAAGTTCGATCTAATCCCCAAACCCTAGGTAAACTCTATAAATAGGGTTTAGGTTTAAACTACGCGAACCCTTACTTTGGCTCGCGAAGTTCAACGGTACGGAGACAATATGGCAGGTTGGTTCTTTAGAATATTTTTTGTTCTCCATAGTTTTGTCTAACTCCCGTCCAATTTTTGTGCTAGAAGACCCAACCGTTGAAGAATTAGGGTGTCTGCAAGTCACTGGTTCACTATAGGCTGCACAGGAACCAATGCACCAGTCTAGTGAAGATCAGGAGATTAGAAGCCCTAAGCAAGGTTAGTTCAAGTAGTGTCTTTAAGACTTTTTGTTCCCCTTCATATCTTCTACCTACCCTCCAATTTTCATAAATATAGGTCAAGAGAATCAGAAGATAGAGTGGCGGGAAGTTGCTGGTTTAGCACAGGACGTGCAGGAACCTGAGCGATCTTCTAGTTAGAAATTCGAAGTCTAAAGCTTGTCACAAAGGTAGGTTATCTCGTGGATGGCTAAAATACCAATTTAGGAATAAAAGCCCTTTGATTTCATGAATTTTCATGCTTTCTACATGGAGTATTTAAGGTTTTATTAGCACTGTGCATTTAGGTTATTTCTACATGCATAATTTCTACCCTTAATGACAAAGATGATGATCTTAGCTTAATTCATGACAACCTATGCATCTCCGTGAGCTATCTTCATTATAGAAACATTCTCTCTCTCTGTCTAGCATGTTTTATATGATTTACTGTCCTAGATTAGTGTGTACTTCGATTTTACTACTGTCTACCACAGACAGAAAGAAACGATCTTCCTGTGACCGCCAGTGGTCTATAGCGGCCTTGAGACAGACCGCTAAGCCCTGGTAGGCAGCCATCATCTGACCGCTATTTATTTCTGTTCTCTGTTGCCTGTTAACTCTAAATAGATTGCAGATTGACCCTAATAACTCTATGATAAACCTAGGTAGATAGGTTTTTGATGGGGACATCGCCCGTCCCTTCATCTTCTTGAGAGCTACATCATCATCCATCTATGCCACTATGTTCTCCATGTGTCCGTTGATCGAGTCATGTAATTTTTACATTTTATTTGAGTCTTAAATTATGTAATCTTCCTTTTATTTGAGTCATGTCCCTAGGTTCTTGGTCATTAAGTCCTAAGTCTTGAGTCATAGGTTAATTAAGAGGCTATTAGGCCCAACCCAAATGGGCTTGGCCCATGGTTGCCCCTCCCCTCTCTCTTGTGTCTTTTGGCATTCTGTCATTAGAAGTTTTTCCAGGGTCTTATATGTAAAAGGGGGTTTCCTATAAATAGGACCCCAAATCCCCATTTGGAGGCAATGACATTTTGAATGAAAAGTTTATGAAATTTGGTTGAAGCCTTCTTGAGTTCCCCACTCTCTCTCTAGTTCCCTCTCTCCCTCTCTCTCTCTATCTCTCTCCAATTCTCTCTCATCCCCACCCCAAATTCGAAATCCACTCTCTCTCCTCTCTTTCACCTCTAATTAAGACCCCTCCCCCTTCCCTATATCCCTCATTTAAGTCCTCTCCCCTCCCCTAGGTAGAACTCCCACTCCCTAGGCATTCTCTCCCCTTCCCCACACAACCTTTCATCTTCCCAGGCACCCTTTCATCTCCCCAAGGCCCAATTTCGAATTTGGGTGTTCCCTCCTCTCTCTCTCACCACCCCATTACCTCCCCACCTCCCAAAAGCACCCCCCTACAACCCCAGCCACGTTCATCCCCCCCCTCCCTTAACCCAAACCCACAAATCCCTTCCATCCCCCTTAATCCCCCCTCCACAAACAGCTCCATTCGCAGGCAGAAATCAAGCCCGAGTTGCAGTCGATATTGGGAGCAGTTCCAAGCAGAATCGGCTTCCGGGTTCTTCATCAAAAACGTGCGTGGGCGAGTCTTCTGACCAGGCGAGGTGGAATCGTCCTCTTCCGAGTTCGTGAGCGTCGGCAGCGGCCAATCTCCCACGACTGCACAGGAGGCTCCTGAACCCGACCAGAAGCTGAGGGAGACCACCACCACGCCCAACCCTGACGGAATCCGACTCCGAGCCGTTCAGCAAAGTTCCTCCCCTCTCTGTCAGCTCTCAGGAACAGAAGGCGGTTCATCGATCGGAGCTCAAGGTGTGAAGTTATCAATTTCCTACCACTGTTGGGTCATTCTGTCCACCGATCCCCTCCTCCGACCATTCCCCACTCAACGGGACCTGCACGTCCACACCGACATCCGACTGAGGCGAGACCAGTGCCGCTGGAAAGTAGTCGTCCCCACGATTCCAACGCCACCTGCCGCGCACCAAACGGAGCTCGGGATTGCTCGTGGTGTCCCTGTCAAGCCGCTGTCCAGAAGCTGCCCCTGCACAGAACCAGAACGGGGTCCCCGCTCAGTCGTCCGTGGCGACCAGGTTCGGGCGGAACCAAAATTCAGAAAAATTGTGCTGCATCCCTACCCTGTTACGAAGCCAACGGCACCAACCGCGCCTCCGGAAAAATTCCAGAGTGCGATCTACAGCCACTTCAACAGCTGCTGGTCACAGATTCCAGAACCGGACAGAATCGACGTCGGCATTTCTTTCGAAGTTTTATTCGTCGTCTTGTGCTCCCGCTTGGCCGGCGGAAGGCCCCACCCTGCGTGGTGGTATTACCCTGTATCTATTCAGTTCCCAGCCCCCTAAATCCCAATTTCCTTTGGGGAATTATGCTGTAATAATACAGGTCGCCGTTCAAGCTTCATCGCCGCGGCGCCGGGTCCGAACCCGCGCCTCCCGGCGCGCCCACGTCTCCGACCGGGACCGGTTTCTTCAAACCGGTCGAGTAAGTTCCCTGCCCTTGCTCTAATTATTTGTGCTTTCCATTCAATGTTAGTTCTTAGCTCCGCTGGCCGGTGAGAGAGTGCTCGAACTCATAATTTGCCACGAATCCGAGTGAGCACCGTGGGAGAGAGTGGGTACCGAGCCTTCGGCTCCGGGTCGGCCCCGTTGAATTCGGGCTCTCCAAACCCTTTGGGATACCCTCAGACCTTGCTGGCCCTCTACCAGCAAGGGTTCAGCCCCACGAACTCAACTCGGCATCGCCGGGTTACCCCCGGGCTTGGGTAAGCGCCGCGTGAGTTGGCCGCCGATATCGGCCCGTTTGGTGTGCGTTTGTGCCGGTATGCCTAAGTCCTAGGTTGTGTCGCATCAAATGGTATCAGAGCCAGGTTTTTGGCTTGTTCTCACAAGTCAAGTCTTAGGGCCGTTTCATTCGGAGTCTTCATTGCATGGTCCCATCATTAGCCCTCTTGCATGACCACTCGGAGTGGTACCTCATATCAACCCCCTTCATCATCTTCAACCCCTTTCATGGATCCCAATCCCCAAATTCTCCAAGATAACCATGAAGCCATTAGGGAAGCCCCTCAACAGCCCCGTGATCCAAATCTAGACATCATTAGGGGACACCTTGAAGCCATCACCACCCGACTAGACCGGTTGGAAGCCCATGTCCTACCCCGGGACCAAAGACCAAGGGCACGGTCACCCCAAGAAAGGTTGGATAGAGAAGTTGAGAACCCACCTCCTAGGAACCATGGCCCTAGAGCTCGACCACTAAGGGAAGAAATTGAGAGAGAATTCTATGACACCCCACCTAGGAATCAAGGTCCTAGAGTTCGGCCACCTCGGGATGAAGTTGAAAGGGGACCTAATGAGCCTCCACATAGGCATCATGACTATAGAGTTAGGCCTCCCTATGATGACTTTGATAGGGACTATGACCCCTATTATGATTTAGAGAGACCCCGACACCATGGGCGTGATGAAAGGCGCCCTCGGGAGGACCCGGACCACCACTTACTTAGAATGATCAAGGTTGAGGCACCAACTTTTGATGGGTCCCACAACCCAAATGCCTACCAAGATTGGGAAAATGCCATGGACCAATACTTTGAGTGGTACCCCATGAGTGAGGAGAGACGGGTAAGGTTAGCCAAGATGCAACTTACAAAACTTGCCAAGACCTATTGGTTGAACCTAGAAAGTTTTAGGGTGGCAAGACGTCAAGAACCCATTGATACTTGGCAAAGCATGAAGGACCACCTTAGGACTAAGTACCTACCCCTCTCCCACACTCAAACCCTCCTAGATGAATGGCATAGTCTCACCCAAGAGGGTATGACCGTGAGTGAGTATATTGAGAAATTTGACTACTATGTCCTAAAGTGTGGAGTCCGGGAAGAGCACTCGGTTACGCTATCTAGGTTTAGAAATGGCCTTCAAAGTCACATCAAGAAGGAACTCTACATGAGGGATGTTGAAACCCTTCCACAAGCCTACCGGATAGCCCGAGATGCCGAACGCTTTGCTAGGCCACCAAAGGTCTTCCCACGCCTACCCGACTCCAAGAACATGGGGTCCCATGCCAACCCAACACCTTTGTTGAAAACCCCACCACCCCGGCCCAACCCAACCCCTTTATTGAAAACTCCACCCCAACCCCCATTCCGACCAACCAACTCCCTCCCCACCATTCCCCAAACCAAGACCACCCCTAACCCATCCATGCCAAGGCAAGATGAGAATTCCAAAGGGCAAAGGAACCAATGTTTTGGGTGTAAGGGCTATGGTCATTTCATCAACCAATGTCCCTCAAGAGCCATGTCCAACTTGATGATTGAAGGAGCCCCTACCCTAGGGGACTCTCAAGAAGAGACCGAGGTCTATGAGGCTTCCCAAGAATGGGAAGATGAGTATGAAGCCCAATACCAAGGAGAATCATCCTTAGGCAATGAGAACCCATTGAGCCTCATTAGGTGCCTCTCCCTCCGTGTCTTATCCCATGACGCACCATGCCTCCCCACCCAACCTTCCATGAGCTTTGTGAACGTAGGAGAGCCCCTCATCCAATGGCTAAAACAAGGCCTCCTGAGAGAATTCTATGACACCCCACCTAGGAATCAAGGTCCTAGAGTTCGGCCACCTCGGGATGAAGTTGAAAGGGGACCTAATGAGCCTCCACATAGGCATCATGACTATAGAGTTAGGCCTCCCTATGATGACTTTGATAGGGACTATGACCCCTATTATGATTTAGAGAGACCCCGACACCATGGGCGTGATGAAAGGCGCCCTCGGGAGGACCCGGACCACCACTTACTTAGAATGATCAAGGTTGAGGCACCAACTTTTGATGGGTCCCACAACCCAAATGCCTACCAAGATTGGGAAAATGCCATGGACCAATACTTTGAGTGGTACCCCATGAGTGAGGAGAGACGGGTAAGGTTAGCCAAGATGCAACTTACAAAACTTGCCAAGACCTATTGGTTGAACCTAGAAAGTTTTAGGGTGGCAAGACGTCAAGAACCCATTGATACTTGGCAAAGCATGAAGGACCACCTTAGGACTAAGTACCTACCCCTCTCCCACACTCAAACCCTCCTAGATGAATGGCATAGTCTCACCCAAGAGGGTATGACCGTGAGTGAGTATATTGAGAAATTTGACTACTATGTCCTAAAGTGTGGAGTCCGGGAAGAGCACTCGGTTACGCTATCTAGGTTTAGAAATGGCCTTCAAAGTCACATCAAGAAGGAACTCTACATGAGGGATGTTGAAACCCTTCCACAAGCCTACCGGATAGCCCGAGATGCCGAACGCTTTGCTAGGCCACCAAAGGTCTTCCCACGCCTACCCGACTCCAAGAACATGGGGTCCCATGCCAACCCAACACCTTTGTTGAAAACCCCACCACCCCGGCCCAACCCAACCCCTTTATTGAAAACTCCACCCCAACCCCCATTCCGACCAACCAACTCCCTCCCCACCATTCCCCAAACCAAGACCACCCCTAACCCATCCATGCCAAGGCAAGATGAGAATTCCAAAGGGCAAAGGAACCAATGTTTTGGGTGTAAGGGCTATGGTCATTTCATCAACCAATGTCCCTCAAGAGCCATGTCCAACTTGATGATTGAAGGAGCCCCTACCCTAGGGGACTCTCAAGAAGAGACCGAGGTCTATGAGGCTTCCCAAGAATGGGAAGATGAGTATGAAGCCCAATACCAAGGAGAATCATCCTTAGGCAATGAGAACCCATTGAGCCTCATTAGGTGCCTCTCCCTCCGTGTCTTATCCCATGACGCACCATGCCTCCCCACCCAACCTTCCATGAGCTTTGTGAACGTAGGAGAGCCCCTCATCCAATGGCTAAAACAAGGCCTCCTCCTCCATGCCTTACAACCCCACATAGAAAACAACCTCCCAATCATTACCACTCCCCCATTCCACACGACCTACCAACCCTCCTACCTTGTAGGGACTTTGAGGGATGTGATTAGTGGGATAGTGAGGCAAGTGATGGTAACCAATTTGTTGGCCTTAGGAAGAAATACCATGGGATCTCTTAGCCTCTCCCATTCCTTAATAGGAGCCCTCACCTCCATCTACACCAAGGGTCCATACATAAGCAAGCTTCTCATAGTTCTACCCATGACCGATAGCTTGCCCCAAAGAAGCCCACATGGTCCCTTCCCACCACCCCATTACCATCACATCCCCTTGCCCACCTACACCTTCCCCAACCCCTCAAACTACCTTGATCCATTTGACCCCTCACATTGGAAGGCCACCAACCCTTGGACCTCATCCCCAACCCTTGGAGACATCATGCTCCTTGCCCACTCCCCTCACCCTAAGATCATCTCATGGCACAAAGGGAAGAAGTCTCATACCACCCCATGCATAGAGTCATCACGGGTCCAAGCATTTAGGTGCATGAGTCCACCCCCACCCCTCCAAGAGAGTCGGGTCTTCACTACACTTGGACACTTCCCTTCCCCAATTCCCAAGGTCCAAGGTAAAGTCACCTTTGAACATCCAAGTCTTCCCATCATATTTAGAAGGTCACCATTCATAAAATTGCATAATGTCCTCTGCAAGCATGACCACACTAACAATGGGACGTACATTGGATTGGCCGACTTTCGCCACTACTCCCAACATCCCCATGTGGGTGACCCCGCGATGGCAAGGATGGAGTGGCTCACCTCGGGAGCCACCCCAAAAGTGAGGAACCATGAGGCTGGCCCCTTGCTAGATGTGAGGCACATCGGCGCTTATGAGGAAATCCTCCACAAGTGGTATGGAATGAGCTCCACTTTCAAAGTGGCCGACTTGTTTGCGATGAAGGCCCCCACGGTGGAACCTAGTGAGAGGCTTGAGCCCCCTTCCCCCCTTGAGAGAGCTCCCACCCGTGAAGAGAGTCCACTAGCCAAGAGAGCCCAGCGTGAGCCAAGAGAACAAATATTGGGTGGACAAGTCACTACCAACATGAGCAAGGTGTATGGATGCTACCTCACCGGGTGGAAGGAACGGCCTCCGTAGGAAGATTGGCGGCAACACCACACCCCCGGGGGAAGAAAGACTCTAACTCGACGGAGTCGAGTTTTCCGCACCCCGGGAGTATGATGGGGACATCGCCCGTCCCTTCATCTTCTTGAGAGCTACATCATCATCCATCTATGCCACTATGTTCTCCATGTGTCCGTTGATCGAGTCATGTAATTTTTACATTTTATTTGAGTCTTAAATTATGTAATCTTCCTTTTATTTGAGTCATGTCCCTAGGTTCTTGGTCATTAAGTCCTAAGTCTTGAGTCATAGGTTAATTAAGAGGCTATTAGGCCCAACCCAAATGGGCTTGGCCCATGGTTGCCCCTCCCCTCTCTCTTGTGTCTTTTGGCATTCTGTCATTAGAAGTTTTTCCAGGGTCTTATATGTAAAAGGGGGTTTCCTATAAATAGGACCCCAAATCCCCATTTGGAGGCAATGACATTTTGAATGAAAAGTTTATGAAATTTGGTTGAAGCCTTCTTGAGTTCCCCACTCTCTCTCTAGTTCCCTCTCTCCCTCTCTCTCTCTATCTCTCTCCAATTCTCTCTCATCCCCACCCCAAATTCGAAATCCACTCTCTCTCCTCTCTTTCACCTCTAATTAAGACCCCTCCCCCTTCCCTATATCCCTCATTTAAGTCCTCTCCCCTCCCCTAGGTAGAACTCCCACTCCCTAGGCATTCTCTCCCCTTCCCCACACAACCTTTCATCTTCCCAGGCACCCTTTCATCTCCCCAAGGCCCAATTTCGAATTTGGGTGTTCCCTCCTCTCTCTCTCACCACCCCATTACCTCCCCACCTCCCAAAAGCACCCCCCTACAACCCCAGCCACGTTCATCCCCCCCCTCCCTTAACCCAAACCCACAAATCCCTTCCATCCCCCTTAATCCCCCCTCCACAAACAGCTCCATTCGCAGGCAGAAATCAAGCCCGAGTTGCAGTCGATATTGGGAGCAGTTCCAAGCAGAATCGGCTTCCGGGTTCTTCATCAAAAACGTGCGTGGGCGAGTCTTCTGACCAGGCGAGGTGGAATCGTCCTCTTCCGAGTTCGTGAGCGTCGGCAGCGGCCAATCTCCCACGACTGCACAGGAGGCTCCTGAACCCGACCAGAAGCTGAGGGAGACCACCACCACGCCCAACCCTGACGGAATCCGACTCCGAGCCGTTCAGCAAAGTTCCTCCCCTCTCTGTCAGCTCTCAGGAACAGAAGGCGGTTCGTCGATCGGAGCTCAAGGTGTGAAGTTATCAATTTCCTACCACTGTTGGGTCATTCTGTCCACCGATCCCCTCCTCCGACCATTCCCCACTCAACGGGACCTGCACGTCCACACCGACATCCGACTGAGGCGAGACCAGTGCCTCTGGAAAGTAGTCGTCCCCACGATTCCAACGCCACCTGCCGCGCACCAAACGGAGCTCGGGATTGCTCGTGGTGTCCCTGTCAAGCCGCTGTCCAGAAGCTGCCCCTGCACAGAACCAGAACGGGGTCCCCGCTCAGTCGTCCGTGGCGACCAGGTTCGGGCGGAACCAAAATTCAGAAAAATTGTGCTGCATCCCTACCCTGTTACGAAGCCAACGGCACCAACCGCGCCTCCGGAAAAATTCCAGAGTGCGATCTACAGCCACTTCAACAGCTGCTGGTCACAGATTCCAGAACCGGACAGAATCGACGTCGGCATTTCTTTCGAAGTTTTATTCGTCGTCTTGTGCTCCCGCTTGGCCGGCGGAAGGCCCCACCCTGCGTGGTGGTATTACCCTGTATCTATTCAGTTCCCAGCCCCCTAAATCCCAATTTCCTTTGGGGAATTATGCTGTAATAATACAGGTCGCCGTTCAAGCTTCATCGCCGCGGCGCCGGGTCCGAACCCGCGCCTCCCGGCGCGCCCACGTCTCCGACCGGGACCGGTTTCTTCAAACCGGTCGAGTAAGTTCCCTGCCCTTGCTCTAATTATTTGTGCTTTCCATTCAATGTTAGTTCTTAGCTCCGCTGGCCGGTGAGAGAGTGCTCGAACTCATAATTTGCCACGAATCCGAGTGAGCACCGTGGGAGAGAGTGGGTACCGAGCCTTCGGCTCCGGGTCGGCCCCGTTGAATTCGGGCTCTCCAAACCCTTTGGGATACCCTCAGACCTTGCTGGCCCTCTACCAGCAAGGGTTCAGCCCCACGAACTCAACTCGGCATCGCCGGGTTACCCCCGGGCTTGGGTAAGCGCCGCGTGAGTTGGCCGCCGATATCGGCCCGTTTGGTGTGCGTTTGTGCCGGTATGCCTAAGTCCTAGGTTGTGTCGCATCAGTTTTATTCCTAGTTTTGACTTCAAATTCGTAATATTGGTTATATTGTGCATCATCCCTGATAGGTTGCATGTCTTATATGGTTAAAATGCCTATTTTTAGCTTAAGCTATTTTCATGCCAAAACATATATTCTAGTACTAATGATCATGTTTTTACAAGTTTCATGGACTTGTTAAGTGATGTTTTGATCGCTATTTTACCATGATTCTTTCTCATCTATGGTCTTTCTTAAGTACATGGTGCGTGCCCATTAGATACACTTTTGCACTTATAAGCACACCTCTTGGACTTGTGATCCTCTCTGTTGGATATTCCTTCCACCGGACTAGGTAATCTTGTTTCAAGGCCTCCGAAAGTCTCCATGAGCCTGGGATTCTCATTAGGACGCTGAGCTAGTTGTACCCTCAAAACTCAATTGTCTAGAAAGCACTTACACTATCGGTGTTTTTTTCTGAGTTCTGGATATTAGCGGCCATCCAAGAGACTACAACTGTCAGTTAGTGGCCTTTCACCTGACCGCTATTTTCTCATGAAACGGTCCTGACTTGACCGCTATATCATAGAAAAAGACCTAAGGGTTGATTTTCCTATAATCCTAGGTGGTCTATTGATTATCTAGAACCTAACACCTTATTCCAAAGCTATCTAATGAACTGTGGAAGTTAAAGAATGTGTCATTATGCTGTCGGATTCTTTCCGTAGCATGACCTTGTCTTAAGTCATCTTTGGACTTCTTATGACCTCTTGTTGTGCATTCTCTACCTTGTTACATTCTCATGAAACTATTGTTGAATTGAACATTATTGACCAAAACTTTACTATATTCTCATGGAAGTAGGTTGATCTGTAACTTGAAGATGCAAGAGCGGGCACGGACACTGTCCAAGGGCTCCACACTAGCCCCCTTGGCAAATAGCCAAAAATGTGCTAAAAACCATGGGGTACGATGAACACTAGCGTCACATTGCGTCGGAAGTACTTTTTTATAGACAGGTGAAAATCATGAGACAAACTTGTGATAATTTACATGCTTGCTAGTACATTCTTCTTCATGACTTTCTAGTGCATAGCCTTTATGGTTATGAAGTACATTCTTGTTAATGAAAGGCCACTTTACCTTATATCTTGCTTGATCATGCTCTATTGTCTATTCATATTCTTCAAATCTCTATTATTCATATCTTGTTACTTGGATTTTGTTCGAGTGTTTTATCGCATTTTCTTTACTTTATTCACTAGAGCAAAAAGGTAATTACTTAAAGCATGCCTCTATGTTGATGCGAAGATACCTACTGGACAAGTGTGCTCATTACCCTACGGATTCAGATTATTCTAGCAACGGGTCCAAGAGTGATGATTGATGGTCGAGAGAAGACTTAGAATGTCAAGAGTTTTCAAGTAGTCTCGAGTCATGATGTAATTTTCACTTTATTGAGTCTTACTATGTAGTTTTTATTTTTCTTGAGTCTAGTTGATCAAGAGTCAACCGTATGTAATTATGAATCATTATTATTAATAAAAGTTAGAATTTTGGTCAAATATTATGTACTCCATCATTATGTGGATGTTTATTACGCTCTGATTTTATTGCTAGCTTGAGGCGTATTGCTGGCTACTCACGTACTCCGATATTACTTTCGCTGTACATATGTCTCGGGGTGCGACAGTTAAGTTGGTATCAGAGCCTAAGTCTCAGGATTTACTTATTCCTAGGAAAATGTCATAGGCTAAGTCCAAGGTTAAGGACACAATCCTATGAGCTAGGAAGAAATTGTTGTGCCCCTTGTGCTTTGATGATAATGTGGTGTTTTAATGATAGCAACATCAATGAGTCACCATATTATTTTGTTAAGAACAACATTGTCATCACATGAATGCATATGTCTGATCTGTTCTGTGGAGAATGCATGAGTGTGCTAGGTCATGCAGTGTTCCATACTAAGTGCATAAGTTTTGTATAAAGTCTGTGCATTGTTTCTCAGTTAGCCACGCATACTCCGTGCAATACACTGTTGATGCACTGTAAAGATCCGTCTTACTTAGCCTCTCATGTTGTGTCTCACATAGCACTTCATGTCCGTGCATAAAGTCTATACATTGCATCCACGCACACACAAAGTCTATACATTGCATGAACGCACACACAAGTTTATACATCCGTTTTCCTTGCTTCATGCACAAAGTCTATACATCCATAGCAAGTCTGCACATTCCTTTTTAGCAAGTCTGCACACTGTCTAGTCGCATGCACGCAGAGTCTATACATTACCTGCTGTTATGTTCGTGCATCATTTTAGCAAGTCTGCACATTGCTTGCACATTACACAAAGTCTGCACATTCATTGGTGTTATGTCCATACGACAGTTCAGCAAGTCTGTACAGCCCGTGGTCGCAAGACCAAGTCTGTACATTGTCTTGTGCATGCATCGTTTCTCAAGTCTGTACATCATCTTGTTGACAGGCATGTGTGTGCATCACGCTGCTAAGTCTGTACATTGTCCAAGTCTACACATCGCCGCTTGTGGTTCATTCGACTAAGTCTGTACAACCTTCATTGGTTCATACGACCAAGTCTGTACAGCCCGTGTTCATGCATCATCTCATTAAGTCTATACATCCATTAGCTGATAGCTGAGCAAGTCTATACATTCTTTAGCTCAGTTCGCAGCTGAGTCTGAAGTCTGTACAGCCTATGTTCTTCATACAAGTCTGTGCATGCATAAATCAAAGTCTGTACAATCCTTTCAATACATACAAAGTCTATACATCCTCATTGTGCATACTTTGTTTAAATGCATTCTGCATTACAAACCAGCAAGTTTGTACATTGCTATCGCATGCACACTAAGTCCATACACTTGTTGACGGCATGTCAGTGCATCCATTTTCAATGTACATACTTCACTGCATGCACACTGCACTACACACCATCAAGTTTGTACATTGCTTGATAGCATGCCTGAGAACTCATCGTCAATGTACATACTCTCCTATATGCATTTGTGCATTGTTCAAAACATAAACTTACTCAGTGCATCTTCATCTGACCTGACAGAATATTTGCTCGAGAAAATTAATAAGGGTACGTGATCCTAGGCTGGAAGGGCTGACAGGATGATGACACGTGGAGGAACCTTCTGGACGGGAAGGCGTGGGAATCACACGCCCAGTGTTGCTCCTGCTGGAACTGCTATAAATAGAAGACTTCTCCATCTGGAGAAGAGTGATCTTGACTGAAGTAGAAGAGAGACACTGAGACCCTGCACGATCTAGTGTGAAGAAGAAGAAGAAGAAGATCATGGAGAAGAGTAGACAGTGAGAGGAAAAAGAAAGAGAAGCAGAGAGACAGAGTGTGAAAGCAGAAGAAGAAAAAGAAAAAGAGATAGAGAGCTCGTGAAGAAGAAGAGAAGCTTCATCAGAAAATTTGTCTTCACTGGACTTTGGATCAGATCCAATCCAGTCAGCTCCTGCGAGAGCCACATTCCTGTTACATTTCATTTCTAGCTTTCAGTCGTTGTGTTTTTATCATTTCTTGTTTTTCTCTTTATCTGATCACTTGTTCTTCCGATTCTCTGGTTTGAGGTCGGGTTCCTCCTGTGGACTCAGGAGAAGGGAGACTTGGTGTCTCCGGTTGCAAGTGGCTGGGTGTCACTTGTGGATTCCCTCTGGGTTTCAGAGGAAGAGAGACTTGGTGTCTCCGGTTGCAAGTGGCTGGTGTCTCTTGTGGGTTCCCTCTGGGTTTCAGAGGAAGAGAGACTTCGGTCTCTAGTTGCTAGTGACGGGCTGTCACTAGTGGTTTCCCTCCGGTCTGAAGGAAGAGAGGAGTGTGTTCCTCTGGTCAAGCTGTTAGGTAGCATTTGTTTGCAGACTGAGTTTACGGTTCTAGCTTTTACTAGTGTAAGCCTCACTCCGGTTTGGAGTGAGGGGTGGACATAGGTCTGTGCACCGAACCACCTAAAAATCTATTATTTTCGTGGTTTGATCTTTTATCAGATTGGCGCTAGATGCATGGCTAGGAGCATCTCAATTGAGTCATCTGTTTGAATGCTTTATGGTACACATTATTTCAATTTCATTCTGTCTTGGCTTAGACTTGATCAGGTGCCTGCATTGTTGCAGTCCAACTGGTTGATCAAGTGTATCTTGGAATCTCGTCTTGAAGAGCTCAATAGTTTTTATTCTGCAACTGTGTCTAGCTACAGGCTTTAATTTGGGCAATTTTGAAGAGGGATACATTCACCCCCCCTTTGTATCTATCGCACCGGTCCCATCAATTGGTATCAGAGCCAGGTTGTCTGCACAGAAGGTCCAGCGACCTGCAGTTCCGATCCGTAGTTGGCTTCGTTGCGATCTGAGTTGATCCGTTCGCTTGCATTGTTTTAATCTCTTCTTTATTTAGAATTCTGATCTTGTCTGAGCATGGAATTCATGATTGATCTCCCGAGGTATGAGGGTCAAAGCTTCTACAATTGGCTTAATCAGTTCAGGGAATATGTGATACAGACTAATCCAGATCTGTGGATAGTCATTGCACACAGTCCTTATGAAGTTCCAAAGGATGAATCCTTATGGAAAACTTCAGACAGACGAAAATTCTCTGCGAATCAAAGGGCCCTGAATCTAATCAAAGGGGCGATAAACACTGACAAGTTTCCTTGTGTAGTTAATTGTTGCAGTGCTTCCGAAGTGGTCGAGATAATAGCAAGCAGTAGAAGCCAGGGTAAAGTGAAATGTCTCATGGCAATAGAAGAAGACGAAGATTATGTAGAGGATACTTCGTCACAGGTAAACTCTGACACTGATAATTTTTCTCTAGAAAGTATGATTGCGTTGAATGAGCATTTATTAAACAAATATGATAGACTTAAATCTGAGAAGAGAAAATTCAGAAAAGAAATGCTGCATGAAATCAGAAGTATGAAAGTGGAAAATGAAAACCTAAAGTCAGATATGAACAGAAAAGAAAATGAAATGAAACACTTGAAGTCTGAGAATGAGAGTTTAAGGAATAGACTCATCAAAGAAAATGATTCTTGCAATGAATATGCATTCTTGAAGGAATTGATTGAAGACTTAGACTCTGATGATAATATACAGAAGAACTTAATCACTTCCTTGAAGGAAGAAAATGATTCATTGCTGACTCAGAAGAAGGAAACTGATAAATTACAAGATAAGCTGATTGAAGAAAATATTTATCTGAAGGAACAAAACAAAAAGCTAATGGTTCTTAACACAGTTTTCTCTGAAAAATGGCTGACGATTGAAAAAGGGAAATCTATCTTGAAAGAAAATGAAGTGAATATTGAATTCAAATTGACACAGGAAAATGAGACTCTGAAGAGTCTGAATGATGAATTGCAAAATCAAGTCATTTCGTGTGAAGACTACATTGTCTTTGGAGATAGAAATTGAAGATCTGAAAAACTCCCTGTCAAAATTTGTTAATGGAAGAGATAATTTGAATAAGCTCCTTGGAGTGAATGTGAATTTTCAAAAGGAGGGACTGGGTTACAATCTAGTCATGAAGAAGGCTGAGAAGGTTGATGTAGATAAATTGAAAACTATTTTTGTTAAATGTTCAGAACAAGAAAAGCCTTCTACCTCATCTTCACCTCAGTACAAAAATCAGAAAGAGACTGAAAAACAAAAAATAAATAAAAAGGATTCTTCAGTGCATGTTGATCACAGTCCTCACACACACTCACATGCATCTAGAAAGAAAATGATCTGTCACTACTGTCACAAATTTGGACATCTGATGCATGAGTGTAATTTGATGGAAAAGGATGACCTAGCTGCTGTACAAAACAATCAGGGTAGAAAGCATGTCTCTAGGGAAAGGAAAATTTATTGTTATAATTGTGGAAAAATGGGACATATTGCTGTTCAGTGCTGGTCACTCGAAGGCAAGAGAAAACTTTATTCTCATGTTAATCATGACCACCACCATGTTACCAATAAGAATAAATTTTCTATAATGAACCAGCGTGGTAGGTGCTTCAATTGTGGGAAGCTAGGCCATAGGGAAAAAGATTGTTGGCATGTTCAGGGAAAGAAATTTAATTCTGAAATTGCCAAATTCCCTACAAACAGAAATGATTTTGGTAGAAATAAATCTGATTTCAAAGAAAAGATTCATGTATGTTTTGAATGTGAAAAACTTGGCCACCGAGCTTTAGAATGCTGGTGGGAAGGTTATGGTAAACCAAAATTTCATGTAAGTTACAGAAATTTCCATGTTTATCCACATAGACTCCATGATTATAATCCTGTTCACAAAAAGAACTCAAAGGCTATTACATCATGTCATTATTGTGGGCAGGTAGGGCATTCTATGGATAATTGTCATATCATGTGTTGTGATGATAAACAAGCTAAAAATTTGTTGAGAAAACCTGCTAGGAGTGTCACTGTTAATTCAGGACCCAAGACTTCTTGGGTACCTGCCTGTGTAAAATGATTCAGCTGTTGCAGGTGTGCCTTGGAATGGAATAAAGGGGGTCAATAAACCAAGGCACTCAAAAATGAAACCCCCAGGAGTGCACCACTCAGGTAAGTTCTGAAAACCTGTGTTAAATTCTGTTCTCTGACAATCTCTGCCCTTTAGATGATCGCATATCATAATAATCTGTCTGTGCTAAATTGATTTATCTTGAAAAGTTGATTGCTCTCGCATGATGCTCTCTGAATAAAGAATGCTCTGATGTTTGAATAATCATTCTGCATAGCTGAATGTCATATGCATGCTTTGCATAGTTGACATTTCAAGTCGATGCATGTATTGCACCGAGTATAGGTAGCTGCATGTCTTGCATATAGTCGGTGCATCTCATGTTCACAGTGCATATTGTTGTGCCTTCATTGCATATCATGCATTTTGTCAGGGGGAGCTTGTCTGCTGTCGCTTGGTCATCATGCTCTCCTTATCAGATTTGTTGCATACTGCACATATGAAGAGTAGTGCATACTGCACATTTGAAAAACCTAAAAAGATATTCCATTGCATTTAGACAGGGGGAGCATTCTTATTTCATCTCTTCTTCACCTCATGAACTCCTTTTGTCTAGTAATCTGATCCATTCTCTTGCCTATGTGCTGTTCAATTGAATTCTCTGTTGGCTTCACTAAAATAGCTGATCAGTCTGTATTCCAGACTCAGCTACTGTTTGTTGATAAACTCTCTTCTAATGCTCTTTGGTGATTGACTCTTACACCAGCTTACACTCATTCTTCACATTCTTTTGAGCTGGTTTGAATGATTGTGTCTAGTGGTGTTTGTTGATCAGCTGTGTCTGTATTCGGTCTGAGGAACTTAAGCTGCATGTCATGCAATTCAGTCTAAGAACTTTGTAGAAATTCCTATCATATAGGTTTAAGAATTACCACTGAATTAGACTGATATAAGATAAATGTATTCTCATATTTGTAATTAAATGAATTGAAAATATTTGAATGATAAGCTTTAATAAATCTTAACCATATGTGTCATAAAAACGTTAGACTCACTCATCAGATATCTGAAAATTTGAAATCAGGGCTACTTTGGTTAAGATACATAGAGTGAGTATTGTTGTTAAACATTAACTTTGAAAAATTTGACAGGAAATAAAATCAGTGAGTAATGAAATGACTTTGTTCACTGAGAAACTGGGTTTTCCATAAAAGAAATGGAGTGAACCTAAGTCATGAAGTGTCATAGTCACTTAAAATGAAAATTCATTGAGAACCTGATAGAGCAATGGCATTTCTGTGTTGAGTAACTGGGGAGTCAGGCCTCTGATCAAGGTGTCTTCTCATGTAAAAAGACACTTATATTGCTAACTATGTTCTCAAAGTTGAGAGGCAATGACAGTTATCACACTGAGTAACTGGGTCACTTCACCTGAGACGTGATGTGCCTCATGTAAAAAGGTGTTGATCAACCTAAATTGCTCAGGAAAAATATAATGTGCTTCAAATGAAAATATATTGAAAATTATGTCAACTCATGTTCTTGTAAAAGTATTTAACCTCAGTACTAATCTGTGTTTCTTTCAAAGGAGCTATTGAGATCATGTGTGTAAGATAAAGATGATTGGTTTTGAGTGTTATCTGACTATTTGGTTCACCTTTATTAAAATTTGGATTCAGATATGAGTATTGAGTTTAATTTGACAAATTTGGTATACATCAAAATTAAATCAGTTTGGTTGTGTTGCCAATTCATAACCCTTTATGATAGAAGAGTCTAATCTTCTTAAGACTTATTGTAGTGGTGTAAGCATTAAAATCCCTCATGATCAGATTCATTCCTGACAGCCTGATCAACATAAATCTTGGTGCCAAATCTCTCTTAACTATTGATTATTCATTGAGATGTCTTGTGATTATTATTGTCTTGTGATTATTGTTGAAATCTTTGGTTATTATTTGCTTTAAGAGGAGAGTAGTTCTGCATGCATGTTGATAGGGGGAGAGCTGTTTTCTTTTCATAAGGGGGAACTCTATTTCAGTGAACTATGTTTCATTCTCTGTATTTGTGTGCTGAATTTTGTCTCTCAAACCATCTCCTTCTTGCTTATGTCAAAGGGGGAGAAGAGTCAGTGTGACTCATTATGTCGCCATCATCAAAAAGGGGGAGATTGTTATGCCCCTTGTGCTTTGATGATAATGTGGTGTTTTAATGATAGCAACATCAATGAGTCACCATATTATTTTGTTAAGAACAACACTGTCATCACATGAATGCATATGTCTGATCTGTTCGGTGAAGAATGCATGAGTGTGCTAGGTCATGCAGTGTTCCATACTAAGTGCATAAGTTTTTGTATAAAGTCTGTGCATTGTTTCTCAGTTAGCCACGCATACTCCGTGCAATACACTGTTGATGCACTGTAAAGATCCATCTCACTTAGCGTCTCATGTTGTGTCTCACATAGCGCTTCATGTCCGTGCATAAAGTCTATACATTGCATGCACGCACACACAAAGTCTATACATTGCATGAACGCACACACAAGTCTATACATCAGTTTGCCTTGCTTCATGCACAAAGTCTATACATCCATAGCAAGTCTGTACAATCATTTTTAGCAAGTCTACACACTGTCTGGTCGCATGCACGCAGAGTCTATACATTACCTGCTATTATGTTCGTGCATCATTTTAGCAAGTCTGCACATTGCTTGCACATTACACAAAGTCTGCACATTCATTTGTGTTATGTCCATACGACAGTTCAGCAAGTCTGTACAGCCCGTGGTCACAAGACCAAGTCTGTACATCATCTTGTGCATGCATCGTTTCTCAAGTCTGTAGATCGTCTTGTTGACGGCATGTGTGTGCATCTCGGTGCTAAGTCTGTACATTGGCCAAGTCTACACATCGCCGCTTGTGGTTCATTCAACTAAGTCTGTACAACCTTCATTGGTGCATACGACCAAGTCTGTACAGCCCGTGTTCATGCATCATCTCATTAAGTCTATACATCCATTAGTTGATAGCTGAGCAAGTCTATACATTCTTTAGCTCAGTTCGCAGCTGAGTCTGAAGTCTGTACAGCCTATGTTTTTCATACAAGTCTGTGCATGCATAAATCAAAGTCTGTACAATCCTTTCAATGCATACACAGTCTATACATCCTCATTGTGCATACTTTGTTTAAGTGCATTCTGCATTACAAACCAGCAAGTTTGTACATTGCTGTCGCATGCACACTAAGTCCATACACTTGTTGACGGCATGTTAGTGCATCCATTTTCAATGTACACACTTCACTGCATGCACACTGCACTACACACCATCAAGTTTGTACATTGCTTGATAGCATGCCTGAGAACTCATCGCCAATGTACATACTCTCCTATATGCATTTGTGCATTGTTCAAAACATAAACTTACTCAGTGCTTCTTCATCTGACCTGACAGAATATTTGCTTGAGGAAATTAATAAGGGCATGTGATCCGAGGCTGGAAGGACTGACAGGATGATGACACGTGGAGGAACCTTCTGTACGGGAAGACGTGGGAATCACACGCCCAGTGTTGCTCCTGCTGGAAGTGCTATAAATAGAAGACTTCTCCATCTGGAGAATAGTGATCGTGACTGAAGTAGAAGAGAGCCACTGAGAGCCTGCACGATCCAGTGTGAAGAAGAAGAAGAAGAAGAGCAGGGAGAAGAGTAGATTGTGAGAGGAAAAAGAAAGAGAAGCAGAGAGGCAGAGTGTGAAAGTAGAAGAAGAAAAAGAAAAAGAGATAGAGAGATAGAGAGCTCGTGAAGAAGAAGAGAAGCTTCATCAGAAAATTTGTCTTCACTGGACTTTGGATCAGATCCAATCCAGTCAGCTCCTGCGAGAGCCACATTCCTGTTGCATTTCATTTCCAGCTTTCAGTCGCTGTGTTTTTATCATTTCTTGTTTTTCTCTTTATCTGATCACTTGTTCTTCCGATTCTCTGGTTTGAGGTCGGGTTCCTCCTGTGGACTCAGGAGAAGGGAGACTTGGTGTCTCCGGTTGCAAGTGGCTGGGTGTCACTTGTGGATTCCCTCTGGGTTTCAGAGGAAGAGAGACTTGGTGTCTCCGGTTGCAAGTGGCTGGTGTCTCTTGTGGGTTCCCTCTGGGTTTCAGAGGAAGAGAGACTTCGGTCTCTAGTTGCTAGTGACGGGCTGTCACTAGTGGTTTCCCTCCGGTCTGAAGGAAGAGAGGAGTGTGTTCCTCTGGTCAAGCTGTTAGGTAGCATTTGTTTGCAGACTGAGTTTACGGTTCTAGCTTTTACTAGTGTAAGCCTCACTCCGGTTTGGAGTGAGGGGTGGACATAGGTCTGTGCACCGAACCACCTAAAAATCTATTATTTTCGTGGTTTGATCTTTTATCAGATTGGCGCTAGATGCATGGCTAGGAGCATCTCAATTGAGTCATCTGTTTGAATGCTTTATGGTACACATTATTTCAATTTCATTCTGTCTTGGCTTAGACTTGATCAGGTGCCTGCATTGTTGCAGTCCAACAGGTTGATCAAGTGTGTCTTGGAATCTCGTCTTGAAGAGCTCAATAGTTTTTATTCCGCAACTGTGTCTAGCTACAGGCTTTAATTTGGGTAATTTTAAAGAGGGATACATTCACCCCCCCCCCTTTGTATCCATCGCACTGGTCCCATCAGAAATTTTCGACCATGTGAGAATGGGTAGAGTCGGGATGAGATAGTTAAATTAGAAATTTTCTGTAGGTTAATTCTACTACTTCTATAAGAATTGACTAATTGATTATCCTCTCAGGTACCTTATTTTCGCGATGGCACACCGTGTTGACTCGGACAGGATGCAACAGACCGTTGCAGGTCTTACCCAGGCACTACAAAATATGGCCCAAGCTGGCGCGAGGGCTGGTGCCGGCGATCTACATCAAAATTTCTGAAGCTTAAATCCTCCACGGTTTTCTAGCTCTTCTAATCCAGATGAAGCAGAGAACTGGATAGACGAAATGGAAAGGATCTTCAATGTTATGCAATGTGCTGATCAAGAGAAGGTCCGTCTCGCCACCTTCCAGCTAAATAAAGATGCTCGTACTTGGTGGACGGCCACCTCGGCACAACCGCAAAATACCCAGCCTACATGGAACGAGTTTCTTACACTTTTCCGGGCGAAGTACTTCTCCGAGCACGTCAAGGAGCAAAAAGTTGTTGAATTCACTTCTCTACGTCAAGGTATGATGTCAGTGGCAGAATATGAACTACAATTCTCCCGTTTGCCCCTTATGTTGAAAATCTGGTGAGCACAGATGTAATGCCCGGGGTCTTTCGGATCTATATAGGAGAGCTTTCGCATCGCTTTTGTGGGTCCTGAGTTGTGTTTTATGATCCACGCGGGTTTTTCCCTCGTACAAGTTACAGAACCCAGTGGTGAGTTTACTGTTGAGTTCATCGACTCGATAACGATATAGTTGCGTTATGCTCCTTCCGAAGATCGCTTAGACTATTTTTTCGTATTTTTCTGAATTAGTGAATTTTCGGGATAAAAATCAAATTTCATGAAAATTAGGAAATTCCTAATTTTTTTTCTATTTCTTTCTTCACCCTCACTCCTCTCTCTCATTTCTCACGTTCACTCTCACCCTCTCGTTCTCTCTCCTCTCTTCTCCTCTCTCCGCGGGGCGCGCGACCATGGCGAGGTGGGCGAGGCGGGTGAGGCAGAAACGTTGTGGAGCTGTTGTGGCGCGTGATGGCGTGAGAATCGAGGCGTGGTTGGTGCGATCCCATTCATGGATTCAAAGCTGACGTGGGTGGTTCGTGTGACATTTTTGGCGTTGTTTAGTTATTTCGGCGCGCGAGAACTTCAGTGGCGGTAGGGAGATGGATACCCTACTTCTCTTCTGCATTCCCACATGATTTGGAGCCGAACGGTGTGAGTATGGGCGAGTTTTACCGTGTTTGGGTGAAATCATGCTTCGGGGGGGGGGGGGGGGTGTGAGATAGGTTCGCCATTTCTCGGCGACGGTTCCTAGCCTAGTTAGTGTTATTTGAACCCCTGGCATGTTAGCATTTCATTCCCGCTGGTTTTGTTGTAATTGGTTGTCGTTTGGGACTGGTATGAGCCCGGGAACCCACGTAACTCATTTTGGGTCGATTCGTAGAATCGCCCATTTCTTGGCATTTATGTGTCGATTGGATCCCTTTCAACTTGTGAAAGGTTTATATCATCATTAGGATTATTTCCCCTTCATTTTAGAGCAAATGGGGCGTGGAAAGGCTGGGTTTTGGCCATTCCTATGATTTTCTCGCCGTAATGCCTTAGCAGTCCTTCCAGAGACCATTTTCATGCCTTAAGTGGTCCAGTGGCGACCGTTTCATGTTAAGTTGGTTCAAGTCTTAGTGGTCCTATGATAGACCATTTTTGTTGGCTTGCGGCCCATTAGAGGACCGCTAAACTCTGTCAAGCGGTCCATTGGAGACCGTTAGGCCGTGTGTGGTATGTCGGTTTAGCTATGCGGTCATGCGATAGACCTTAAGGCTGGCTGTGGCGGTTCGTGGATGACCCCTAAGCTTTGTTTGAATTTAGTCAACAGTTTTTAAGTCGGTTCGGGCTAGCGGTCTAGATCTGACCACATGGTGTTCTTGGCGGCCCTTTGGGAGACCGCCAAATTTCGTGAAACGGTTCAGGATAGACCATTTAGTGGTTTGACTGGTTAAGTCGGTTCGTAGTTTGACTGGGCTTAGCGGCCTAGGCGTGACCGCTAGGGTCCCTCTTGCGGCCATGAGAAGACCATTTTCTGTCAAGAAGCGGTCTCAGGCAGATTGCAAGGCTCCTGCTTTTCTGATTTTAAATCTGGGATTTCTCTTGAGGGTAGCGGCCCTTTTGGCTGACCGCTTGGTTTGCCTAGCGGTCAGGTATGTGACCGTTTTCTTCCTAGAGTTATGTTTTCCTGATAGTTTGACCTCCAACTGTCTTAGCTTGACCTAGTGGTTTGCCCGTTGTCCCGTGGATGTCTTTGATGTCCTATGAGGGTGGTGACCATGTTGTAAGGTAGCCGGGAGTGCCATTATATCGAATAGTATTCCGTACTGTTTCACAGTCATGATTGGTTTCTGGTCAACCCAGTGTGATTCAGTTGTTGACATGTAACCTCATGAATGCCTCGCTTGTCCTATATGGATCGAGACATGGTTTTGGATGCCGTGAGATACTGTCTTATCTCGGTTTACGTGTCCATATGTCTTGATGATCTTGTTGATCCCTCATGTCTCCGTGATTCATGTTATGCGGATGCGTGGATTCAACTATCTTGTGCCGTTTTCCTTTATCAGTGTTTGACCGTGATTTGGCTTAGGGACTAGGCTGATTGGCGGTGTGTTACCACTTTTGTGCGACAATCTCGACCCCGAGTCTTGAGACTCAAGGATCGTTGTGTCAGTAGGTCTAGTTATCTTTCCTCAGTTTGGCAGCAGTCTTGTGTACTGCCTTGTGCTTTGTGCTTTGTATTACGTGCGACAGTGCATGCTTAGCCTATCCGTACTACAACACTGATGTTTCGGAGTCTCTGTGTCTAGTGAGCCTCCACTAGTCATAGCCGGACGACACTTTCTTGTGTGTCGGACCACCTGGGAGTGGTGGCGAGGTGAGTTCCCGACAGGTGATTTTTAGGCTAGTTTCTGTGGGCCTCCTTGGTTTGTGATAGCGTCCTATTGGGGGGGGGGGAAATGGTGCCGACACCAGGGCGATCACGTGACACGTCGGCAAACCGACGGTGCCATATGCAGAGCGCCAAGTGGACTACATCGGCTTCCCATCGAATTGGGGATAATTTGGCTTCCATTTGGACACTTTTTACATTAAATTTGGGCTTGTATTAAAGATTATACATGGGTTTTCATATTGGGCTGGTTGCTAGACCCTTAAAAGGCCAATTGGTTAAAGGCCCTTAAGCATTCCATAAGAAAGGAAAGGCCTTGGACCAATATGAAGAACCCATTAGCCTAGCAAGGCCCAAATGGGCTCCCTTCCTACATGGGCTCTCTAAGTGGGAGAGGCCTCATACTAGAATGGGCTTCTTTTACTCTTGGGTTCTCAAGATGGAAAGGGCCTTAAGCTAGAGTGGATAGGTGGGCTTAAGCCAAGACCACCAAGTGACCCATTCTAGGCCCAAGAACGGGGCGCCCCATTTTTTGGCTTATTAGGCTAGATGGTTGATTTGTTTTCTTCTCCAATTATCACATGGGGTATTAGAAGGCTGCTGGTCAATTTTCCAATGGGTGCCACCTAACATTTTACAAGAAATTCAAAGTTAGGTGAGCCACCATTGCCCCTTGTCCCCCCCCTTTCACTATCACATTGTAATGGGTTCCCCCCCCCTCTCATTGTGTATCCCACGCAGCCCCTCCCCTCTATACCTCTTGTAATGCCTATTTAAAGGCTTGTACAATGTGTGTTTAAAGGTTAATAAAAAGATTTTGTGAGAAATTGCGTTAAGTGAGTGATTAACTTCTTCTTCCTTGGGTGTGACTCCCAACCCTGTCCTGTGACTAGATAGTATTCAGGTCGTGAGACTTGACCATCTACCACCCTCTTCATATTATCTTCTAGCTTCACCTGATTTATCCTTGATACTACTACGAGTTAGAAAGGATTCAGCTTTGGTTTCGTGTCGATCCGAGTTTGTGAGCAACGGTGGCGATTTTTCTCGTGGAGGCACGCAGATCGGTTTTTGAATGCTGCCCAGAATTGAAGATGTCTGTGTTTTAATTCCTGGAGCCCAACCCCGACGCCATCAGAAGTTGGTTTCTAAAGAGAAATCGTAATATTTCAAGTCCTCTTTGCGTTGCCGCTAGTTTCGTCTCGATCCGTGACCGGTGCTGATCGTACCGACAGTTCTCGTGGGATCACGCAGGCTGGTCTGAGCAGGTCCGGCTGAGATCTGAGTCGACTTTCAGAGCCGGCCCCACCTTCATCCGGCCAAGATCCGTGTGAGGGGTATTCATAGTATTTCTTCCTCAGGGCGTCGCCGATGTTCTCCCACAAAGAGCGCCCCTATCCAACATCAGCAACCATTTTCTCAACATTTTACCGTGTTTTTGTGCAGTTCTGTGAGCACAAAACCAGAACCTCAGAAGATTCATCACTGCGCCCAGATCTGAAGGCATATGTTTGCGATCTTTGGAGTGAAGACACTACATCCAGTCGCCGACATTCTCCAACAAACGGCGCTCCGATCGGGCATCGGATCTAGCCGTACAAGCCTCCGCAAGCTCGCTGCGCAGGGTGACCAGCGCGGGCAGAACTGGGTCGGCTTTCCGTCGGCGTACCCGAGCGGCTCCGGCACGCGTTCCTCGCCTCCTGCGAGTGTGGCCCGTCAACCCGGGTTCTAGCAACCCCAAAATTGGCATTTGTAGCCCTATACCTCCCTGCGTGGAGTGGGCAAATATTTCTGAAAGTGTAATCTTATTGCATTTGTATATCGGGGTTGTTCAGAAATCGGCCGGGAATCTTCCCCACGCCTAGGCGTGGAGGTACGTGCTCGTTCCGATCCTTACATTTGCTATTTAGTATGCTTTCTATATTGCTGCGTTTGTGAGATTAGGGCCGTTAGCTAGTTCCAAATTTCACCGCGATTGTGAGTTGTGAGTGCCCGTTCCGTAGCTCCAATCGAGCACCGAGCGCGGATTAGCACCCTAGGCGACGGTGGTTTCTTAATCGCCGCGATCCCCACGTTTCCCTCGCAAGGGACGATCGTCGGGCTCAAGAGAGTCACTGTTGAGAGACGTCTCCACCCGGAGAATACCACGGTGGTCAGCCGCCCGGCTTGCCTTAGTGTGCTAGTGTTGGCCGCACAACGAGTCGGTCGTACGTCTTAGCCCGAGTCGGTCATCTGTCCCGCATCAAATTGGTATCAGAGCATGGTTGAGTCTAGGGTGTCAAAAAGAAAAAAAAAGAGTGTCATTTAAGCCTAAGTGTCTAAGTCGTTCTTAGGAGTTGCATTTGCATACCATTAGTCGGTATATCAAAAGGTGTGACACGAACGTTAGGCTACGCCTATCGGGAAGGCCGCACACTTGTGCGAGTGGTCTTCGGATCGATTAGCTCCGCCACGTACCGAATAGTGGGTTAAGTCTAGGTTCCTAGTTAGTGCATTCCAACATCGTCATGTCTAAGTGTGTAGTCGAGTCTCATGCCAACTTTGCATTAGTATTTTGGGGTCGTGTCTAGTGTCTTGTCCAAGTGTCGGCATGTCTAACATGTAGTTCTCCAACTTCCCATGAATTCCCAGTCGCCCAGGCGATATGACCGTTGGCCCACCCATGGGCTGGGCAACCATCCTCTCCGCTTTTGTAGGCCTGAAGCCTCAGATTTTTTTGGCTCCAATGACCCGGGCATCTACCTCAAGTGGGAGGCCACCATGGACACCTACTTTGATTGTTATACTATGTCCGAGGAAATGCAAGTCTCTTTCACCAAAGAACGGCTTCTTCATGAGGCTGCCGAAAAGTGGGATTACATCGAAAGAATGAGAGAGGTTAGGGGGCAATGGCCCATCAAGTCATGGTGGGACATGAAGAGAGAGCTTAGGAAGGTCTGCGTGCCCCAACCGGTCACCTCCAACCGGCCCCACCCAATCACTTCCAACCAAGTGGGTCCTAGCCGGAGGCAAAGAGCCCCACACATCGATGAGCCAAGACCCAATCCTAGGAAGGTTGACTACGGGCGAGTCCACCAGGATATCCCTATTCCAACCCACTCCGTTGCCGAACTTATGCAAATGATTTTGGACCGGTTGGATGGGGTGGATAGGACACGTACTCCTAGTGATGTACTCCTACCCGAGCCTAAGGAGGTCATCGCCGGTAGTCTTAACCCGGCCCCATCAACGGAGTCCCCAAGCCCTCTCCCCATCATGGTGTATCCTCATTCCTCACCCATGAGAGCTCCATTACCACCACCCTCTACTTTCGAACTCTATTCGGAACCATCTCATTGGGAGCCACCCAAGCCCGAGCCACCCGTATTTCTAACGGGTACACCTTACATAGCCGAGCCACTACTTAGTTGGCTCAAGGATAGCTTGGTCCTACTTCCCTTCCCATCTATGGACCCTATCCTACCTCTGGTGCCAATCAACTCATTCCATACCACTTTCCGGTCTAGTCACCATGTGGATACATTGGATGACCTTCTTAAAGGGTTAGACCGGCAATTGACTTTTACGCACTTGTTGGCCCCAGGCTTTGACCAACCTATAGGTCGTAGCTTCACACATCCATCCTTAGGGTCTATCACCTCCATGTACACCGTGGGCCATGTTACCACGGAGGTTCTTCTACTCCTCCCGCTACCGGTCGAGCCCGACTTCACTCCTTTTATCCCGAGGGAGGAGCCCTATCTTCTATACACTATCCCATCTACCACGATGAACGGAGGTGACCATCACCTTCATGAACTTCAATCATGGGACTATGTAATGAAGGAACTAGGGGGTCGCACCTTCTTTGACCCATTCGACCCCTTCTCTAGTTGGCCTCGTGCTCCACCACTTCCCCTCTACTTGGTCAAGGAAGTCCCCTACCACTCTCTTCCCACTCGGGCCAATCAAACTCCACATAGCAATAGGTCCGATTATTGGGAAGCATGGCATGCCTTACCTACATGTAGTGGTGATGAACCTCTTAGCCCACCCACACCCACATCTGATAGGAAGTCCTTGCATGCATGGTGTCTTTTTGGGTGTTTAGGAGTACATCATCCTACCTACCTTTGGTTGCATCTAGTGTATGCATGGCACACATTTGGGTGTCCTGGTCTGCCATCATCCATGCGTAGGTCAGACTAGCCATAGGTTTGTCTATGTTCAAGTGTGCGTGTTTGTTTCTATGGTTTGTTTTCTTTCATATGGTTTGCATTAAGTCGTGTCAATAAACGGCCAGTCAAAGCACATATAAGGAGGTAGCCGATGCATGCTACATATCCAAGGATTCAAAGGGAGAGTACGTCTAGAGCAGGGTCATACCTGATTGGTTTCCTCCCGAAGACCAAAAGCAACTCTAAGTCCACGATACCCACCCTTTTCGGGTTAAGAAACAAGTGGGTCCGAATGCGTATGATATTGAACTACCGAGCGACTATGGTGTCAATTCGACGTTCCATGTTTCAACTGGTAGCATATTGGAACCCGCGGTGATGCCTCGTGAGTTTTGGGCCTTCTTCTTCTATTGTGAGTGAAACCCCACCCGAGAGTCCACCTCTTCCAGCCTCAACGCATGCATATAGATTGTATACTGGATGAGCAGGGATCACCACAAGGAATGGTGCATATCCACACGTCCTAGTGCGTTGGCGAGGATGCCCCACGATGACCAACACCTTGATCACATGCGGAGAATGTAAGCTTCGAGACCCTTACTCGACGGGTCGAGTTCCTCCCACCCGGGGAGAATTGGTGCGGACACTAGGGCGATCACGTGACACGTCGGCGAACCGACGGTGCCATACGCGGAGCGCCAAGTGGACTACATCGGCTTCCCATCGAATTGGGGATAATTTGGCTTCCATTTGGACACTTTTTGCATTAAATTTGGGCTTGTATTGAAGATTATACATGGGTTTTCATATTGGGCTGGTTGCTAGACCCTTAAAAGGCCAATTGGTTAAAGGCCCTTAAGCATTCCATAAGAAAGGAAAGGCCTTGGACCAATATGAAGAACCCATTAGCCTAGCAAGGCCCAAATGGGCTCCCTTCCTACATGGGCTCTCTAAGTGGGAGAGGCCTCATACTAGAATGGGCTTCTTTTACTCTTGGGTTCTCAAGATGGAAAGGGCCTTAAGCTAGAGTGGATAGGTGGGCTTAAGCCAAGACCACCAAGTGGCCCATTCTAGGCCCAAGAAGGGGGCGCCCCATTTTTTGACTTATTAGGCTAGATGGTTGATTTGTTTTCTTCTCCAATTACCACATGGGGTATTAGAAGGCTGCTGGTCAATTTTCCAATGACTGCCACCTAACATTTTACAAGAAATTCAAAGTTAGGTGAGCCACCATTGCCCCTTGTCCCCCCCCTTTCACTATCACATTGTAATGGGTTCCCCCCCCCCTCTCATTGTGTATCCCACGCAGCCCCTCCCCTCTATACCTCTTGTAATGCCCATTTAAAGGCTTGTACAATGTGTGTTTAAAGGTTAATGAAAAGATTTTGTGAGAAATTGCATTAAGTGAGTGATTCACTTCTTCTTCCTTGGGTGTGACTCCCAACCCTGTCCTGTGACTGGATAGTATTCAAGTCGTGAGACTTGACCATCTACCCCCCTCTTCATCTTATCTTCTAGCTTCACCTGATTTATCCTTGATACTACTACGAGTTATCAAGGATTCAGCTTTGGTTTCGTGTCGATCCGAGTTCGTGAGCAACGGTGGAGATTTTTCTTGTGGAGGCACGCAGATCGGTTCCTGAATGCTGCCCAGAATTGAAGATGTCTGTGTTTTAATTCCTGGAACCCAACCCCGATGCCATCAGAAGTTGGTTTCTAAAGAGAAATCGTATTATTTCAAGTCCTCTTCGCGTTGCCGCTGGTTTCGTCTCGATCCGTGACCGGTGCTGATCGTACCAACAGTTCTCGTGGGATCACGCAGGCTGGTCTGAGCAGGTCCGGCTGAGATCTGAGTCGACTTTCAGAGCCGGCCCCACCTTCATCCGGCCAAGATCCGTGTGAGAGGTCTTCATAGTATTTCTTCCTCAGGGCGTCTCCGACGTTCTCCCATAAAGAGCGCCCCGATCCGACATCGGCAACCATTTTCCCAATATTTTACCGTGTTTCTGTGCAGTTCTGTGAGCACAAAACCAGAACCTCAGAAGATTCGTCACTACGCCCAGATCTGAAGGCATCTGTTCACGATCTTCAGAGTGAAGATACTACATCCAGTCTCCGACATTCTCCAACAAACGGCGCTCCGATCGGGCATCGGATCTAGCCGTACAAGCCTCCGCAAGCTCGCTGCGCAGGGTGACCAGCACGGGCAGAACCGGGTCAGCTTTCCGTCGGCGTACCCGAGTGGCTCCGGCACGCGTTCCTTGCCTCCTGCGAGTGTGGCCCGTCAACCCGGGTTCCAGCAACCCCAAAATTGGCATTTGTAGCCCTATACCTCGCTGCATGGAGTGGGCAAATATTTCTGAAAGTGTAATCTTATTGCATTTGTATATCGGGGTTGTTCGGAAATCGGCCGGGAATCTTCCCCATGCCTAGGCGTGGAGGTACGTGCTCGTTCCGATCCTTACATTTGCTGTTTAGTATGCTTTTTATATTGCTGCGTTTGTGAGATTAGGGCCGTTAGCTAGTTCCAAATTTCACCGTGATTGTGAGTTGTGAGTGCCCGTTCCGTAGCTCCAATCGAGCACCGAGCGCGGATTAGCACCCTAGGCGACGGTGGTTTCTTAATCGCCGCGATCCCCACGTTTCCCTCGCAAGGGATGATCGTCGGGCTTGAGAGAGTCACTGTTGAGAGACCTCTCCACCCGGAGAATACCACGGTGGTCAGCCGCCCGGCTTGCCTTAGTGTGCTAGTGCTGGCCGCACAACGAGTCGGTCGTACGTCTTAGCCTGAGTAGGTCATCCGTCCCGCATCAGGAAAACTAGCTAGAGGCATGGCTCAAGGCATTAAGCTTGTGTGTGCACACGTGGTCAGGGGTGTTTGAACGAACACCGACGGGCATGACCCTGACTAGTCACTTGTTACTGTTGTTCCTTGTACTTGGTTCTGTGAGTATCTCAGTTACCGCCGTCCCAGGCGTGTGGGAGATACTTGTGGCATAGTGTAAGATATCAGTGGATGCATTTGGCTGTTCTTCTAGTGAGGAGGTACTTCTGTCACCTGACACTCAACTCATTGTGTTTTTATGACTGGTTCCCATCATGATTGACATGACTTGTCGGGTAGTATGCGTTGGCTCCACCCGCGGTCTAGTCTTGTGTAGCATACACGATGGTGAGCTCGTGTATGTATATACCTTCGACTGTGTAGGAATTTTGTAGGGCTTTTTGTCTGTTTTGGTAGGCTTCAGCTATGAAGCTAGTGCTTTGTCAATGGATCGGTAACGCCCGACTTTTTGAGATCAGGGTTCGCCTTTCTGTTGTTCTTTGGAGTAGCTTAGAGAGCCGAGATTCGTTCGGCAGCCATGTTTCTGTTCGGTACGGCTTTACTCTTTCCTCTAGCTATTCTTACTCTTACTTTTACAGCTTTACTGTTGTAGTTTAGCACTACTATTACTTTTGCTCCTGCTTTGCCATTTAGCGCTGTTGCTTTACATGTTACTATGTTATTTCTAGTGGGGATCTGCGTGACCCCTACTGAGCCAGTGACACGAGTCTCACCCCTACTTTTCAGGTGTGGTCATTCTTCTTACTCGTGGTTTAAGGCGTCATCCGGTAGTTCGTGATCGCCAGCGTTGCCAGTGTCGGGCTTCCCCCGACTCAAGAGTATGTTCTCTTTTCTATTGGACTGTACTTGCCTTCATTTGGACTGGACTCTATTAATTTAATTTGTTAATTAAAAAAGTAATTTTATTTCTACTACTTTAGAAAACCTAACCATTGAAATATTAATTGCTTACTGTATTATCTGGAACTTCAATGTACTCCACACACTCCTTTTATCCCTTCGGAGCTTTACCGCTCTTGGGAGGCCTCACAGTATCTAAGTGGTATCAAGTTTACTCGGTATCCGGACCCTAGGTCGTCACAGTTGGTATCAGAGCGTGTTGTGTGAAAGTACATGGGAATTTGAGATATTACAGTATGCAGAGTCCTTAAGGTCCAGTACAGTCGACAGTTGGCGTAGGTTTTGTGATTGTTTATCGCTTTATTTTCGCGTGTGGTCTTGTGCGTGCTGTGTTGGCACTGTGCGAGATGGTTTTACTCTAGTCAGGATGTGATGGAGTGCTCTTTTTATCGTGGTGTTTTGTCTCGGTTATGCTGTACTTGGCATATTTCACCGACAGGCGTGAATCTGCAGTGCACTATTTGAGATTTTTTCACGGCTTGTTCAGGTGGCTGGTGACTTCATTATTGGTGAGATGGTCATACACATTTTTATGTTGTTTTGGTTGTCCCAGCTCGAGTTTGTTTAGCCCCTGAGGTGTTAAGCTTGTGTTGAGGTGATCGATTAGATGCCTTGATTGAGAGAATTCTCGGGTGAACCTAGGATTTTTCTTCCTGGTGAGGTACTGTTAGTCGAGCTTGACTCTTCTCATCTTGTCTGGTGGTGTCTTTTCGAGGTAAGCTTTGGAAGTGCTGTCTTGGTGAAGCCTTTTTCTTGTGTCTGTTTAAGTGTGGACTGTGATAGTTCTGAACCTGATTTTCCTTTGCTCGGAGGTGGTTTGGCTTTGGACCCAGATTTTGTGTTTGGGGGCCGTGGTGCACCGTGTCCGACGTGCCGTGTCTGGCGGCTGATGTGCTATGAAGGTTCAGTAATTGTTTCAGGACGTGAGGATAAGCTGTGACATGTGTTCTTTGTGCTTTGTGCTTTGTGCTTTGTGCTGAAGCTGGTGCTCTTCCTGGTGTGCACTTTGGCGACTTATGATCGACTGTTTGTAGGATCGGTACTCGAGGCGTGTTATATTGCAGTTTATGAATTACGATGGTGCCATGTTGTGCTGAGATACGGATGCCGAGTTGTCCTTGATGCCTATGTGCGTTGTGTTGAGTGCGCAGCGAAAGCGTGCGGGCTGATAACCCACGGATCAGGATCGTGAAGTTGGAAGATTCTGGTTGGCCGAGAGGTTTGTTTTCTGTCGGTGTGATTATCGTCTTGGCTAAGTGTGCCTTGATGTTGTTCGTTGCTGTGCCATTGCTTGAAGCATTATGGTTGTTGGCACTGGCATTTGTGAGAGTTGAGGAATCTGTCGACATATTTACTGGTTGAGTACCCTCCTCTTCTCTGTAACTTTTTCTTGGATGTTGTGTTCTCGGGACGTGATCGTGGTCCTCGAGATGCGTTCTCCAAGATTGTTCTTGTTCTTGTGGGTCCTTGTTGGTGAGCTGCTCACAGTGTGGCTTGTATATCTTAGCCATGTGTTCAGCTGTAATTGTGCCTTGATGTGACTTAGCTTACAGTTGTGTCCAGTGGTTCTGTGTTGAGTACGGAGCCGGGATTCTGCAGGTGTTGTTGTTGTTGTCGCCGTGGTTGTGTTCAGCTTGGGAGGAGTCCCCTGTGAGTCTGATTTGGCATTGTGTGAACTGAGGTCTTGTCAGTTAGTTTTGCTGTACTCTTCTATTATGGTAGAGTTGGCATGCGTCTCGAATCAGATGTAATGTCTAGGTAAGGACTGACTTAATTGTGCTCGTGGTCCAGTGCTTTCGTTGGCGTTCTATGTGCCAGTTTGGTTGTTCTTGGCGCGAAAGCCGATGGTTCGAGCAGTCAACTGAGAGGATTGTGTTTCCTTGTTTAAGCTATTGTTTGTTGTGTTGTCGAATGTTTTATCGGTAGCTGTTTTCGTGGCATGGGTTGGGTCTCCTTTCCCTGTGAAACGTAAGCGACGTTGCCTTGTTTCGGAGGTGTCAGACTTGTGTTTTCTTTCAGTGCCGTGCTCATTTTGTGGATTGATTTATCTTGAGATCTAGAGCGTGTGTCTGTAATTGTGGTCTGGCAGTGTCCCTCTGAATTATGTTTTTCGAGAAGAGGCTCTTTCACTGTTAAGTTGACAAGTAAACTTCTGAGGTCAACAGGTATTGTTAGAGGTCCATGGGATAATCTTTGGCATTCTAGCATAGCTCCGAGGGCTGCCAACTTCTTTTGGAAACTTATCCACCGTGCAGTGCCTGTAGATAGCAGGGTGGCAGAGTGTGGCATTCCAATGGTATCTACATGCAGTTGCTGCACTTCACCTGCTATTGAGGATCTTAATCACCTTTTTATTAAAGGGAACCTAGCTGCAGAATTATGGACATGGGTCACACCTCTAATTAGTGCAAAGATTCATCTAAATGTGCATATTACCATCTGCAGCTGGAGTATATTGGCAGGCACCAAGTTTTGTTGGAATGCATGCGGTCATTCAAATACTTTGGGAGATATGGAAAACAAGATGCACAGTCAGATATGACAACATCGATCCATGTGTTAGTGGTATTAAAAGGAGAATCAGTGCAGCAATCTCAAAGTCCCTAGATAAAGTTTCTTTCTCAACGATTCTCTCAACAGTGCAAAAGAATAATCTGGCTCAGTTCCATTTCTTTCCTAGGGTCGTTCAGAAATGGTCGATTGTTGTGCGGTGTAGACTGTCATATTCCAAGTTAACTCTGCATGTTGATGGGGCCTCCAAGGGCAATCCAAGAATGAGTGGTGGAGGAGGAGTGATCTGTGACCCTGTTGGTAAGCTGTTAGTAGGTTTTGCCTTTCACTATGGACATGGGCGCAGTCTTCTAGCAGAGGCAAGGGCACTTCATGATGGATTATCAATAGCATTGAACAGTGGTCTCCAGGTGGCTTGTCACGCCCCGAACAAGGCGGAAATATCGGGACGTACAGTTAGAGACACGCTGGCAAGAGAGGGAACTAAATCTAAAATAATACACAAGTGCTACAAGATGGAAATACTAAATGATCATTAACAAACCACAAATGATACAATAACCTCAAGCTCAACTTAATACAACTGGAATAATCAACCACTAAAACTCAATAACATGACTGAGACTAAAAGCTCTCAAAACACAACTAAAGAAAGATAACACACTACTAACACACTAGAACTGATACACTCAAGACATCACTCCTGTCCTTCCCCATCGGTAAGCGCGTCACCTGAAAAGCCTGGAAAGGGGGAAACACAACTATGAGCTGACGCTCAGTAGGAAATAACAGACAGGTATAAGTGATTAATAGTTTAATTACATTTTAAAATGTCATGCTACAAATGATAAAATAATAAAAAGATAACGATGATATCACGAAACAGAATTCAAAGATCTTGCAAGGTCAAGAAATATAATGAATAGAATGGTAAGACAAGAATTTACTACAGGAGATAACAATAAGAAGTTGGCCATATCAAGTCAATTCAAGTCATGTCAAGCACGCATGTATTTTCATTTCCACGTCCAAGTAATCAACAAGTAGAGTAACCACAAGTAGAGTATAGAACAGTGAAGAGTGGAAAGTGAAACGTAGTAGCAAGTAATATAGAGAGTAGTGGAAAGAGTAGTGAGTAGTGGACAGTCCTAGATTTAACACATGTAATAGTACTGGTGCCAAATGCCACACCTAGTCATTCACCTCCCCGGGGGTACACGTAGTGTTCGGGCGCTCTTCCCAGGACCAGACCGAGCCCTTATTTGTTTGCCAGGCATTGATTTCTTTGGATCAAAGATCCCACGAATCTAGACTTCCACAGTTTATGGCCAGAATTCCAAGGTTTAAGCTAAGTAGCAATAACAACATCAAGTAGGGAAGAGATTCATTTCCAGAATTTCAAGGTAAGTATAATCATCAAGGAGATTGAAATCAAGTCACAACAAGAGTTAATCGTGCTGCGCTATTGTAAAACAGCAGCAATCAAACAAGCTAATCAACATATTAATCCTAATCACCAAGTTAAGATATCATGCTTAACCATTATCATTTGTATTAGCCAAAGTGCCAACAAGCTAGAACAAGTTATCAAGGTAAAGAACAAACTCTCACAGGAGTGAAAAAGAATGCATTAACAGAGATTTAGTTACACCATTAATCATTAATTAAGTGAGTTTCTATTTAATCTTGTATGCATTGAAATGAAGATGGTAAGCGGTGTGTTTTTACACTAAGTTTACATGTAGGAACCAATGCAAATTTGAAATCAAGAGGGGTACATGAATAGGTCAAAAGTTCTTCAAAAATATGATTTCAATGGGTCTAAGTTAAATGGGTTGATTCCCCATTGATTCGGATCCATCTTCGGTTCGAAAAATGAAGAAAACGGGTTTTCTAGTGTATGGGTCGACCCTTGGGGTCGACCCCTGCAAAACAGGGTTCTAGAAGCTGAATGGGTCGACCCCTGGGGTCGACCCTCGGGCTGGGCCGCATGGGTCGACCCCTGGGGTCGACCCTCGGGCCTGCCAGGGCACCCAGTAAACGGGTCGACCCCTGGGGTCGACCCCTGCAAGAACAGCAACGAATTGTTGCTTCCAGAAACCACATAACACATCCAAAAAGGGTCCAAATGAGTTGAAATTAAAACCACATGCCATAGGAATCTTGCTAGACATATTAGGGTCATAAAACTACAATTTAGAAACACGAATTTCATCAGAAATTACAAGAATCACAACCTATTCTATGAAGAACACAAGTAGACCTAGTTTAGGACATACCTCCACTAAATCGTCGAATACTCTCGATATACAAAACCAAATTTGGGGATTTTGGTGTCAAAAGGAAGCTAACTCGATCATGAATCCAACCATATATGATATGCAACATGAAGATCAAGTTACAGGGCTCAAAATTAGCCCGAAATCAAGCTCTGGCCTAAAGGAAACTATATGAAACATGTTCTAGATATGCTCTTACAAAAATTCAAAATTCACGATGCATGCTCAATGGAATTTGGGGCTTTCTAAGTTAAATGAAAGATAATAACATGCTGATTACTTCATGAAAGTTAATTAGAGTTTGGTTGTTAGATCCTACCTCAAATCGGAGAGAGAAAACTCAAAACCCTAGGATGAAGAACACTTGGACAGCACCTTACAAAAAGCTCGATTTCTCCACAGATACCTAATAAAAATTGGGGCTTTTGCCACCAATGGATAGAGCTCGATGAGAGGAATAATTTTCTATACTCATGATCAAGATTTGGTTGAGAATTCCTACCTCAATCGATGGATCAAAGAAGGATGAAGGGAAGCCAACGGCCTGCTGACCCACCTTCACAAATCGAACTAGATCTCTCCAGATCCGAAATTTCAGCGATCCCCACAGCAGCCAAATGAAAGAAGACCCGTAGGGCTTCATTTTGATAGCTCAAAGAGCTTCTGGAGCCTTCGGAGTTGGGAGTATCCGCTGCTGCAAGCCGCGTGTTTAGAAACGGCGCCGAAATCCTTGACTTGACCAAACTATGTCGGCAGCACGTTTTGGGGCTAAGTTTACCTCAAATTGATTGAGGGTAAATGTTCCTCACATTGTGGCCTTCCATTTGCCCCTGATTTCAGATCATTTGGTTGAGTAATCAGGTCGAATTTCGCGTTTTAATCTAAGGGTTAGGTATGGGTCAAAAGTGTGCACATTTGGATTTGAATTCTAAATAGATCTTAACACGGATTTACCATGGCTTAAAGCCAGAAGGAAAAGTTGTTATCTACATCAATATTAACATGTTTACTATTTTTACAGATTTTTCTGAGGTAGTCAAATTATTACTTATACTATTCCGTAATTAATTAAATGTTAAGTTCGGAAGACTAAGTTCACTAATTCCGGCATAATAAATGATTTTATTAGGCTTAAATGAAGAAGACAAAGTTGCTAAACAAAATTAGTTCTACAAGATGTGATTTTTGGGGATTTTTATAAAATAGTTGAAAAATGACTTATTCTATTAATTAATTAATTAATCTAATTAATTTGGATAATTCTCATTAATTCGAATAACTTCAAATAAATTCTGAATAATTACAAATAACTTTCTAAATAAATTTCTAAGGAATTTGGGGTCTTACACCCTCCCCTACTTAAAGGAATTTGGTCCTCCAAAATCACTGCACTAAAACTGAGAGTAGAAAAAGATCGCTCACCTAGAATAGATCGGGATACTGCTTTCGCATAGTCTCTTCAGACTCCCATGTAGCTTCTTCGGTCCCACGCCGACTCTACTGAATCTTGACCATCGGTATCGAACGATTCCGGAGTTGCTGTTGCTTTCGGTCTAGAATCTTGACAGGTCTTTCCTCATAGGTCAGATCTTCCTTTAGTTCAAAATCCATCTGCTGAATGATATGAGTGGAATCGTACACATATTTCCGCAACATAGACACATGGAAAACATTGTGTACGCCAGACAAATGCGGTGGTAAAGCCAGTCTGTATGCCACCTCTCCCACTCTATCTAGAATCTCGAATGGACCAATGTACCTCGGACTCAGCTTGCCATGAATGCCAAATCTTCGGATCTCTCTCGTCGGAGAGACCTTTAAGAACACATGCTCGCCAACCTGAAATTCCAATGCTCTTCTCCTGTTGTCGGCATAACTCTTCTGTCTCGACTGGGCTACTAGTAACCGGTCTCGGATAACACGGATGTTCTGTGATGATTCCGAAACAAGATCTGGTCCAAGCCACTGTTTCTCACCTACCTCGTCCCAACACAACGGGGAACGACAACTTCTACCATATAGTGCTTCAAAAGGAGCCATATGTATACTAGACTAATAGCTGTTATTGTAGGCAAATTCAATTAATGCCAAATGCTCACTCCAATTACCACCGAAATCAATCATGCAAGCTCGCAGCATATCTTCCACTATCTGATTGGTTGTTTCAGTCTGTCCATCTGTCTGTGGATGAAAAGCAGTACTGAAATTCAGACGAGTACCCAAAGACTCTTGCAGTCCCTTCCAGAAATGTGAAGTAAATCTGGGGTCTCGATCAGATACTATATTCACTGGAATACCATGCAATCTCACCACTTCCTTTATATACAAAGCAGCCAATACATCAATCGTCCACTTGGACTTAATTGGTAAGAAATGAGCCGACTTTGTCAAACGATCGACAATCACCCATATCGCATCAAATCCACCACGAGTCCTAGATAGACCCATAATGAAATCCATGCCAATGCTTTCCCACTTCCATTGGGGTATGTCGAGTGGTTTCAATTTCCCTGCTGGTCTGAAATGTTCGGCCTTAACTTGCTGACATACCAAACATCTGCTCACAAAATCTGCAACTTCTCTTTTCATATTTGGCCACCAAAAGGACATTTTCAAATCTCGGTACATCTTAGTGCCTCCAGGATGAATGGTATATCTGGATCTATGAGCTTCCTCGAGAATCTTGTTCTTTATTGTAGCCTCATCCGGAACACAAGTTCTGCCTTTAAATAATAATCTACCATCATCGGCCAACATGAAGTCAGGTCTGCTGCTCAAGCTTCTCTTGATCTCTACCAACTCGGGATCATTATTTTGCAAGGACTTGATCTCTATCAATAATTCAGGTTTAAGTTGGATCTGAGCAATCATGACCCGATCATTGTCAATATTGAGATCCAGACTAGATAATTGTTCCAACAATCTCCATTCTTGTAACATGAGACTTGACAATATCGCTACCGGCTTCCGGCTTAAAGCATCTGCCACAACATTACCTTTGCCAGGATGATACTCAATCGAGAAGTCGAAGTCTTTCAAGTATTCCAACCATCTCCGCTGCCTCATGTTGAGTTCCTTCTGAGAAAATAAATACTTCAAACTCTTATGATCCGAAAACACTGTAAAGGTTTCTCCATACAAGTAATGCCTCCATATCTTCAAAGCAAACACGACTGCAGCAAGTTCCAAATCATGAACAGGATAATTATCTTCGTGCTTCCTCAACTGCCTAGAGGAATAGGCAATCACCTTCCCATGCTGCATGAGTACACAACCTAAGCCAATACCTGAAGCATCAGTATAGACAATAAATCCTCCTTCACCAGAAGGTAAAGCCAAAACAGGTGCAGTAGTCAAACACTCCTTCAGAGCCTGAAAGCTTCGCTGACAATCATCAGACCAATCAAACTTATTCTCCTTGCGGGTTAATCTTGTAAGAGGTACCGCAATCTTAGAGAAATCCTGGATAAATCTTCGATAATAGCCTGCCAGGCCTAGGAAACTTCTGATTTCAGTTGCACTAGTAGGCTGCTCCCAATTCTTCACTGCCTCAATCTTCGAAGGATCAACTGAAACACCTTCCTTGGTGATAATATGTCCGAGAAAGGACACCTCTTGCAGCCAGAATTCACACTTACTGAACTTAGCATATAGTTGATGATCTCTCAACAGTTGCAATGCCATTCTCAGATGCTCAGCATGTTCCAATTCACTCTTGGAATAGATCAAGATGTCATCAATAAATACCACGACCCACTGATCAAGATAGGGCCGAAATACATCGTTCATCAACTGCATGAAAGCTGCTGGAGCATTCGTTAGACCAAAAGGCATAACGACAAACTCAAAATGACCATACCTGCTGCGGAAAGCCGATTTATAAATATCCTCTTCCTTAATCCGCAACTGGTGATATCCCGATCGAAGATCGATCTTAGAGAAATATTGAGCTCCTGCTATCTGGTCAAATAACTCGTCAATCCTCGGCAAGGGATATTTGTTCTTGACAGTCTGCTGGTTTATTTGCCGATAGTCAATGCACAACCTCATCGAACCATCTTTCTTCCTGACGAATAACACAGGGGCTCCCCACGGAGAAGTACTAGGACGAATAAAACCCTTCTCAAGCAATTCCATCAGTTGCTGCTTCAGTTCCCTCAGTTCCGCAGGAGACATACGATAAGGAGCCTTGGAAATAGGAGCTGTGCCAGGAATAAGATCAATGGAAAAGATAACTTCCCGCTCAGGCGGAAGTCCTGGTAATTCTTCCGGAAAGACATCAGGAAAATCTTGGACAACTGGAATGTCCTTGATCTCCATCTGCTGCTCAGGAGTTGCACAAACAAAGGCTAGAAAAGTCTCACACCCATGCCTCAAAAGCTTATCAGCTCGAAGAGCCGAGATGAGCGGTACGGAGTTATGGTGCTTGACTCCCGTAAAAGATAAACCAGAATGTCCAGTAAAAGTCACTGAGCTAGAACTACAATGAACATTGGCCTCATACTTGGCCAACCAATCTGCTCCTAGGATTACATCATAATCCTTCATATCCATGCAGACCAAATCTGCTGGAAAGTTCTGCTCACCAATCATAACCTTACTAGAAGGATAGAAATACTGGATTGATGATCTAGTGCCAATAGGGGTTGAAATCTCTAACGGAGTATTCATCAAAACAGGTTCCACAGCTAATGACTTAGCAAATCTCCGTGAAATAAAAGAATGTGTTGCACCAGTATCAAAGAGAGCAAATGCGGGCTTATCGATTATAGTAAGGGTACCTTCGACGAGTCCGCCATCATCAGAAATCCCAGTTTCCTCTGCATGTAAAGCTTGAAGCTTGCCTTGTGGTTTCTTGAAGACTAGAGGTTTTGCCGGTGTAGCTTGCTCCGATATGAGAGGACAGTTGGGGATACGGTGCTCCTTACTTCCACATCGCAAACATGCGCCTTGCTTGCGCCAGCACTCCTCTATCTTGTGACCCGGACGATCACAATAGTTGCACACGCCCTTGAATGGAACAATAGGGCCAGGTTTCTTGTCTTCATGCCTCGGCACCTTGCCCTTCCATGATCCGGACCCGCTCCACGAACCAGGTCCACTAACAGGCCTCTTCTTGGCATACCCGGGTTTGACACTCCCGGAACCCGTAGGTAATTCTTTCTTGGTGCCTTTCCCACGGATTCTCTCCGTCATTTCAAGAGTATCCTCCAGAACTTGCGCTTTCCTTACCATCTCAGAATAAGTGGAAATCTCCATCGGTGCCAATTGGTTGATATAATGAAGCTTCAAACCATTGAGAAAGCGCTTCGCCTTCATCTTCTCGGTGGAAATGAGATGAGTAGCGTAACGAGAAAGCCGTGAAAATTGAGCCTCATACTCTGCCACGGACAAACCTCGCTGTTTCAAGGCCGCGAACTCTGCCACTTTCTTCTCTTGCACTCTATCAGAAAAATACTTGCTGTTGAAGAATTCCTCGAACTCTTCCCACATAACTTGCCGATCACCGAGAGTTGCCTTGATAGAATCCCACCAAGTACGTGCATCATGTTCCAGTTGAAATGTGGACAAAAGGACACGCTCCTGGTCGGTGCATTGCATAACTTCAAAGATTCTCCCCATCTCGTCTAGCCAGTGCTCGGCTTGGTCGGGGTCAGTCGAACCAGCGAATCTAGGCGGGTTCATTCTGCGGAAGTTCCGGTATAGATCACCGGTGCCATGCTGTGCCGCTCCTGCCTGAGCTACTTGCTGAAGGGCCTGAGTAAGGCCTTGCACCGTACGATGTAGGTTCCTCCATTCAGCACGATCAGCTGCCATCTACAAGGGAATAAGATTACTTAGGTTTAATCAAGATAAATAATTATACGATTAAGAAACGAACTTAACCCAAGTTCTACCCAATCTCACAGGTCAGGTCTTAGACTTTTACAAGGTTAGGGATCTAATGCACCTAGACACGACCAAAAACTCGGTACCTGGCGGAGGTAATCGGTCCGAAGACCACTCGCGCAAGTGTGCGACCTTCCCGATAGGCGTAGCCTAACGTTCGGACAACACCTTTTGATATACCGATTATTGGGATGCAATGCAAGAAAACCTACAACTTAGGAAACCTAGGAATGTGAAACCTAGGGCTCTGATACCAACTAAACTGTCACGCCCCGAACAAGGCGGAAATATCGGGACGTACAGTTAGGGACACGCTGGCAAGAGAGGGAACTAAATCTAAAATAATACACAAGTGCTACAAGATGGAAATACTAAATGATCATTAACAAACCACAAATGATACAATAACCTCAAGCTCAACTTAATACAACTGGAATAATCAACCACTAAAACTCAATAACATGACTGACACTAAAAGCTCTCAAAACACAACTAAAGAAAGATAACACACTACTAACACACTAGAACTGATACACTCAAGACATCACTCCTGCCCTTCCCCATCGGTAAGCGCGTCACCTGAAAAGCCTGGAAAGGGGGAAACACAACTATGAGCTGACGCTCAGTAGGAAATAACAGACAGGTATAAGTGATTAACAGTTTAATTACATTTTAAAATGTCATGCTACAAATGATAAAATAATAAAAAGATAACGATGATATCACGAAACAGAATTCAAAGATCTTGCAAGGTCAAGAAATATAATGAATAGAATGGTAAGACAAGAATTTACTACAGGAGATAACAATAAGAAGTTGGCCATATCAAGTCAATTCAAGTCATGTCAAGCACGCATGTATTTTCATTTCCACGTCCAAGTAATCAACAAGTAGAGTAACCACAAGTAGAGTATAGAACAGTGAAGAGTGGAAAGTGAAACGTAGTAGCAAGTAATATAGAGAGTAGTGGAAAGAGTAGTGAGTAGTGGACAGTCCTAGATTTAACACATGTAATAGTACTGGTGCCAAATTCCACACCTAGTCATTCACCTCCCCGGGGGTACACGTAGTGTTCGGGCGCTCTTCCCAGGACCAGACCGAGCCCTTATTTGTTTGCTAGGCATTGATTTCTTTGGATCAAAGATCCCACGAATCTAGACTTCCACAGTTTATGGCCAGAATTCCAAGGTTTAAGCTAAGTAGCAATAACAACATCAAGTAGGAAAGAGATTCATTTCCAGAATTTCAAGGTAAGTATAATCATCAAGGAGATTGAAATCAAGTCACAACAAGAGTTAATCGTGCTGCGCTACTGTAAAACAGCAGCAATCAAACAAGCTAATCAACATATTAATCCTAATCACCAAGTTAAGATATCATGCTTAACCATTATCATTTGTATTAGCCAAAGTGCCAACAAGCTAGAACAAGTTATCAAGGTAAAGAACAAACTCTCATAGGAGTGAAAAAGAATGCATTAACAGAGATTTAGTTACACCATTAATCATTAATTAAGTGAGTTTCTATTTAATCTTGTATGCATTGAAATGAAGATGGTAAACGGTGTGTTTTTACACTAAGTTTACATGTAGGAACCAATGCAAATTTGAAATCAAGAGGGGTACATGAATAGGTCAAAATTTCTTCAAAAATATGATTTCAATGGGTCTAAGTTAAATGGGTTGATTCCCCATTGATTCGGATCCATCTTCGGTTCGAAAAATGAAGAAAACGGGTTTTCTAGTGTATGGGTCGACCCTTGGGGCGACCCCTGCAAAACAGGGTTCTGGAAGCTGAATGGGTCGACCCCTGGGGTCGACCCTCGGGCTGGGCTGCATGGGTCGACCCCTAGGGTCGACCCTCGGGCCTGCCAGGGCACCCAGTAAACGGGTCGACCCCTGCAAGAACAGCAACGAATTGTTGCTTCCGGAAACCACATAACTCATCCAAAAAGGGTCCAAATGAGTTGAAATTAAAACCACATGCCATAGGAATCTTGCTAGACATATTAGGGTCATAAAACTACAATTTGGAAACACGAATTTCATCAGAAATTATAAGAATCACAACCTATTCTATGAAGAACACAAGTAGACCTAGTTTAGGACATACCTCCACTAAATCGTCGAATAGTCTCGATATACAAAACCAAATTTGGGGATTTTGGTGTCAAAAGGAAGCTAACTCGATCATGAATCCAACCATATATGATATGCAACATGAAGATCAAGTTACAGGGCTCAAAATTAGCCCGAAATCAAGCTCTGGCCTAAAGGAAACTATATGAAACATGTTCTAGATATGCTCTTACAAAAATTCGAAATTCACGATGCATGCTCAATGGAATTTGGGGCTTTCTAAGTTAAATGAAAGATAATAACATGCTGATTACTTCATGAAAGTTAATTAGAGTTTGGTTGTTAGATCCTACCTCAAATCGGAGAGAGAAAACTCAAAACCCTAGGATGAAGAACACTTGGACAGCACCTTACAAAAAGCTCGATTTCTCCACGGATACCTAATGAAAATTGGGGCTTTTGCCACCAATGGATAGAGCTCGATGAGAGGAATAATTTTCTATACTCATGATCAAGATTTGGTTGAGAATTCCTACCTCAATCGATGGATCAAAGAAGGATGAAGGGAAGCCAACGGCCTGCTGACCCACCTTCACAAATCGAACTAGATCTCTCCAGATCCGAAATTTCAGCGATCCCCACAGTAGCCAAATGAAAGAAGACCCGTAGGGCTTCATTTTGATAGCTCAAAGAGCTTCTGGAGCCTTCGGAGTTGGGAGTATTCGCTGCTGCAAGCCGCGTGTTTAGAAACGGCGCCGAAATCCTTGACTTGACCAAACTATGTCGGCAGCACGTTTTGGGGCTAAGTTTACCTCAAATTGATTGAGGGTAAATGTTCCTCACATTGTGGCCTTCCATTTGCCCCTGATTTCAGATCATTTGGTTGAGTAATCAGGTCGAATTTCGCGTTTTAATCTAAGGGTTAGGTATGGGTCAAAAGTGTGCACATTTGGATTTGAATTCTAAATAGATCTTAACACGGATTTACCATGGCTTAAAGCCAGAAGGAAAAGTTGTTATCTACATCAATATTAACATGTTTACTATTTTTACAGATTTTTCTGAGGTAGTCGAATTATTACTTATACTATTCCGTAATTAATTAAATGTTAAGTTCGGAAGACTAAGTTCACTAATTCCGGCATAATAAATGATTTTATTAGGCTTAAATGAAGAAGACAAAGTTGCTAAACAAAATTAGTTCTACAAGATGTGATTTTTGGGGATTTTTATAAAATAGTTGAAAAATGACTTATTCTATTAATTAATTAATTAATCTAATTAATTTGGATAATTCTCGTTAATTCGAATAACTTCAAATAAATTCCGAATAATTACAAATAACTTTCTAAATAAATTTCTAAGGAATTTGGGGTCTTACATGGCTGCTGTACACAATGACTGTGCATTGTTAGTTGATGCAATCCGAAAGGAGTGGCTCCTAGTTGGACTATTCTTCCATGGTGGAGGAAAATTATTGATCTAATAAACAAATGTGGTTGTTCAGTGCAGCTTGTTTTTAGGGAGGGCAACCAAGTAGATGATGCTTTGGCCTCCCATGCCTGTGCCAATCACAACAACTTCATTTTCACCCGGGTCAGTGATCTTCCTCGGCTGGCTAGGGGCGCTTTGAGGATGGATAAAGCAAGATTGCCTACTATTCGCAATTGTAATTATTTTTGATCGAGTAGCTTCTATTTGTTCTCAAGGTTGATTGTAGGGCTTGACAGGGGTATGCCCCGCTGAATTTGTATTTTTTTCAAAAATCAATAAAATTTTCTTGGCCACAGTGTCAGTCTGGGAAAGTGAGAACATTGTCCCCTTCTGGGGGATGGTGCACTTGACTAGACTTTGACTCTGTTGGTCGGTGCTTACTTAAAAAAATAGTTTTGTTGTAATTGGTTATCGTTTGGGACCGGTATGAGCCCGGGAACCCACGTGACTCGGTTTGGGTCGATTCGGTAGAATCACCCATTTCTTGGCGTTTATGCATCGATTGGATCCCTTTCAACTTGTGAAAGGTTTATATCATCATTAGGAGTGTTTCCCCTTCGTTTTAGGGCGAACGGGGCATGGAAAGATGGGGTTTTGGCCATTCCTACGGTTTTCTCGCCGTAACGCCTTGGCGGTCCTTCCAGAGACCATTTTCATGCCTTAAGCGGTCCAGTGGCGATTGTTTCATGTTAAGTCGGTTCAAGTCTTAGCGGTCGTGCGATAGACCGTTTCTGTTGGCTTGCGGCCCATTAGAGGACCGCTGAACTCTGTCAAACGGTCCATTGGAGACCGTTACGCCGTGTGTGGTATGTCGGTTTAGCTAAGTGGTCATGCGATAGACCTTAAGGCTGGCTGTGGCGGTTCGTGGATGACCGCTAAGCTTCGTTTGAATTTAGTCAACGGTTTTTAAGTCAGTTCGGGCAAGCGGTCTTGCTCCGACCGCATGCTGTTCGTGGCGGCCCTTTGGGAGACCGCCAAGCTTCGTTAAACGGTTCAGGGTAGACCGTTTAGTGGTTTGACTGATTAAGTCAGTTCGTAGTTTGACTGGGCTTAGCCGTCTAGGCGTGACCGCTAGGGTCCCTCTTGCGGCCATGAGGAGACTATTTTCTGTCAAGAAGTGGTCTCAGGCAGACCGCAAGGCTCCTACTTTTCTGATTTTAAATATGGGGTTTCTCTTGAGGGTAGCGACCCTTTTGGCTGATCGCTTGGTTTGCCTAGCGGTCATGTATGTGACCCTTTTCTTCCCAAAGTTTTATTTTCCCGATAGTTTGGCCTCCAACTATCTTGGCTTGACCTAGTGGTTTGCCCGTTGTCCCGTAGATGTCTTTGATGTCCTATGAGGGCGGTGACCATGTTGTAAGGTAGCCGGGAGTGCCATTATATCGAATAGTATTTCGTACTGTTTCACAGTCATGATTGGTTTTTGGTCAACCCGGTGCGATCCAGTGGTTGACATGTAACCTCGTGAATGCCTCGCTTGTCATGTATAGATCGAGACATGGTTTTGGACGCCGTGAGGTACTGTCTTACCTCAGTTTGCATGTCCATGTGTCTTGAGGGTCTTGGTGATCTCTCATGTCTCCGTGATTCGTGTTATGCGGATGCGTGGATCCGACTGTCTTGTGCCGTTTTCCTTTATCAGTGTTTGACCGTGATTTGGCTCAAGGACTAAGTTGATTGGCGGCGTGTTACCGCTTTTGTGCGATGATCTTGACCCCGAGTCTTGAGACTCAAGGATCGTTGTGTCAGCATGTCTAGTTATCTATCCTCAGTCTGGCAGTAGTCTTGTGTACTGCCTTGTGCTTTGTAGTACGTGCGACAGTGCATGCTTAGCCTGTCCGTACTGCAGCACTGATGTTTCGGAGTCTCTATGTCTAGTGAGCCTCCACTAGTCGTAGCCTGGCGACACCTTCTTGTTTGTCGGCCCACCTGGGAGTGGTGGCGATGTGAGTTCCCGACAGACAGTTTTTAGGCTAGTTTCCGTGGACCCCCTTGCTTTACGGTAGCGTCTTATTGGGGGGGAAAACTAGCTGGAGGCCTGAATCAAGGCATTGAACTTGTGTATCCACACGTGGTCAGGGGCGTTTGGATGAACTCCGACGGGCGTGACCGTGACTAGTCACTCATTACTATTGTTCGTTGTACTTGGTTCTATGAGTATCTTAGTTACCACCGTCCCAGGCGTGTGGGAGATACTTGTGGCGCAGTGTAAGACATCAGTGGATGCATCTGGATGTTCTTCTTGTGAGGAGGTACTTCTGTCACCTGACACTCAACTCATTGTGTTTTTATGACTGGTTCCCATCATGATTGACGTGACTTGTCGGGTAGTATGCGTTGGCTCCACCCGCGGTCTAGTCTTGTGTAGCATACACGATGGTGAGCTCGTGTATGTATATACCTTCAACTGTGTAGGAATTTTGTAGGGCTTTTTGCCTGTTTTGGTAGGCTTCAACTATGGAGCTAGTGCTTTGTCGACGGATCGGTAACGCCTGACTTTGTGAGATCAGAGTTCGCCTTTCTGTTGTTGTTTGGAGTAGCTTAGAGAGCCGAGGTTCGTTCGACAGCCATGTTTCTGTTCGGTACGACTTTACTCTTTCCTCTAGCTGTTCTTACTCTTGCTTTTACAGCTTTACTGTTGTAGTTTAGCACTGCTGTTACTTCTGCTCCTGCTTTTCCATTTAGCGCTGTTGTTTTGCGTGTTACTGTGTTGTTTCCAGTGGGGATCTACGTGACCCCTACTGAGCCAGTGACACGAGGCTCACCCCTGCTTTTCAGGTGTGGTCGTTCTTCTTCCTCATGGTTTGAGGCGTCGTCCAGTAGTTCGTGATCGCCAGCGTTGCCAGTGTCGGGCTTCCCCCGACTCGAGAGTACGTTCTCTTTTCTATTGGACTGTACTTGCCTTTATTTGGACTGGACTCTATTAATTAATTTGTTAATTGAAAAAGTAATTTTATTTCTGCTACTTTAGCAAACCTGATCATTGTAATATTAATTGTTTGCTACTTTATATGGAACTTCAATGTACTCCACACACTCCTTTTATCCCTTCGGAGCTTTACCGCTCTTGAGAGGCCTCACAGGATCCAAGTGGTATCGGGTTTACTCAGTATCCAGACCCTGGGCCATCACAATAGATATCTTAAAGGCCAACTAATTTATGGATGGGTTAAGGCCCGTCTTCATTCAACAACTTGGCTCACAAAATATTCGGACCTACGCGGAGATGGTCTAGTGAGCACATTTATATGAAAGGACCTTGGGAAATGTCAAGAAACTTAAAGGCAAGGGAGAAGAATCTTGCTGAAAGGTGGATCGGCGTGGAAAGAAGGAGAAGTTTAGCATCACGGACTCTTATAAGTCCTGTGATAATAAGAAGAG